>MNCI01032120.1:131891-184950 GCA_015680685.1 Gnetum montanum | reverse complement strand
CATTGGTATTCATAACCATTGTGGTGAACACTATACATAGATGACGTCCAGACCTTTATTTGATAGCTTGGAAATAGAGAGAGAGAAAAGAAAATGAGGCGCATTTCCACCAATGTCAAAACTATGCACATCATTATTCATCCATAGCCACATAATCAAGCTTGTTCCCTACATAAATGTGTTTTGCTCTAGTCCATCTTGAGTGCTTCCTTCTATCCCAGTCCATTATTCATGTGATCACCATATGCACACACAACATAGTTAAAAATTAGCAAATATAGATAAGATATAATGTGATTGATACCTTGCCTCAATATGAAGCACATTTTCTAGGTTGTGGGTATGGCAGATACTAGGTTAGAGGTTTATCACTGGTGACTATCCAAGGTGTAGGGGTGAGATAAGTAATGGAATGAAAAATTTTGTGATAGGGCCTCCACGACTAAGAGTGAACCTTCGATTGCAATAGGGTGGAAAACCTAAAGAATAAGAAAGATGAGAGAAATATCAATGGTGAAGCCAATAAAACAAAAAACAAAAATGGATGTCATTGATGGGGTGAAACGAGAAATAGTTGATTGTAAGAAATGCTTAAGGGAAAGAGCTTAACAATTGCACCAAAAAGAAATGCCCATGGGTCCTCCCCAAAGTAAGCTAATTCCCTTTATGCCAGGACATACCCACAAACCAAAGAGTTCATAGGCTCTAGGAATGACATATGGAAATAATGGTTAAGGACTTACCCACTAGAGTTTACCAAAGAATAATAATGCTGCAACCAAGATATAGACTAATCATAAAACTAGCAATGAAGTGGGATATTGGAAGCAATACGAAAAGAGAGAATGGAACAAAATAGAATCCCAAAATCAAGGTTATGTAAAGTACCTTATGTAGCATATGATTAAGATGACTTAATAGAATTCATTCCAAATCTAGATTAAAACTAACCACATCTAGTGACCCCGCATCAACACACTTGACCAACCCATCCTCCTTAAGCAACAAGAATGCATCCACAGAGCTACCACCATTCCAGCAAGAGGAAGATAGAGAAGTAGGAAGCGAGAAAGTGCCTTAGTTAGAGGGAACCTTCAGGCATGGTTAACATGTCTTTCTAGTGCCATAACTAGTGCTTGTAGCCCATGTTTCTTTATTATGTCTAAGGGGTGTGCTTTGAATTCTCACTAGTTTTTTTTATGTGAGAACCACACCATGCAAAGACTTATTTGATTTAGTTAACTTCCTAATATTTGGTTTACACCCTTCATTTACCTCCCTTTTTGGGCACAATGACTAGTGGACTAACCCATTCACTATTAGCAATGGGGTAGATGAACTGGGCTTTTAGAATTTATTCAATTTCTTCTTTAACCACTTGCTTAAGCTTTGGGTTTGGTCACCTTTGCAGTTTTCATCAAGGTTTCATAGAGGGATTAGTGTAAATTCTATGTTGGCATATCCTAGGATCTATTGCAGTTAATTTAGAATATGACCAAGAAAAGGATTTCAACCATTTTTTTACCATTTTTAGTAGTTTTTCCCTTTTTTGAGGAGCAAGCTTAGCGTTAATGTTTACTAATTTTCCATTCTTGAGAAATGTGTACTCCATATCGATGGGCAATGGTTTTAACTCAAGGGGCTCTTGCTTGAACTTGTCAGGGATTTCTAGCTTTCCCTAGTTGATATTTTCGATGTTAGGACTTGGAAGTTGGTGGTGGACTTGCTCTAATGTATTCATGCTATCAATATAGGCATAATTTAAGCTCTCAGTTGGGTCCAAGCATAGATTTGAGTTGCTCTCTCAATCAACTGTTAGCCACTGGGTGCCTTCCTATCTTATGCCTATTGCATATAGGTATCTTTGTATGTTAGTCACTTGTGCACACTGATTACATGTAGGCAATGTTAAACGTTGTACAAACTAGGACTTCTACATGTAGTTGCACCCTATGTCATTGTATGTGATGCATATAACTTTCTTCTTCTCAATCTTTCCAAATATATTTTCCTTTGATATTTCTAGGGAAAGATCACATATGCTTAGGCATGCATCAATTTTGCTTAGCCATGCTCTTCCCATTATGATTGGGAAGTCCCCCTTATAGTTGTTGACTTGAATCACTAGGAAATTGGTTGGATACAACCACCCACAAATAGTGGTAACAATGTCCTCCACTAGTCCTAATGTGACAGTGATGGATTGGTCAGCTAACTCTAAACAAATGTTACACTTTTGGAGTGGAGGTAGGTTCCAGGATTTGTACATTTCTTAAGAGATTAAGTTAACACGAGAATCTGAATCCAAAAGAGCTTTATAAGGCTCATTTCTAGCAAAATGAAAATATATAAGAGGATTTCCAGGATCAGAAAATTTCCTAGGAAGATGACCAACTTTAATCCAATCGATGATGGCATGAGTCAACATGACCATGTGTGTTGGGTCTAGTTTTTGGTTCAAAGGGAGCTCCAAAGATTCGAATGGTGGTAAGGCATTTGGAGAATTGGATACTTGTGGTTGTAAGGACTTGGTTGGACTATTGGTTATAAAGAAATATCTCTTCTTTGTGCGATTGTTTGAACTAATAGTACGTTGAGGATTGATACCCCTTGTAGCGTTACATTACTGTGGTTGGGCAGGGAGCTCACCTTGCATAGTTGGAGCAAGTGGTAATGGAGATAAGGGTGGAAGAGGTGTAGTTAGATGATAAGGATAATATGTGTGTGGAACATCTCCCCTAGGAGAAGGAATTTTATAGTACTCGTGGGCTTGGTAGTGAGGCTGAGGAGGAACGTGACTAGTTGAGTCATGTGAAGAGATCAGCTGCTGAATGTAGTACTTGTATGGGTCAAGTTGACAGTAAGGGTATTGTTGACATAGTGGTGGAATTCCCCATGATTATGGGTATTGACACTATTGATACTGTTTATTTTCTTGTGGTGGAGTTCCACTTAGATAATACATCAAAGGTTGGTGGAACTACCTGGGGTTACCTTGAGGAGAAGGTAACCTTTAGGGTGTTTGTTACCTCTTTAATCGTGGGTTTAGTGCATACACCCTAGACTTTTGCAAATGTGAGACTACTGGGCAACATCCCTTAGGATGGTCATATTAGCATATCTCACATCCATCATCATTGTCTATTTTTGAATCCACAACCTCTTCAGTGATGGCAATTTTGCCCTTTTGTTATGTATAGACTCTGCTTCTTTCTTTTTTCTCCTCTCTTAGTTACTACTTTGCTCTCTAGAATCCTCTACTATTTTTAGAATGATCTAAAATTTATCTAGGGAGTTCCACATTTGATCTACCTTTGTCGATACTTTCGATGCAAATTTTTGAATTGGCAAATTTTTCCTATTCACCATCTCTTTGAGTGGTGACTCTTCTTCATCTTTACAAAATCTAACTTCCTTCTTTTAGAGGGAAGGATCTCTGTTGTATTCCTCCACACTTTCTATTTTCCTTAACTCACCTTCCTCCTTGACAACTTACTTCAACAATCTTTGTACTTAATGGGCATCTAAGCTTAGATAGTCTTCCTTGGGCTTAAGTCCCAAGGATTCTTTGTGTTTAATACCTAAGCCCATCTACCATATGATGTATTTGTTCCCTCTACAAGTAACCATGGCTAGGGCAATGATGTAATAATGCATAATATTGGCCCATGGTAGCATCCAAGGGTTCATGTCCTCCTTGTTTCCATCCTTGGATTTTCTTACGTAGGTTGGACACTCGTGAGTATGCTTGATACTTATTGTTGAATAGTTCTAACATAGTACTCCATCAGCGAATGGATTTTGGTTCTAAGGATTGGTACTAGTTTTCTACTTCATTAATTAGTGTCCATGAAAAAAACTTAAGTTTTTGCCACTCATTTTCTATATTTTGCAAGGCACAAGCATCGTGAAATTCTTGTAGATGGTTTTGAGGATCAGCATTATATCCCCATTCAAATCATGGGATGTTATTCATGTCTAATATTTTGATCCTACTATCCTTTTGGTGCCTTGTTGGGATCCTAATAGCCTCAATTATATTTGGAATACTTCAGGTAGTGAGTAGGGGTTCATCATGATCGTATTGTCTATGGCATCTATGCTACCTATGCTATTTCCTACTTTCCCTCCTTTCATGATGTGTTTCTCTAGAATTCCCTCATCCCCTTTCTCAACTATTTTGTCTTTGATCTCTATTTCACTTACCATTGTTCTTATGGTCTTTTCCTTTGTAACTATGTCTGGATCCCGAAGGAGAGGGCGAAGAAGATGATGAGGGTGGAGAGGAAGGATAACTGGTAGCATGATGACACCTGTCACTTTCTCTTTGGTGGTCTCGACCTCAGTTGTGGTTACAATCGAAATTTCCATCAACATCACATGTTCGTGTTCCTTTTTTGAATCCTTTGTGCCCATTGGTATTAGAACTTGGGTTATGAAAAGTTGAGTGAAGATTCTAATGCACAACTCCTTGAATGAAGTCAATAAGAGGAACATTGTTTTGTGGAAAAACTCATGAGGTAGGTTCACCACACTTGTTTTTACATAGAACATATAAAACATCTTGAGACCACTTTCCCTTCATAGATTTATAATGTTTTTCCTATTGTAAGTCCCTTTGGCATTTGCTTCCATTGGTTGATACTCTCTCGAGTTGTGTTCATGCACAACGTATTCTTCCTGTAAGTGCTACATACCAATTCGTGTGAGAGCATGAAGAAGCATGCTTGGGATTGAGCGATCAGGAGGTAACACTATGTTACCTTCTAAATCACACCAACACAGTTGTTCATCCTGGTGGAGGATAATGGTAAATTTTGGTATATACTCATTGGAATGAATTTATACCACATGAAACTGTTGGGGTATTGGTGGATCATCATTTGTACTACACCTTTGATTTTTCATTGTATCGAATCTAGTCAGTGAAGCACTCTCATAAGAAGAAGGAGACATAATTGATTATTTAGTGTACAATATTCTCTTTTTGATAATTGTAGGATAACCAACCTAAGGGTTCATTCCAACAATGGAAGGATTTCCTAAGTTCTAATCAACACACAAACAACCAAATCCCCAACAACGACACCAATGATAAGTCATGAGGTACCCCTACGCCCAACCATATGAATATGAGCATTACGCACGATCTAGTTGAACTCCAAGGATTATGTGCTTATGCACTTACACAGAGTAAGGATGGGTTATGTAATCATTGTCTTCCCAAGGTTACTTGTAAGGCATAATTGTATGGTTAAGTAAACTTGAGATATATGATTTTTATGCTTTTTATGTTTTATGTTCTTTGTGCTTAAAGTGGAGAAATAAGGTAATTTAATAACTAATTTGATTTAAGTAACTAACTATTCTCTAACTAGTCCTAACACCAACATCCACTCCCACTTGCTGGAAACATCCTGAACTAGTGTAACACTACTAGGATTACCAAATGCTAGTTGTTACTGGGTTACCAAGTGTTCCACATATTCTTGGAAGTGGTTTTATTGAGTGTGCTAATTATTGATAATTAATGAGTCAAGAGAAGTAACATTAATTAACTAATGAGGGTAGTGAATAACATTAAATAACATTTAAATGAAATAATTAAACTATTTTGAATGTTGCAAGGTTTATCACAAAGTTCATCTTTGTTTTTGGTCACAAGGTGTGCTCAAGTACACAATGCTCGAATAAAGATCCATTCACTTTATGACTCCTATTGTGGACACTCAGAAGTAATTCTAACTCTGGAAAGGGAAAACTGCAAGAGTTTGGGGAAGGAACTAGAAACTAACTATGCCAACCCAAGTGCACCCACTTCTTATTTATAGGCAACAAGACAGGTTTCAACATTGGATGTTCGATATTGCTTGGCAGGCTCTAATATCACGGTCCTGATATCATGACTCATCAAACACCCAAGTATCTAAAAGAATTAAGGATTTATACATTTTGATTACCAAATTTAAAATTACACTATATTTCTCATATCCTACATCATCATTTTAGTTTTTCCCTACATTGACTTGCAATCCAAAAGAAATGCAAAATTTTTCTAAAATCTGCAACATATTAGACATACTTTTTTTCTCATTGCAAGAAAAAACATATGTATTGTACTTTTAATAAAAGCATAAATAGTGATGAAATAGAAGTAACAATTGAAGGCTAAAAAATGCCTCATTGCAAATAGTTCTACAACATAGGATGAATGTTCCAATTAGATTGTTAAAGTTATAAAGATATAAGCAATAGGATTGAAGAATAAAGTTAAACTAGAGGCCAATTACCAATGATATTCTAGTCATGCTCTATTTTGTTAACATGAAGTTGTATGAAACTTTCATAACAATTTATTTAGCACACATGGAACCCACTCAACTTCTTAAGGTATTTTTGTGATGCATAATATGTCAATACTGTTAATTCAACACATGGAACCCATTCAACTTCCTAAAGTCTTCTTTATCATGTATAATAAGATAATCCAAAAATAAATAAATTTTCTAAAATTAACTTACTCAATCTTAACAAACTAATAAACTTTATAAAAGTACCTCCAATTTGTTTTTCAATAAATAACTTGTTATCTAAAATAAACTTCTGGAAGTAAACTTTATCACATTGAAATAAATAAATTTTTCTAAAAACAACCTAATTTTAACAAAGAAAAATTTTCTCTTAAAATTCTATTAACTATTTGTTTTATTTTATTTATTTAGGAGGTGTTGGAACAAGAAACAAGTGAAATATAGGTACACCGCAAGATATATAGTCCAATTAAAACTTTATATAACTCAACATTAACCATTGGAATTGAACCCATGATGTGTTACCTAGTGAAATTGAACTCATGACTTAGGGTTACCAAGCCAAGACCTATACCACTAGGCTAATACCTCATTATTATTATTTTACTTATTTTTCTACCTTAATGATCAGTAGATCATAGATGAAGTAAAGAAAAACAATGATGATAATCATTGATTTTATTGTCAAACTTACAAATTCATTTGCAACTCCATTATAAATTTTGTTGGAATGGTATTTTTTTACTTCTTTCTTTTGTACATTAGGTTTCCTTTATAAGAGCACTTTTATATAAGTCCTTTCTACTTTTTATCTTATTACAATCTTATTACACAAGGCCTTTTTTAAATCTTCAATTAGCTTATCCAAATTTTATTTTCTTGTACTTTCTTTACTTTAGAGAAAAAAATAATGTATTCATTACTTTATGCCTTCAAATCTGATTATAATCTTATGGTCTCATTACACTTTTTAGTTTTCATTACAAGGTGGATTTATATTAAGTTGGATGGAGTTTATGTGTGACAAGTTTTCTCAATGGTTAATTGATCTTGAAGATTTCCAGTGAAGTTTTTGTAGCAAAATTTGTTTTGGTGAGAAATTATCTAAAGATGTAAAATACTAATGTCTCTAAGACTATAAAGACTATGAAGAATTATTAAGCTTTTAATTTTATTTTACTTGATGATTTATATGAATCCCTATAAAAAGATATCATTTTGCAATATATATTTTGTGGATTATTGAATTTATTCCTATAAATAAGGGTTTTATACCAATGAATCAAGCTATGATTGAATACTATGTGATGGGTTGTGATTCGCTACATTGATGAGGCCTCATCAATGTTGCCTCATCAACTGGGCCTTGTCGACAAGGCCCCATCAACACAACATCCACTTTTTTCCTATAAATATGCACCCACCAACTACATTTATGGAAATTAGATTTTAGTAGTAGTAGAGCTCTTGTAGTTTGTTTAGTTGAAAGTTACAATATTTCTCCCAAGTGCCTATAGCAGGAATCATTAAGTGTATGAATCTTTATTTGAGCATTGTTGTACCTAAGAATGACCATGTGTGCTATAATAAAAACAAGATTTTTGATAAACCTTGTAACATTTTGTNAACATCCACTTTTTTCCTATAAATATGCACCCACCAACTACATTTATGGAAATTAGATTTCAGTAGTAGTAGAGCTCTTGTAGTTTGTTTAGTTGAAAGTTACAATATTTCTCCCAAGTGCCTATAGCAGGAGTCATTAAGTGTATGAATCTTTATTTGAGCATTGTTGTACCTAAGAATGATCGTGTGTGCTATAATAAAAACAAGATTTTTGATAAACCTTGTAACATTTTGTATAGATTAAATATTTCATTTATGCATTTAATGTTTTCAATCAGTTATTCAATATTTTCTAGTAATTAAAATAATTAAGATAATTAATCAAGATAAGTTAGATGGATTAAATACATAAGTACGACTACTTTGAGCATAACATGTATTCGCTTAGTTATCCTAGTAGTGTTATTACTTAGTACGCCCAATAGCATAGCACTTGGTAATCCAGCAATGGATATGTGGGTTCAGGATGTGTATGGAAAGTGGGACTTGTTGCTTATGTTAGAACTAGTTAGATACTAGTTAATTAGTTAAATTAAATTAGTTAGTCTAATTAATTTATCTCTCTTTAACTACCAAAACCATAAGATACAAAATGATAAAAATCATATGCCTCAATTACACTTAATCATACCATGTGTTTCACAAGTGTAATTGAAAAGAAAATGAATGACCTTAGGGCAAGGTTCACTACCTAGAAGACTAGTACACGTGAATGCTCTGTGATTTATATGGTTGGGTGTAGGGGTACCTCGCCACTCATCATTGATGCCATTACTGGGGACTTTGTTTGTGGAAATGTGTGCTATTTAGAATTAGTGAATATTATTAATATCATTGGACGAACTTAAGGTCAACATCACTCTCACATGATAGATAACTACTAAGCACATTGACATTTTATTTTACATTACAAAATGTCTTCTTATTCTCACAGGTGCGAAGATGTTAAACCATTAGTCCCATAGGAGTTCAAAGTGGTATATACTCATCTAAATGAGTATGTACTAGAATTCATCTTCAGCCTACATCAGGATGAACATCTACAATGTTGTGATATGGAGGGTCACATTCTCTTGTCCCTTGATCAATCGATGCTCGAGATGCTACTTCAAACCTGTTAAAAAGTTAGGCATCTTAGATCTTCATGAGGAATACATTGTGGATAATCATGATAGTTAGGATGACCATCCCACTGAAACACAACATTGGCTAGATCAACACCAGGAGAAGCACCATGAGTTTACAAAGGGAAAGCACTTTAGTAACCTACTGTTCCTACTAAATCAAGATGATAATTAGGATCCTCCCTTTGAGGGTTCTCAACATGAAGACTCTCCACCTATTATTGTTGGTAATGAGGGTGTGACGCTAAACTTGCAATCCACTATTCATAAACTAGGTTTAGAGAAAAGTGATAGTCAGTGTAGGGACTTAGGTAGACATCACGATGGCATGGTATCTAAGGATGGGGATCATAGTGATCAAAAAAAGTGATGGAAAACACCATGGTGGAAATGGCAGTCCACCTTCTCCTCCATCCTCTTCATCTGATTTTGAACATTCCTCTTCATCTACTAGTTCTAATAGAAGCCAATGGGGAAATAATGATGATAAAGGTGATTAGTGGTATAATAATGATTGTAGAGCTTGCCAAGAACATTAGGGTAATAGAGGATATCATTAAAGGAAACATAATAGTGATGATGATGAAACTCTATTGGTGGCTAGAAGTATGCTCAACATTGCAGAGGTAGTAAAGATCTCGACCAAGCATGTGAAGGATAGTCAAATCAAGTGCTTAGACATGAATAATATTCCAAGATTTGAGGGTGGATATAACTTTGATCCATAGAAACATCTACAAGCTTTTCATGATACCTGTTGGTGAGCGGCTAGGTACCCCTATGCCCAACCATGCAAATCATGGGCGTTCACACGTGACTTGGTTGAATTCCATAGACTGTAAGTACTTTAACATACAATAGACCTCTAACCAAAAAAACCCTTTGTTAGAATGGTTGTTGTCTTCTCAACCTCACTTGTGAGTATTTAGTGGCAATGGTTAAGTGAGATTGAGGCAACTAATTTTTATAGTTTTTACTTTATCTTTTGGCATCTAATTAAGCTACGAAAAATAAGGAATGAAATATTATCTAACCTATAATTATCTTAATCTGTATCTTAAATATTCCTAGCATAAGTATCTGATCCCATCTTTCGGGCACGTCCTGAGTGTTTCCTAACCACTATTGGGTTACCAGACGTTAGGTGTCACTAGGTTACCAAGTGTTGGATTTATGATCGAGATGGTCGTACTTATGGTTTTTATGAACTATAAATGAGTGATAACAATTAAACTAGTAATAAGAGAAACTTAAGTAATTATCAAAGCATAGAAACACTAAACTATTAAATGCAATAAATGACTAAGTCCAAATGCAACAAGGAATGTTTGAAAGCTCGTCCTTATTTCTATTCACGCTAATGGGCTCAGATACATCAGCACTTGTATAAATAGCTGGACACTTTATTTACACCTACTACTAGCACTTGGAAAATATTCTATCTCCTGTGGGAACAAACTGCAAGAGCTTCGCTACAACTGACAAAAAGGTACCTCAATGAGGTGGAAGGCCCTCTTATTTATAGACTAAAATAGGCACCATGTAAATGAGGCCATGTCGATGCATGGAAGGATGCGTCGATGGGGCCGCATATACGGGGCTGCATATACGAGGTCGCATCAACGTGGCCATGTATATGGGGTCCCGTATACGCAGCCTAGTAAATGCGGTTACCAACAAACAGTTCATCACCTGTGCCTTATAGAACATAGAAAATGAGTGGTAGAAATTCAAGATTTTCCTTAGGACACTCATCAAGGAATTTGAAAGTTGGTACTTGTTCTTGGATCTAGAATCTATCCACAAATGGAGTACCATGTTTGACCTCTTCAATGATAAATATGAAATGTACTCCAAAGCATCTAATCTAAGGAGGCAGATCCAAGGATAGAAATAGGGAACACATGAAACCTTGGATGCTGCCATGGGTAGATATTATTCACTCTTACATGATGTCCTGGCCATGGTTATTCTCAAAGAAAACAACTTCTTCACATCATAGATGGACTTAGAGCAGAAACTAGAAGAATTCCTGGGATGAATGCCCAAGGGAGAAAACCTAAAGTAAGAGCTCATTAGATCCAAAGGCTTATAGATCATGTAGCAAAAGAAGAAGGTAAGTTGTGAAAAATGAAAAGTGTAGAAGATTATAATAGGGATCCTTTCATTAGGAAATGGGAGGTCCATTTTTGTGATTAAGAGGACTAACCACTTAATGAAGTGGTGAACAGGAAAACCTTGCCCATCCAAAAATCTGTCTAATATTTTAGCAAAGGTTGATAAATTATGATACTCCATATACTCTGTCATTTCTTCAATTTTTAGCTCCTTGAGGTGGATTTCAGCCTAATTGTAGGCATTCAACCCATCAAATATAGGTTTCCATACTTCGCCTCCTTCTTGGAGTTGATAGAGAACTTGGTTCACTTTGGCCTTCATGACTTGAATTTGCTTCTCATTTACTTCCTTTTGTAGTCCCACTTGGTCCCTATAATGATTCTTATAAATAAAAATATAAAAAAACATAATGGAAATTCAAAGCACACCCCTTAGACAAATAAACAAGATACAAGCACTAGTTATGGGACTAGAAGGATATGCATCCATGCCTGAAGGTCCCCTTTAACTAAGGCCCTTTTTTGCTCACTTTCCAGTTCTTTTTTCTTCTTTTTATGGAATGATATTTGTTTTGTGGAATCACTCTTGTGTCTTGAGGTGGTGGATTGATCTTAGAGTGGTGATGCAAATTCACTGAAAGAGGTAGATTTTGGTCTAGACTAAGGCTAAATCTTCTCAGGTCATTTAAAACACAAACTCTATAAAGGACTTCTTACACCCTCAATTCAAGATTTCATTCCACCTTCTTAGTCATTCATTTATGTTGCCATAACTCACCTCATTGAAAATTTCTATGTCTTAGTTTAACATGTTGGAATTCTTGGATAGATTCTTTTTGGTTGGTCCTTAACTTTTCGTGATCATTAATCAACTATGGGGCCCATGAACTCCTTATGTTAACATTATGCAAGGGCAACAAGGGCATAAGCCTGATATGGGGAAGACCCACTTGCATATCTCTTGGTTTGCTTAGTTAAGTTCCTTACCTTAGACATTTCTACAATCCTATCTTTCACATATTCCATTATGTATTCTACTCAATGATTCTTACAACTTTTATTACATTTATTCTCTAAATCATTTTTCTCAATTTTCTAAATTTATGAGCTCTAAAATCCTCTTCTAATATTTTCATACTATTCATGGCCTTTTGAGCTTTCATTTGATTTCAATTTCATTCAAAAATTCTAATATTTTGCACATTTTACCCAAGTCAATGGTTGTCTATGATAGTCAACAGCTATGTCGATGAGGCCCTATTAATGTAGCTGATTGCATCAATAAGGCCCCATCGATGCATTGCAAAAACTCTATATATACTACTATAAAATTTGAAATTTTTACCATTTTCCTCATAATACATGGGGATGTTTTGTGATTTTTCATAGCCTAAAACCTTCTAGAGTCCTTAACTTCCCAACCGTTTGTCCAAACCACTCTATTTTTTGATCCTATAGTTACTAGAGGTAAGCTTTTAATCATGGGGGCCACAAACCTTAAGGCTTTTGATGAAATGTTTTGAAAATTTTTCTAACTCCCAGAGGATTAATGAATATAAGAATATGAAACCATCAATTTTTGAGAGATTAACCCTTCCAACATCCTTCAAAATGATTTATTAATAATAAAATATAAATAAAATAATGATTAAAATTAATTAAATCAACCATAATCATAACTTAGCCAAGTGTAACTATTCTAAGGAGATAAAGGTATCCTAATTATTTTATGTTACACAAAAAATTGCTAACCCATGGTCTTGTTGTGATTACAGATGGCACCAAGACCAAAATGATCGTAGGAAGGAGAAGCCTCTCAACCAATGGAGAAATGACCTAGAGCTAGAAGGGACCAACAAGAACAAGCCCAAGACCCACTAGAGGGCCTCTTTGATAGGAGCTTAAGTTGGAATCTATTTAATAGATTCCACAAGAAGAAGTGTCGATAGAGTAATCATAGTGAGGGGAAGCACCTAGACCCATGCCAAGGCTTGAAGTCACTTAACCCAAGCCTGTCATGACATCATTAGGCCTTGAGAGATCTGACACTCAGTTTGCCAAGAACTGAAATTTAGGCCATTTTAGAGAAAACTCCAACAAAAGTCAAAATACAATTGCAAATCTCTCTAATATGACCAATCATCACCTTTTGTGGAGAGTGGTACATGCAACAGATATATCTTTTCTAGAACAATAGAAGTCTAGGGTCTATAGTAAAAATCAAGGATATTCAAGTGTCTTTCTTGATCATAATGAAAGAAGAGGAGTAGCTGCCACCTCCACTGCCTTCTCAAAAAACAATGTTGGAGGCTTGTGCATGCATTGAACATTTGTGCAAAATTTGAGAGAAACTCTTGTGAGAGCAGGAGTAGCATGAAAGAACTAGTAGTGTGGAGCCATTTGCATATTGATTGACAATGAGTTACCTTAACATGATGGCTCAAATAATTAGCTAGATGAAAACAAGTGGATCAATATTCTCTACCCAGTGAATGTAGTTTCCAACAATGTTTGATCCCAATGCTAGAGAGGTGACGGTGTCATGATCACAACATCATTTATTCTTAGAAATATTTGAGAATGCCACCTCCTTCTCAATGCATTTGGAGGAAGGTGAACCCACCACTGTACTAGTGATGTAGCACCAAGGGCAAGAGACTACAACTAAAGTAGTTTTTGACCACATTATCAAAGTGCTTAATGCACCGACAACATTTATACTAGATGTATCTACATCTTGAGATGTGAAAACATCTATAGGCATGATCATCAGAAGATTGAATGTAGCCCAATATGAAGAATTGCTAGATTGACTGGTAAGGATTGGACAACTGATTCCAGGTATCTTTGATTTTCTAGACAACATTACTACAACCCAGTTGGAGCTACTAGAAGCAAGGGGCACATGTATCATCTTGAAGAGATAACTTGAGATAGCTCAAGCATAGAATTAATGCTTGGCCATAGAGGTTGCTAAATTACGTACCCATCTTACTAACCCCATGCTTCTCATCCTAGCAATAACTAGAGATGAAGCATTTCAATAGCTTCAAGAATGATTCAAGAAGGCTAAGGTGGAAGTGGTAATGGCCATCTTCAACTAGTCAGTGATAGAAGCAAAGACCTACTTAGTTTCGAAGGACTTGGTTCAAATGTGCCAAGAGAATGAGGCATTGACTGTAGAAAATCATTGCTTATGCAATGTTGATTCCAAAAAGAGAAAATGTAAGAATTCATCCATTAATAATAGGAGTATCTAGCTAAGGTGAATATTGAATTAAGGAAATTGGCCATAAAAAATTGAAATCTATCTATGAAGAAAGTTCATGCCTTACACTAGAAGTCTACCATTGAAATTGCTATCTAGAAAAATGAAGCTTTGAAGTTTGAAAAAGTTAAAACTTACTATAGAGACCAAGTTTCCTTGCAAAAGGAGGTAAATGAGAAGCAAATTTAGATGGAAAAGGAAAAAGTAAATGAATCCCTCTAGCAACTTCAACATGAAGGAGAGGTATGGCAATCCATCATCGATGGAATTAATGCCTGCAACAAAGAAGAGATCTACATAAAGGAGTTGTAGATAGAGGAGATGATAGAATACATGGAGTTGGCCAATCTCCACTATGCAAACTTGGCAATGTTATCCAAGTTTAAAGAGTCACATCATTCTGTTTGATTTTGTGTCATGAACACCATAACTTTTGTAATGTATTGATTTGTACACTTACGCACTCAATTTTATCAAGTCGGTCTATTTTGTTTTATTTTGTTAAGAGTTAGTCAATAATCCCATTCCTTCCCAATTTTGTAAAGGAACTTGAGGATGATTTTTCATTTAGTCATGGAGGTATGATGGATCATGATTAGCTACATCGATGCAGCCTCATCAACTGGGCCTCATCAACAAGGCTCTATCAACACATCATTTCATGCGTTGACAAGGCCCTGTCGACGGAGCATCCATCTTTTGGCTATAAATACATATCCACTAGTTGCATTTATGATAATCAAATTTTAGTAGTAGGAAAGCTCTTGTAGTTTTTTATTTGAAAGTTAATATATTTCTCTCAAGTGCCCATAGTAGGAGTCATTGAGTGTATGGATCTTTATTAGAGCATTTTTTTACCTAAGCACAATAGTGTGTGCAACAATAAAGATAATATTTCTAATAAACCTTGTAAGATTTTGGATAGATTAAATATTTCATTATTGCATTTAATGTTTTTAATTAGTTATTCAATATTTTTCAATAATTAAGCTAATTAATATAATTAAGAAAGATAAGTTAGATAGGTTAAATATATAAGTACAACTACTTCAAGCATAATATGTATTCACTTCATAATCGTAGTAGCATTATTTCTTGGTAACCCAACAATGGATACGTGGGTTCAAGACATGTAAAGTGGGACTGTCAAGTGATGTTAGAACTAGTTAGATACTAGTTAGATACTAGTTAATTAGTTAAATTAAATTAGTTAGTCTAATTACTTTATCTCTCTCTAAACACCAAAACCATAAAATATAAAATGATAAAAATTATATGCCTCAATTACACTTAACCATACCATGTGCTTCACAAGTGTAATTAGAAAGACAACAAATCACCTTAGGACAAGCTTCACTGCCTAGAAGACTAGTGTACCAGAAACTATAAAGTCCATGGCATTTGATCGAATCATGCATGAATGCTTTGTGATTCATATGGTTTGGCATAGGGGTACCTCGCCTCTCATCATTATGAAATTAATCTTTTACATGCCTAATATTTATCAAACTAGTGAATTTTGAAATATTTGAGAAATTATTAGATCTTAAAGTTATTATGGATAAACATAATACTTTTATTACTTGGAAATTGAAAGAGAATTTTGATCCATACTCCTTGATTATTCTAAAATTCTTTGTTGGATTGAATTAAAAAATATTCCTCATATTTTCCAAAGTGTTGAATGTAAAATTATTAAAAACATTGACATAATCTTAAAGATAGGTCAAAAAATTATAAGGTGGTATGTAGTGCACATGTAATTTTATAAAGATTAAAATATAGTAGAAGAAGACATAATTAAAACTTAATGTTAGTAATCAGTTTTTTTTTTCCAAAAAACAATTATATTATAATTCGCAAGAATGTTGTAGCTATTGTCATCATGAAGGCCATGCTATTGGAATCTATTCTGTACTCAATAAAAAAGTTGTTTGTAAGGTAATAAACAACAATTTTCAAAAATGGCAAATAATGGTAGTCTGCAATAGGCACAAATAAAATCTTTTTCAACAAGTTCTCAACCTTTTACTAATCCTTTTAATTCTAAAGGTATCAGTAAACTCTTGATATCTTAAGATAATTCCTTTTTAGAAAAGAAAAGAAATTTAGTATTAAAAACACTAATGTAGATAGATTTTACTCAGTGTAACATAAAAAATAAGAGATCTACAAATATTATTTTCAATTTAAAAACCTTAAAGTTATTTTATTCTCTTTCTACTTTTACTACTCTTTCAAATGTTTGTTTCTTCAATAATACTTTCTCACTTATTAGTGACATGGATTGTGAGAAAAATGCTAACCTTGACAAATTAAGGATGGGGGCATTCTCCCCCACATCTCAATGTTAGTTTAATCATAAGATGTTTGAGGCCTTTATGAAATGCACAAAAAAATCCTACTAGTGATACTAACTAGATTGACTAGTAGTTGTGAACTACTTGTAGAGTTAGAAATTATGCTAGATAGTTTGAAAATTAATTTGTTAACTGTAAGGGTCAAAAGATCTTACAAAATTTGTGAAATAAATGCAAACTCTTTTAGAATAGAATCCATTTTATTTTAAATCTCAAAAATCTTTGGCTAAAGCTCATTATGCTTAACAATGTTGAGATACTTTTGTAGGTAAAAAGTTTCTAAAAGTCACATGTGTTTGCTAAAAATTGAAGATGAATCTTACAAGGAATTTTTTAAATTTCTAAAAAGAAAATGTCATGTATCTAAAGTAGAATTAGTCTATATAAAAGATTCCATCCTTAAATATCCTAAGACTATTAATAGTTTTTTAGCAAATCATTTTTCCTTCCTAGCCTGTAGTACACATATTTCTCATCTTATAATAGAAGAACATTGAAATATTTTTGAAGTAGAAATTATAGTAAAATAAATCAAAGTAGTGGCCTTTAGTTTATCATATGATAAAGATCTATGTTTTGATTTTTTTCTTATTGAATTTTTTAAAAATCATTATAACATTGTTTGACATTATCTTTCTCTTAGTAAAAATATTAATAAATGTGTGATTTGTCTTCTTCCTAAGAATGTATATCTTCAACATTTTAGTAATTGAATGCCTATAACTCTTCTTAATAATCCTAACAAAACTTTAGCTAATGCATGGCTTGCTGAATTCAGAAAGTTATTAAAGATATTATCAAACCTAAGCATACTAGTTTTGTTAAAGATAGACATATCTTAAATAATGTTCTTGTAGCTTGGGAGAGAATGCAGTGGAATTTTGATACTAACTAAGACATTTTTTTTATTAAGTTAGAATATACCAAAACTTATGAAAGGATTGAATGGAATTTCTTTATTTCTTATCTAGATAAACTAGGATTTTATGATTATTTTATTTGGTTTGTTCATACTATACTCACTAACACTAATCCTCAAGTTGCTACTAATTTTGGATTACGTTTCTCCTTTACTCTTCAATGGTTAGCTCATCAAGGTTGTTCTTTAGCTCTCTATCTTTTTATTATTACTACATATTTTCTTTCACATAATTAATCATTATGATCAATAAATAAATTTCATTAAGGAAATTTTAATTGATGAGCAAGGTATGTAATTACTTAACATGCAGTTTATAGATTATTTTTTTCTTATGATAAAAAATTCTCTACAACATATCAATACTCTTTTAGATAGAGTGGATGATTATTGCATGTTATCAACTCTCAAATTAATTGGTAAAAATCTATGATTTATTGTAATGGCAATATTGATGAGTGGGTTACTATCAAGTCTTTAAAAATCTTGAAAAGAGACTATGTCTTAAAAATTATAGGAATACCTTTTTATTTTGAGCATAATATTACTATTTTCAAAAAATTATGTGGTTAATTAAAAAGAAATTTAATAAATGGAAAGACAAAAAGCTCACCCTTATTGACAAAGTTTTAGTTATTAAGTAAATGCTTCAATCAACTCATGTTTACTACTCTAGTTATTGGGCTTATTCTAAGAGAATTGATCATATAATCTATTGGTTTCTTCAGTTTGCTAAGCAACATAGAAAAGGTTTTTCTGGAGTTTCTTAGGATATTTGCACTAGTAGTAAGAAAGATGGAGAACTTGGCCTCATTAATTATTATAACTATGGTACTTCTCTTGTAGAAAAATGGATTGTTAAGTGCATAAATGAAGATGATGTTTGGATGCTCCTTTTAAGAAATAGGCTTATGAAAAGAAAACCTAAGAATGATAATAGCTAATCTTCTAATACCTTTCTTCGCTATCTTTTTTTTTCCCAAGCCATTTCTATTCCTAGTTCTCTAATTCTTAAACAAATATGGAAGACATGGTGCAAGTTTAGTAATATTGGAATTACAATCATATTGTAGTTTTAGAAGATATGTTTAAGCAAAGTAGCCCATGGTGGCTTCCTTTTAATGAAGGAGCTTAGGCTACTAATGCATTTAGATTGTGTGCCACTTGGAGAAAATTTGGTATCACTGCAATTTTGTATTTATGTATTCATGATAGATGGATTAGTTGGAATGAAACTTTTAGCCTCTATGGTTTAAATAAAAAAGGAAAAAGGAAATTTAAAAAATTAATTTCTAATAGAGTTGACAACAATTTACATTAGGCTTTTCTATGTATTTTTTGAAAGGATGGCAAATATGTTTTTCCTTTTAATTCAAAATTTACTTATGAGATTATTACAAAGAATGATTTTATTTATAATAAATTCAATAAGGCTTAGAAAATGCAATCATCATTGCACTTTTGGATGAGGAAAATAAAAGATATTTGGAGAGATCCTACATTTTCTAAAATTTTTATTTTTTAATGGTATCTTATTCATCAATATCTTCCTATTGGCACTCATTTTAAACATATTATAAATATTTCTTTTCAATGTCCTCTATGTAGAAGTGAAAACTCATTTTCTCATAGGTTTTTTTTGAGTGTCTTATTGCTTAGCATGCTTGAAAATGTACATTTAGAATTTGTAACAACTTTTAACTAAGAATTAATGAAGTCATTATTAGTTATCAACCTGCTTTATTAACTTCATTTCATTGCATTTGGAATTTTCTTTAATCACTTGTTCTTTACTCTATTTGGAAGCTTTAGTCTGTAATTATTTTCTAGTAGTAAGAGCATAACTATGGCTTTTCTTTAGGTGTCAAATATTAGATTCTGAAAGATATCACTTTTTAAGTATAAGTTCAAGTAAAAAAGCTTTCAATAAAAGTTGAATAATTAATTTGTTTTCTATAGTATTACTTTCTTTTTATTTTAAAGGCTCAAGGATGAAAAGCTTTCAACTATTGGTGTTATTTGGTATTTATCTTTGATTCATGTATTTGTTTTTTTTAGAGAAATTTTTCTCCTTCTCTTTACAAGAAACCATTTAATAAGAAGTGAAAATTGATGAGGATACTTCTAGATAAAGGTCAGGCTAATCCTTTTTCTTCTCCAAAGGGGATGTTTTTTAGGATTTATTATAAGGATGAAAATCTAAAAATGCATCCCCAAAACTATTGGGTTTTTCCTTTAGACTCTCTCTTCAATGATATGATGTAGTTTGAATTTTTAGAATATTATTATTCTTTTTTTGTGATTTGAGACCATCCCCTCTCCCCCTTCCCAAATTGTATTAGAATTGGAGTATTAAAATTTTTCCTACATGGTTAAAGGGTAGAGTTAAAAGTTTCCTTTCTAAGGAAAATAAGTAGAGATTTTGAATTTTTATCTTTACCTTTAACAATGAAAGAACATACGTACCATAATTAAGAGGGACCCTCTTTGAGCACATGGGAGATTGCATCTCCACCAAAATTTGATACTAATATTTTATTATGTTTTTGTAGACCCAAAGATCTATCAAACAAATGAACTTGTTCAAAATATATAAGTAACAATAAATCCTAAGTATAATAGGTATGTTCAATATTCATGCAACTTGAATACATCTTTTATATAATTCCTCAGAACTAACATTGGTAGCTTGAATAGCTCATATGAAGACTACCTTGAGATTTGTCATTTTCTTTCAAAGAACTGTATTCCACAACATTATAATAATAGATGTTGCTCATCTTTTTACCACTTTTAGTAAACACAGTCAACATATTCTATCTTCATGCTTCGTATTGGTCTAGCTCCGTATTTTAACTCGGAGATGGTTAATTGAATTAGGACTCATACACGAAAGAACAAAACTACATTCTTAAATATTCAATATTCAATGAAGTTATCCTCTTAACTTTCTAAATGAGCAAAGGTGTGCAAGAACTAGGCCTACATATACCACAATTAAAATCTAGACTATTATTTTAATAGACTGTTTAAAAATGTAAATCATAAGAACATTGTGAATGGACTTGAACCTCCTTTCAAATGTCCCAAATTTGAAAATACCAATATTAACGTGTAATAAGGAAAGTTAAAAGGTGGCACCTTTAGAAAATTGCTCTCTCAAATTTTGATAATGTACATGATCATTAAACTTTTGCACCATCGCTGCATTAGTCTTAAATACAGGTAAGCATTAAACAAGCATTTTACAAATAAGCAAATTCTAATGTATTCTACATTCCAATGTACATTGAGACAACTGCTTAAAAAATCATGTCAGCATTAGTCATTTCTCCAAGTACATTGTGTACCTTTTTTGACCAACAACCTTCCTTTTTTAACTTATCAAACAATTATCTATAAAAACAACAACATCGCATACTCCCAAGACATTTTTGTAAATAACTGTCATATTTTTGCAATATACTCTAAAGATATTCCACATTTTTGGTATATTGTTTCGAAATTCAATACATGTAAACACCAAATTCTATTAAGAAAATCCAAAATGTATAGATAAAGCAAAGAGTAAATCGACTGATATCATGTTGTCATATAGCTCAAGGAAAGAGTACTTTTCACATTGATTGTTGCCCATAGTTATCATCATAAATTTAGGCCATGGTTATCATGATAAAATTAGACTATGGTTTTTGAAATAGTGGGTGGTTATCATTAGTTATTTAAGGGCCCCTTCACCAATATAAAAGGGACCTCCCTCACCTCAATTTAGATCCATCACATACATCCCCTTTCCATCCCACTCTTACATTCTTCTCCTATTTCATGAGAGAGAGGCTTCTTCTTGTTCTCTCCTTGTGATGAAGAGAGAAGGTTTTTATTCCCATTTTTGATAATAAGATCCTTCTACATTTGCCCATGGTTCCATTGGTCTTTATTTTCATCTCATTTCATATTTTGTTACCAAATCTGCTAACATTGATAAAAAAATAAATATCCCTCCAAATTACATTCACAATCTCATAGGAGAAAGAATAGGCAATGCCCATATTGAAATACTTTAAGCCATACTGATTGTTGCTTCATTTTGAAAGTCCTTAACATGGAAATTTATCAGTAACTTGTTTGGATTGGAGAAGGAAATATATTAAGCTTTATGTTTTTCATCCTTTGGTACTCCATGGTATTATAGTGTGGTGATTTTGAAAGAGGGGAACTATACTAGGTAGTGAGTGGGTATTTATTTATTTATGTAAATTTTTATGCTCTTGAGGGAAGAGAACTAGAGGCTGATGGCACAACCCCCACCCACACAACAAGGTAAATATTACCTAGTAATAAAAAAATGTTCCATCACAAAGCTACTCCAATGTTGCCACATTTAGAAGCAAGGAAAAAAATAGTAACACAACCCCTACCTAATGATATGACCCACTAACAAAAAGGCTCCCACTACAAGGCTACTCTATTACTACCACACCTTGAAGTAGAAGCAAGAATTGAACCCACACTCTCTCAACTAAGAGATGAGCATGGATGATTTGGTTAGCAAGTCAAAATAAGGATATGTGTTTCAATAAACTTTAATATATAACAAACTTATCAAAACAAAAGAAGTTATTTGCAAGTTATTATATAATATTTTTAAAGGCTATTATTTATGATGACGCTAATATGATTATTCCTTTAAGTTATAATGGTTTCTCCTAAGCTTTGCATCTTCAAATGATAACTCTTTTTCATATGAAATGAAATGAAGCTTTACTATGTTCAAAGTCTCATAGGATTTAACTCTATAATAATGAGGTGTTGGTGATGATCAGCAGGTACCCCCTACATTTAACCATATGAATCACAAGTGTTCACATGCAATTTGGTCAAATTTTGTGGATGAAACTACTATGGCATCTAGATTGTTAGGCATTGATCATAGGTCATTATCTTCTTACTTGAACTAGTGGTAGCTTTATGACATATGGTTTAGTTCAAAGTAAGGCATATGATTATGTTTTATATGGGGCCTTAAACTAACGTTAACAATAACATAGAAATTAATTATTTATTCAAATTAATAAAAAAAAGATAAATCCTAAACTATCCTAAGGACAATGAGTGTTTGTTCCCAACCTCCCATACACATCCTAAACTCACATACCCACTACTGGGATTACCAAGTGTTATACTGCTAGGTGAACTAACCAAATAATGTTGTTGGGGTTACCAAGTGAATATGTATTTTATGAGTGGCGAGGTACCCCTACACTCAACCATACGAATACGATCCGGTCGAACTCTAAGAACTAAGTGCTTACATGCATTAATGGAACACTCAGGGTTAATTAATCATGGTTTTCCCAAACTTACTTGTATTGTCACGGTTGTATGGTTAAGTAAGCTTGAGGTACATGATTTTTATAAATTTTATCTTTTTGATGTCTTATGCTAACAAGGGAAATGGAAAGAGAACTAAGTGAGTAACTTACCTTAACTATTCATTAACTAAGTTCTAATTTTCATAACACCAGTATCCATTCACACTTGTCGTACACATCCTAAACCAATGCAACGCTACTGGGATTACCAAACACTAATCGTTACTGGGTTACCAAGTGGTTCACACATGCTCGAAGCGATCATACTAAGTGCACTTAACTACAAGGATCAAGGGTTGAGAGAGAGATTAATTAGCTAGGAAAGCATTAAACATTCAACAATAATTAATTACTAATTAGCTTAATCTGTATGCTGCAAGGTGTATCATAAAGTGTGTCTTTATTGCCGTACACAAATGTGTGCTCGACATACAATTTGCTTGAATAAAGATCTGTTCACTCTCTGACTCCTACTATAGGCACATGGAAATTATTTTAACTCTAGAATGGTAAAACTGCAAGAGTTTGGCTAAGGGTCTAAGTCTAACTCCCCCTAGAACAAAGGGTGCTACCTCTTATTTATAGAAGATGATGCAGGACGCAATATCGCATACGTGATATCATGGGACAGATGCGATATCGTGGCTCATCATACACCCATGATTGAATGAAAACTTGTCCTCGAGTTCCTTACAAAATATTAGAAAGGTATGGGATTATTGACTTGAATGACACTAGTGGTGAAAGGGATGACATGTGAACGGATCATCATTATAGTACATGGAAATATTAGTGTTCATAAAAATAAGAGTGAACACTATACACATTTGACTTCTAGCCTTATTTGGTAGCTGAGAGAGAAGAGAGAAGAGAGAGAGAGAGAAAAGAAGAATTCTATTGCTGCCGACGCCAAGATTGCACTTTCTGTTAGCCATCCATAAGTGCACCATCAATCCTATTCCTTGCATAACTATTCCAGCACTAGTCCATCCTAAGTGTTCCCTCCAGGTCCAATCCATTGTTGTATGATTGCCATCTACACACACAACACAGTCTCATATTAGCAAGGATAAATAAATCACAATGTAGTTGATACCTTGCCTTGGTGTAAGGTCCATTGGCTGAGTTGTGATATGGCTAATGCAGATTTTGGAGATATAACACTAGTGACTACCCAAGGTGTAGAGGTTAAGAGAAAATTGAAAAAATTTGACCAAAACCCCCATAACGAAGAGAAATCCTTTGGTAGCGATAGAATGGAAAAAGATAAGGAATAAGAAATATGGAGAAAAAAGAAACAAAGTCAATGTTATTAAAATGGAAGTTAGAAGTGGAAATGAACAAATTAAATGTTGATTGCAGAAATGTTTAAGGGAAAAAAGTTAATTGATTCACCAAATAGGAATGCCAGTAGGTCCTCCCCAAAGCAAGCTCATGCCTGTTATGCCCTAACAAAACCACATTCAAAGAGTCCATAGGATCCAAAAATGTCATTCAGAAGCAAGAGTTAAAGTCTTAACCATAAGAATTTACCAAAAAGAAAACAACGAATCAACCAAAATATAGACTATTGATACAACCAACAATGAGGTGGAAAATGGAGAAATGGAAAGAAGAGAATGGAATGGAGTCTTAAGAACAAGGTGTTGTATAGCCCCTTGTGTATTAATGGTTAATGTGACTTAGTAGATCTCATTCCAAATCTAGCCTCAAACAATCCACATCTAGTGACTTCGCATTAATACATTTGGCCAATCCATCCACTTGAAGTAACAAAAATGCTTTTTCCAAAAATTCACCACCATTCTGAGGAAACGAGAAAGGGGAAAGTAGGAAGTGAGAAAGGGCCTTAGTTAGTGGGAACATGTTTGTTTAGTTCCATAACCAGTGCTTGTAGCCTAGATGATTATTTCATCTAAGGGGTGTGCTTTGAATTCTCACTCTTCTCTTCTTGTCTTTTTTTGTTTTTTGTTTATTTCTTTTTTTTCTTGTGTGAGAACTACACCATGCAAAGACTTATTATTTTTATTAGCTTAGCTTCCGAATAATGGAGAAATGTCAGAATGGTAAGGAAAACTCAAGAAGAAAACATCCAAGCACCCAAGAGAATGGCCAGCACAAATAAATCAAATCCTCTTGAAGTCACACCCTTTTCAATCCTTGAGTTCTTCCTTAGTTTGAGAAATTCCTAGTCACCAATTCGTTAATAGATTTATTATTAATAAAGGCATCATACAATTTCAAGCTAGGAGAAACCATAGAAATTTATGACTGCATGGATGACATGGACTCATTGCCTACTATATCGAAAGAACCATACTTTAGTATCAACATTATAACTCAAAGGTAAAAACTAAACATTAGCAATTAATAGAATATAGTTCATACCACCATTAAGAGAAATTATTAGGTGATGAACCTAACAAAACAAACAAACACATGAAGAAATGAAAAAGTATAAACAATGTTGCAAAACAGAAATAAGAAAAGTTAGAGAAATTTGTAAAACAAAAATATGTAAAACAAAAAGTTAAAAAGGAACTGAGGTCCTTAATTGATCAGCAGAGGTGGCCATCTCCCCCATGACTAAGTTAGGAGGTGCCTCTAAGCTTTCGATGTAGGTGTAGGCTATTCCCTCAGTTAATTCCATGCATGTTGGTGAGTTGCTCTCTTGATCAGCTATTAACCACTAGGTGTCTTCTTGTTGTGTGGTTGCTACATACAGGCACTTTTGTATGTTAATTTCTTGTGCACACCGGTGGCATGCAAGCAATGCTAAACATTTTTGTATGTAATCGCACCTTGTATCACTATATGTGATGCATGGAACCTTCTTCTTCTCAATCTTCCCAAAAGTGTTCTTCTTGGATATTTGTAGGGAAAGATCGTGGATTCCTAGGAGCACATTTATGATACTTAGCCATGCCCTTCCCATTATTATTGGGAAGCCCTCTTTTTCATTGTTTACCTGTATCACTAGGAAATCATCTGGGTATAACCATCCACACATAGTAATAACGATGTCCTCCACCTATCCCAAGGGAACAGTGATGGACTAATTGGCCAGCTCTAGGCAAATATTTCTCTTCCTTAATGGAGGTAGGTTCCATGCTTTGTACATCTCTTGTGATATTAAGTTGACTCTAAAACCTGAGCCCAGAAGAGCTTTACATGGTTCATTCCTAGCAACTTGGAGATAGATTATAGGGCCTCCAGGGTGCTCAGTTTTTGATTTGAAGGAAGCTTTGAACCCTTAATTAATGGGGAGGCATTCAGAGGCTCAACTGCTTATGGTCGTGAGGGCTTGGTTGGGTTGTTGGTTCTGAAGAAAGGTTTTCTCTTCATACGGTTGTCAAAACTAGCAGCGGGTTGAAGATTTATAGCCCTTGTGGCATTGCGTTACTGTGGTTGAGTGGGGAGTTCCCCCTGCATTGTTGGAGCGGGTGGTAATGGAGCTATTAGTGTGAGAGTTGCAGATGGATTTGGAGGATGGTATGTCTATGGGTTATCTCCCCTAGGAGAAGGAGTCCTATAATACTCCCAATCTTAGTAGTGATGTTGTGGTGTCACATGACCAACAGAGTCACGTGGAGAGATTGGCTACTGCACGTAGTAGCCATATGGGTCTGGTTGCTAGTAGGGGTATTGTTGCCTTGGTGGTGGCATCCCCCATGACTATGCGTATTGCCACTATTGATGTTGCTTAACAGGTTGTGGTGGATTTCTATTTGGATAATACATTGAAGGTTGGTAACTACCTTGGGTTACCTTGGGGATAAGGTAACCGTTGGGGTGCTTGCCGTTTATTAAGTCATGGGTTGAGTGCATACATCCCAGACTCTTGTAAATGTGAGATCACTGGGCAACATCCCTTAGGATGGTCATATTGGCATATCTCACATCCACCATCATTGTCTGTGTTTGAATCCATAACCTCTTCAGTGATGGCCATTTTTCCCTTACCTTTGTTACATGCATTGTCCACTTCTCTCTTTTTCTTTTTTTTATAGTCACTACCTCGCTCCCTAGACTCCTCTACGATTTTAAGAATAGTTCCAAGAATACTATCCAGGGAATCCCACATTTGGTCTACCTTTGCCAATACTTCTATTGTTAACTTTTGGAGTAGCAAAGTTTTTCTATTCACCATCTCTTCGAGTAGTGACTCTTCCTCCTCCTCATAAAATCTTGCTCCCTTTTTCTGAAGGGAAGATTCTCAGTTGTATTCTTCCATACTTTCTCTCTTACGTAGCTCCCCTTCTTCCTTGGCTACTTGCTCTAGCAATCTATGAACCTAATGGGACCTAAGCTCTGATAATCTTCCTTGGGCATACATCCCAAGGGTTCTCCTTGTTTCATACCTAAGTCCATCTACGAGATGGCATAATTAATCCCACTCTGAATAACCATGGCCAGGGCAACGATGTAACAGTGCATAATAGTGGCCCATGGTAGCATCCAAGAGTTCATGATTTCCCTTCTTCCATCCTTGGATTTTCCTTCGCAGGTTAGATGCTTAGGAGTATGTTTGATACTTATCATTAAATAGTTCTAACATTGTACTCCACCTCTGAATGGATTCCAATTCTAGGGACCGGTACTAGCTTTCTGCTTCTTTCACTAGTGTCCTTGGGAATAACTTTAATTTTTTCCATTCATTCTTGATGTTTTGCAAGACACATGCATCATGGAATGCTTGCAAGTGATTTTGAGGATCAACATTGTATCCCCCTTCAAATTATGGGATATTGTTCATGTCTAACCTCTTGATCCTACTATCCTTTTAGTGCCTTGTTGGAACTCTTACGGCCTCCGTTATATCTAACATGCTTCTAGTTGCGAGTAGGGGTTCTTTGTGGTCATCTTGTTCATAGCATCTATGGTGTCTACACAGTTCCATACTCTCCCATCTTCTATGCCTTGATTCCCTCAAGTACCCTTGTCCTCGTTCTCGACTGTCTCGTCGATGTTTTTCACTTTGTTTCCCTTTATCCTCATGGTTGGTTTCCTTATGACTGCATCCAGACACTGAAGGAGAGGGTGAATGTGATGATGAAGGTGAAGAAGAAGGAGAACCATCGTCATGCTGATGTTTTCTACCTTCTCTTTAGTGATCTCGGCCTTGATCATGATTACAATCAGAACATCTGCCCTTATCATGTGTTTGTATTCCGTCATTGAACACTTCGTGTTCATGGGGATCAGAACCAGGTTTGTGAACTGTGGAGTGGAGGTTCTGTTACACCACCTCCTGACCATCATTAGGAGGGGGAACATTGTTTGGTGGGGAGCCTTTTGAAGCAAGTTAACCATCCCCAATTTCACTTAAAATGTGCAGGGCATTATGGGGCCATTTACCCTTCAAGGATGTGTGGTCACTCTCCTATCGCAAGTCCCATTGATGTTGCATTTCTATGGGATGATAGTCCCTTGTGTCATGATCACATGCAACGTATTCTACGTATAAAAGCATCATGCCTATTCATGTGAGAGCATGAAGGAGCATGTTGGGGATTGATTGGTTTGGAGGCAATAGTATGTTACCCTCCAAGTCTCCCCAACGCAGTTGTTCATCTTGGTGGAGAATAAAGGTGAAATCGTGTACATACTCATTGTGATGAGTATACACTACTTGAAACTATTGAAGAAATGGTAGATCTTGGTTACATGTATGATGTCGCCAACTGTCTCTTGTGTTAGTCCTAGGTGGTGAAGTGCTGTTATGTGAAGAAGAAGACATTTTTTTCTTATTCGATGTGCGATGTATCATTGTCTTATCTTCATTTTCTTAACCCTAAGGGTTCGTTCTAATGTTCCAATAATATGGATGATTTCCTATGTTCTACATAGCGAAAAAACAACTAATTCCCCAGCAACGACGTCAATGATGAGTGGCAAGATACCCCTACACTCAACCATACGAATACGAGCATCTCACACATGATCCTGTCAAACTCAAAGAACTAAGTTCTTACACTACTTAATGGAATACTTAGGGTTAATCAATCATTGTCTTCCAAAACTTACTTGTATTTTCACGGTTGTATGGTTAAGTAAGCTTGAGGTACACGATTTTTATAACTTTTATCTTTTTGATGTCTTATGCTAATAAGAAAAACTTAGTGACTAACTTACATTGACTATTCATTAACTAAGTTCTAATTGTCCTAACACCAATATCCATTCCCACTTTCCGTACACATCCTGAACCAGTGCAATGCTGGTGGGATTACCAAATGCTAATTGTTACTAGGTTACCAAGCGCTTCACGCATGCTCAAAGCAGTCATACTGAGTGCAATTAACTATGAGGATCAACAATTGAGATAGAGATTAATTAACTAGGAAAGCATTAAACATTTAAAAATAATTAATTAATAATTAGCTTAATTCATATGCTACAATGTGTATCATAAAGTTCGTCTTTATTGTCATACACAAATGTGTGCTTAGGTACAATTTGCTCGAATAAAGATTTTTTTTACTCTATGATTATTGTCATAGGCACATGGAAATTATTCTAACTCTGGAATGGTAAAACTGTAAGAGTTTGGGTAAGGGTCTAAGTCTAACTCCCCCCGGAATAAAGGGCACCACCTCTTATTTATAGAAGATGAGGTAGGATGCGATATCGTAGGACAGATGCAATATCGCGTACATGATATCACGGCTCATCAGTATTTATGCTCAAAACTAGTTGTGCTCATTTTGTCGATCAATTAACATGCACAGGTATGTAAATATTAACTAAACATATAGAAAGTAAATTGCATTAAATGTAAATCTATTATAAGTCAAAGTGTTGCAACAAATAAGAATCATTTTTTATCTTATTTTCATTCATGGCATGTGTCCAGGTACAATGCTACTTGAATAAGATGTCATACAACTATCTCAAATCCACACTACAAGCACTCACTAACTATTTGCTAAGATTACAGAAACAAACTGTAAAAGTTTGGCTACACTATTAATCAAATGGTTCCAAATACACTATGGGTGTGCACATATTTATAAGAAAATATAGGCATTACATCAATATGCATTAACACATTTAGTTGCATCAACAAGGATCTGTCAATGCATCTAAGATGTATTGCTAGTTAATGCATCAATGCATCCTTATCCACACATATGCATCAATGCATTTAAGATGCATCAACAGGGATGTGTCAATTAGTCTTCATCAATAAGAATGCGTTGATGAAGTTGCCTAACATATCAGGTTTCATCATACCCCCACAATTGACTAAAAATTTATCCTCAAGTTATATATAAATGGACAAAGTTTCATTATAAAAATTGAGGTGACAAAGACTAGATTGGCTACCATTACAAAATTGGAGTTTGCATTACACAATTTTATTTAAGTGGATGTATTACAAAATGACAAAAAGACTAGATAGATGTCAAATTTTACCAAATTTTAGAGGTCTTCAAAAAATCTACCAAAGATGAATCTTCTTATTTTTTTGCAGTGGTAGTCTTTCCAATCTTGATTGTTATGATGATGCTTCTCTTTTTATGCAAAGCATTCTTGCAAAATGAACTAAAATTTTTTCTCATCATCCCATGGGTCCAACAAACGTATGACATTTCAACTTTAATCCTTCTATGTACTACTATTTATCCATGGTGATGAGCATCAAGATATCCCTACACCCAACCATATGAATTACTAAGGTGTTACGTGTGATCCGGTCAAATTATGTGGACTTATAGTTATCTCATACACTAGTTTTCAACTATACTTGTGAGGCTCAAGGGTATGGTTTAAGAGTAATTCAGGTATATAAATTTTTATCATTTCATATTTTATGGATGTAATTATCTATAACAAGTATAAAGGGTACAATAGATTGAAACCAATGTCTTTTTCCTAGCTAGCCTAATACAAGTAATTGCTCCACTTTCCTGGACATGTCCTGGACACATATAGCACTACTAAGCTACCAAACGTTAAGCATTACTAGGTTACCAGGTACTATATGAATGCTTGAAGTGGTCATTCTTGTGTTCATTAATTACTAATAATAAATATCTTAATCAAATGTAATAAAGTAAAGAACAATAAAGTATAATTCATTAAAGAAAATATTAAGCTATTGTTAGCGCTACAAGGATTTTCAAAAGAGTTCATTTTATTTCTATCACACTGGTGCATTCAGGTACATCAATGCTTGAACAAAGAACTGTACACACTTTGAACATCTTCTGTGGGAAATAAACTACAAGAGCTTCACTACCTTTCTTGAAAACTAAAAGTAAACCTACTTTAAAAACTAACTCAAAATGAGAGCCTAGGCACAATATTTATAGACTTGAAGAATATATCCTAATGTTGGATATTCGATATCAGATCTAGGCCTCAATGTCATGTACACAATGGCATAGCCCCAATGTTATTTACCTGATGTCATGGCCAACACAAATGGTGATTCATGATACCCCAACGACTAAATGAAAAATCATCCTCAAGTGAAGAAGAGGAGGAACAAGTTTTTGTACAATATAACATATTTGATAGGTATGGGACTATTGGCTAACATGACAAAATGACTTAGATGAAAAAGACATATATACTCTGAGTGCCCAAGTGTATGGAATTACAATTTTTACAATAGTGGATGTTCATGAGAAGAGGAGTGAACACCCTAGAAAATATTGACATCCAACATCTCTTGGTAGTAGGAGAACGAGAGAGAGAAGAGATCCTTCATTCATGAATGGTTCTCATTATGTGGTACTACTACATCATCCTTGATCAAGATAGTCCCACTTCTAGTCCATGCTTCCCACTGCAATCACAATAGGATCATGAATTAGTATGTAATATGTAACACATAGAAATTAAATGCATTGTCTCATCGATGGTTACACTCGACAAAGTTGTGATTATGCTAGATTAGTTTCTTTGAGTGGTGTAGCAGGAAGGTAGATAGATAGGATTTATTAAATTAAGCAGTCCATTAAATTTGAAAAAAGTTCAATACAAGGAAATATTTCAAGAGGATATAAGAATTCATAATAATGAAAAGAAGAATTCACTAAAAACTATTGTGAAGATGTGTACAATTTGATATCATTGATGAGGTAAATAGAAAGAATTTGATTGTAAAAATGTCTAAGGGTAAAGAACTTAACTAACCCAACCAAAAGCTATGCAAGTGAATCCTTCCCAAAGTAGGCACAAGCCTTTTATGCCCTTGCATAACTTCAAACCCAAAGGGTCCATGGGCTCCATGGATGATTAATGGTTACAGAAGGTTTAAGTACAAAATCTGTAAGTAACTAACTAAGAATTCTAACACATTGAACCAAGACATCGGACCAAAACATGCAACTAATAGTGAGTGGAACATGGAAATCATAGATGGATGAGAGAAAGAAAGAGTGGAATGAAGTTCCTGATTATAGTCACATGAAATCCCTTGTGGATTTTATGGTTAAATGACTTGATAAGATCCATCCTCAATCTAGACCAAAACCAAGCACTTTTAGTGACTTCGCATCCACATTCCAAGACTAATCTAATTATTAGAGCAACAATTATTCTAATTATTAGAGTAGCAGTTATTCTATTTTTAAAATTTGGGATACTATTTATACATGTACTAGCATGCTCATTCCCTTGCCTTTGTAGCTTCGGCTGCCTAGTCGCATTGTCTAAACACACTCATGATGGATGCAAGTCCTCGAAAACATTTTGTGTAACAAAATACATTGTGCAATGCTATGAGCTTTTTATTAATTTCTATTTAATAGTTTTTCTATTTTACAATTTCTACAATATTTCTCTCAGCCCTCCCGTTCTTTTCCTTGATGCACAAGATCTCATCAACAATTTTAAGTTTGCTAAAAATTTCTCTCTATCTTGTTGCCTTGGAATTATTGAATCTTGCTTGATAGTGCCTTTTGCTGTTCTCTAAATTCTAAGAATTTTTAAATCTTTTTTCTTTTTTTGTTAAGGTATTAATCCTTTTGTAGGTTCTCCATGAGTTTTGATCATGTTGTAGGTTTATGCAGACCATGACATGTTTCTACTGTTTGATCCGTGTCTTGACCATTCCTCTACTTACATTGGTCTTCTTGGTTGTGGTTTCTTCTAAAGGTTCTTTCTTTAGTTTCATCACAACCTCTAGTTGTTTCTTCTTCAACATTGTTGCAGCTCGTGTCTTCATTGTTATTGAAGACTTTTGTTCATTACTATTTTCAACCAGATGCTTGCGTGCATGACATTCTTTGGTGTTGGACCCCTCATATCCACCATTCAAACACAAGGGTTCCCCTTAGCCCTATACACCCTTTAACTCTACCAAAAGATTCAATTTGTTGAATGTTTCATGTTCACTTTCCAAAATACTATTTTGTAATAGTTTTGTCAGTACAACATCCTACCTCCATCTCACCTATGACAAGTGGGGCCCGCTCTAATTATTACAGCAATGGTTATTCTATTTTTAGAAGTTGGGACCCTATTTATACATGTATTAGCATGCTTATTTCCTTGCCTTTGCAACTTTAGCTACCTAGTCGCATTGTCTAAACACACTAATGAAGGGTGCAAGTCCTCGAAAACGTTTTGTGTAACAACATACATTGTGCAATGCTATGAGCTTTTTATTACTTCCTATTTAATAGTTTTTCTATTTTACAGTTTCTACAATATTTCTCTCAACCCTTCCATTCTTTTCCTTGATGCATGATATCTCATCAAAAATTTTAAGTTTGCTAAAAATTTCTCTCTATCTTGTTGCCTAGGAATTGCGGAGCCTTCCTTGATATTGCCTTTTGCTGTTCTCTGAATTCTAAGCATTTTCAGATCTTTTTTCTGTTTTTGGTTAGGTATTAATCCTTTTGTAGGTTCTCCATGAGTTTTGATCATGTTGCAGGTTTATGCGAACCATGATATGTTTCTACTATTTGATCCATGTCTTGACCACTACTCTACTTACGTTGGTCTTCTTGGTTGTGGTTTCTTTTGAAGGTGCTTTCTTCAGTTTTATCACAACCTCTAATTTTTTCTTCTCCAGCGTTGTTGCAGCTCATCTCTTTGTTGTTGTTGAAGACTTTTGTTCATTGCTATTTTTAGCTAGATGCTTACGTGCATGACATTCTTTGGTGTTGGACCCCTCATATCCACCATTCAAACATGAGGGTTCCCCTAAACCCTATACACCCTTCGACTTTGCCAAAAGATCCGATTTGTTGAATGTTTCATGTTCACTTTCCAAAATATTGTTCTATAATAGTTTTGTCAATACAACATCCTACCTCCATCTCGCCTATGACAAGTGGGGCCCACTCTAATTATTAGAGCAGCAATTATTCTATTTTTAGAAGTTAGAACCCTATTTATACATGTATTGGCATGTTCATTCCATTACCTTTGCAGCTTTGGCTGCCTAGCCACATTGCCTAAATACACTGATGAGGGATGCAAGTCCCTAAAAACATTTTGTGTAACAACATACATTGTGCAATGCTATGATTTTTTTATTACTTCCTGTTTAATAGTTTTTTTGTTTTACAGTTTCTATAGTATTTTTCTCAACCCTCCCATTCTTTTCCTTAATTCACAAGATCTTATAAAAAATTTTAAGTTTCTAAAAAATTTTAAGTTTAATAAAAAATTCAAGTTTCCAAAAAATTTTAAGTTTCCTAAAAAATTTTAAGTTTCCTAAGTTTCCCATAGCCATAGAAGGATGCCGTAAGAATCCATCATGCTATGCACATGTATAGCATCATACAAAATATAGGTTATTCAATGCCTAATGAGAACAAAATAAGCCTTTGCCCATCATCTATGCTGGTTGTGTTTGTATGTTGTACTTTCTTAACATATGCATAAGCAATTCACAGTCTTTAATGAAAATGGAACCAGTAAACATTGTTGGTCCACCAAGTTAAAAGGTTAACCACCAAATTAGGCAAGTTGGTTAAACCCGTGTCTATTCTTCTCTTTTATAGGTTTTCTTCCAAGTACTTTTTGTAATTGTTCCATTATTATAGAGTTAGTAGTGCCCATGCTAGAATGGGACCATAATATTCTTTAAATATAACTCCAAATAAAATTTCTTTGGTAGAATTGATGATATCTTAATAAAAGCATCTAGTGCAAGCTTAAACATTTTAATTGATATCATTTATTTTTCTTTGCCTTAAGTCTATTTTCTATACTTTGTTAATTTATTAAAAGTTTAATATATTTTTAAAAATTTATTTTTGAAAATTAATATTTAAAAATTTTATATTGTAAAATTTATAGTTTGTATATTATTTTTGTGCAAGATGTTTCAAATCATACTAGATTAATCATTATCTTTAATTGATTTTCCAAGGATTGAAGAAATAATAAATAGCATTATAGTTAACACCTAGTTGAGGGGCAGCAAGGAATGGTTAGTATTAAAACAATAAAAAAGATTATTGTATGAAAAATAGAAAAGAAAAATTAATCCTTAAAAATTACCACAATGATAGTAAAATTTTATATTTTTTATATCTAAATTAGTATGTTTTCTTTTGTTTTCTTTACTTTCAAATTAATATTATTTACATTGTTTTCATGGTATACTTATTTCTTGATTGATTTTGATAAATACAAATAACATTAATATATAGTTAATAGGCTTTTCCATTTGACATGGTTAATTCCATACTATAGAAGATCATAGCCTATTAAAACTACCCCTAATTTACTTGGTAGTAATAGAATCTATCAAATTTTAGTTAATTTCACTTGATAAATTTTCTTGCATTAGTTGTAGGATAAGGAGTTTAAATAAAAATCTTTCATATTATTTCTAATTTTTTTTTCACAGTCTAATAAAGCTCTTTCATATTGTTTTCATGATTCATGATTTACATAGTGATTATTGTAATGGTACTACTCTAGGAAAGCATTCCATAAATTCATAAATTGTAATGATCTTTAGTAATGGGTGTAACTTCTTTGATCATTATAAATTCATCAATAGTGATAACTCAATGGAATTGAAAATACAACTATCTAGGTGATTATCTTAATCCATAGATAGATCATCAAAGTCTATAAATTTTGCACTTCTAATCTTTGACTATGGAATCATAGGGTTATATCATATAGATTTTCTCATCTAGCTCTCCATAGAAAAATGCAATCTTAATATTCATTTGAAAAAGTTCTAAATCAAGATGTAAAACTACAATGAGAATGAAATAGATAGAAGTAAATCTTACTACTGTTAGAAGGTTTATTCTTTATTTATGTACTTTTATATGTATACCCTTTTACTGTAAGGTGAACCTTATATTTCTTGATGGAATCATCTACCTTGTACTTAATTCTTAAGATGCATTTATTTTTGATGGCTTTATGCCTATGCAAAAGCTTAACCAAGTCCTAGACATGATTGATCCCCATATATTTCATCTCTTTCATCATAGCATTCATCCATTCCTTAATAATAGGTGATGAAAGAGTCTCATCATATGTATGTGGCTCATCACCATGAAAATCCATCACAAGTGGTTCTTAATCAATTGCAAAGTGGTGATGAGAAATGATTATGTGATTGCTCCTACATAGTTGGGGTTCTTTGGACATTTTCTTTTATGAAGGTGATTTATTGATGGGTAAGTCACTCTTACTATTCGCACAAAGTTGATGAGTTGCTTCCTTAGTTTCTACTAGTTTGATAGTAGTGTCAAAATTAGCATCCTTCACTTCATAAAGAGTAAAATCTTTATCTATTTCCATTTGATAACAAAAATCCTCCTCAAGAAACTTGACATCTCTTGATTCTATCTTAATCAAAATTACATATGGTAGTTCTTCAATGAACACATATCCATTGGAGTGACTAGGATACCCTATAAAGATACAATTTTTTCCTCTAGGGCCTAGTATTATGTACATAGGCTACAAACCTCTAAGGTTGTAAATGATCCAAACTTGGCTTTCTACCAATCCATAACTCATATGAAGTTGAAGGTACTAATTTACTTAGGACATGATTAACGATGTGTGTTACAGTGAATAATGCATCTTCCCAAAAATTGATAGGCAGTTTTTCTTGGGCCATCATCAATCTTAATATTTCTAACAAGGTATGCTTTCTTGTCTAAGTAACATCATTCTTTTATAGAGTTGCAAGAATCATTAACTATCTAATCATTTCCTTTTCATCATATGATTCTTTAAGTTGATATAATAAATATTCACATCCATGGTTGGCCCTAAGGATCTTAATCCTTTTGTCTAACAAATTCTCAACTTCATTTTTGCATTGTTTAAAGTAATCTGTTACCTCATATTTATGAGAAATCAGAAAAATGTGATTGTAACATGTGTAATCATCTATAAATGTGATTAAGCAGAAGGTGCCATGTATTACCTTAACATTCATTGGTCCACAAATGTCAAAATGAATTAACTATAATGCAAAATCAATTTTGATGGCTTTGCCAAACTTTCTTTTATTGATTTTCTCATTATATAATGGTCACAAGTTGGTTGAGTGACCTTAGCAAGTAGGCCTAATAAGCTTTCTCTAGCTAACCTCATCATTCTTTCATGTTCAATATAGCCTAACCTATTATGTTATAAAATGGAATTATTAGTAACATTATCAACATAAGAAGATAATGAGAAAGAACTATCTTCTTTATTAGCATATTTGATCTCTAGCTTAAGGAAATCAACATCAACAAAACCATATCCATAACAAATTGAGTCTAGATGAATTGTAACTTAATCATATTTAAATATAAAGTTGAAACCTAGTTCTACTAAAGCAATGATGGAAAGAAAATTCCATCAAATTGTTGGTGCATAAAGAACATCATGAAGATATAAAATATGACCTCATCACATGACAATTTTATATGTGCTATTACCTATCACACCTATGCTGGAGGTATTTCCCATGTATATCTTCTTGCTCCCTGTTAGAATTCAATGGTACTCAACAAAGTTGATCTGATCTCTTGTTACATGATGTGTAACTCCTAAGTCTACAATCCACACAAGGAGAGCTTTAGCAATAATAATTCTAAATGATACAAAGGAATCATTGTGAAAAATAGGATTATGACATATCTTTTTAAGCTTAGTACATTCAAGAGTAGAGTGTCCTTGTTGTAGTTCTAACGAGTCATCTTAAACTTGTTGTAGTTCTAACGAGTCATCTTAAACTTGTTGTAGTTCTAATGAGTCATCTTAAACTTGTTGTAGTTCTAACAAGTCATCTTAGACTTGTCTTTCTTACTTCTCTTTTTTCTCTCTTTCTTTTATCTTGTTTAGTCTTCTTTTGTGAAGGTTTTAGTTAATAGAATCCACAATGATCTCTTTTCCTCTAATTTTTATTAAATTTTTGGATGTTGGACTTAGTAGCATAAACATTAGAGGTCTTATTAGTTGTTAAGTGCTTCTCCTTAAGTTTCAAATGGTGTTCTCAAATGTTTTTACATTCTTATTATGCATCATGTTAACTTGAATGTGTTTCCAAAAGTTTGGAAGTAAGAAGATAGTTGCTTATACCTGTTATTCATCCATAAGACTATTCGTAATACCCTTCAACTCTCAAATCATGTTCAACATTGTCTAAATGTCTCATTTCATAGTTGAATTATGATGCTTATGATAATTGTCAAACTTAAGAGTTAGGCTCCTTAGTCTTATGGTGAAGATATGAATAAGCCTTTCTTTGAGGGCTTTCCACATGGCATGTGTAGCTGAATATTGCTAAAATTCACAAAGCATGTAATTTTGCATGTTTCTCAGCAACATCATGCAAGAAACTTAATCCTTTTTGCACTAACTTTGATATGCGATAGCCTCTTTTTCATGTTGAGGATTTGTACCCTTTACAAGTTTCTTCATGAGATGAAAGAAGATCTCTACCACCTCTTGTTCATCTAAAGCATATTGGATCTTTCAATGTTAATAATTGTTATCATCTAGCTTTTCCTCTTAGTTACAATCAACAAAAATTTGTTTGGAAGCCATGAATTTATAGAAGACAATGTAAAAAGAATATAAATATCAACATGCATGAATATATAAATAATGTAGCTAACATCCCAACATGTCATTATAGATGTAAAGGAAATATCACAAAGTTTATAATCCCATTACACAAATAATGCCAATTCATCATAATCAAATGTATTGAAACTTCTTTACCAGAATGACCCCACAAGATCAAGAAATATGAGTATCATTTTATACAAATGAGATAATAAATTACATCAAGATTTTTCCACTTGGCCAAAGAGTTAAATAATAAGACATCCCAGATGAATAAATTACATTAAATGTTTATACATCATAGAACAATGAATTATAATCATGATGGTAAGAATGAATTCCCACTTGTTCAAAGAGTTAAATAATAATAATACTAATAATAATGATGCTCATATCCCATATGAGGCCAAAAAATAATTCATAAAATCCAAAATCCTTAATAAAAACTATAATCTTTAATAAAGATTTTTTAAAAGAACATACAAATTAACATTTATAATGAATACTTTGGAAATTTTCTTTTAAAAGAAAAAATACCAAAAAATATATTAATATAAGGGGAAAATATATTAAAATAATAAGGTAACACAATGTTAAAACAAGAAATGCAACATTAAAATGATAAAAGGTATTTTCTAGCTTTTAATAAAATACTTGGTTCACATCAAATTCACCATTGCTAGTGGTAGCATCATTGATGGAATAATCATTGGTAGCACTATGGAATAAAAGGTACAATGGTATTTATAATGTGTGGCCATTGTAATGCTCTTAGGCACCACAAATATAATAGCTCATACTACAAAATTCCCATTGCATTCTATCACCTTGTGGTTGTAGTAATGCTTTGATGACCCTAATATGTGAATTAGAGAAAATACTCCTTGGAGCAATTGGATCATCTATGGAGGATTACCTAAGGGAATTGTTGGAATCAAATCAAAGGTTTTTTCCAATGGAAACCTACCCATTTAAGCTTGGAAAATTTGTTGAAATAATTTATTTGATGATCCCCTATTTTCAAAAATGACTTTGACTGCTTATTTAAATAAATATCAAATAGAGAAAATCATTTTGCTTATTGTAATCTCCATCATATTTGCCAACTATTTTCTATTAGAAATGAAAATCTTGCTCTTTCTTGGCAACATGTCAAAGTTAAATGGAGGTTTTAAAGATGAGATATCCTTATTTTCAACACATTGAGCATGTTCTTTCCAAAACCTGAAACACATAATGTAACTCCTTGGTATGAAGATTGGTTTTGGCCAGATAGTTCCCCTCTGTGTTCCCTTGGAATTTCTAAAGCTAAATCTTGGTTTCACTTGCAATAATTTCAATATTCTACTTTAAATAGAAGATGGAATAAGCAATGAGAGAATCATTAGTGGAAATCAATATTTCATCATGTGTAGAAATCAAAGGCCTAACCAAAGAATCTATTCTTATTATGGTTCCTTATTCATCAAGGACTTCGCATTGGACATAGGCTTCACCTCTTAGGAGTTAAATGTCCTAAATGCATCATTTATTAAGTAGAAGAATCTTTTAGGCATGTTTATTTGGGAATGCTATTTTTCTATATAAATTTAGAATAGATGACAATCTTTTCAATAATGAGTGTGTTAAGCGACACCTTTAAAAGGCTTGGAAGATCCTCCTTTTCAAGATTATTTTCTTCATACAAAAATGTAGATTAGATGTTTGGTATCAAAATGCAAGTTATATTGCATTTTCCAATGGTATGAAGTACTCTATTGCTACCTTAGTTCAACTTCAATCTCATGTGGTAGGCATTCAAAATAATATTAAGTTCTCTTGAGAACTACAATGTTAATCGTTTGATTTGGTTTTATTAGAAATTATCATGGGGGTATAATTTACCTTTGTTTTCTTGTTACAAAGGATTCGAGGCATTACTTATTATCCAAAGAATTCACCTTGATGATAGACCACAAAGCACTTCAAATTTTGAACTCTCAAAAGAAGTTAAGTGCATAACACATGAAGTGGTTTGGATAATTACAAGACTTCAATTTTGTGTTGAAGCATAAAAATGGAGAAGCTCATGTGGTGATTGATGTATTGCCTAGGGTGCATGTGGTAAATTTTACATACCTTATGTGGAAGGTATGAGAAATTTTTCTTCTTTGCATGAGCATGTTGTTGATTTTGGGTAGATTTGGAGAAGCCTTAAAGAGTCATTGATGAATAGGATAGACCAATGGAGGAACTATCATATTCAAGATGAACTTTTATTTAAGAATAGGAAGGTATATGTTCCTAATTTTAATTCTAAAAAATGATTTTATTTGAAGAGCATTGTAGTGGCATGCAAGTTACATGGGCAGAGATAAAACATTGGAACTTATGGGTAGGCATGATTTTTGACCTAGTATGATAATAAAAGCTTCAAAATTTGTGATGGAGTACTTAATATGTTAGAAGTTCAAAGAAGGTAAAGGTGTGAGTGGACAATATATGCCTTTTCCAATTCTCAAAGGTCTATGGAAAAGTGTGTCATAGGATTTTGTGAGTAGCATTCCAAAAACTAAAAGTAGGAACAATGCAATTTTTATTGTGTTTGATAGGTTCTACAAGATGACACATTTTATTCCATGCAAGAAGGTGAGTGATACTTCTCATATGGAAAATTTATTTTCCTAGGATGTTATGAAGTTGCATGGTATTCCTTTGAATATTATTAGTGATAGAGACTCCAAGTTCACAAGTAATTTTTGAAAATCACTTTGAAAGATTTTAGGAATAAAGTTGAACTTTTCTAGTGCATATCATCCATATTCTGAAGGTCAAATGAAGATGGTAAATAATTATTTTCAAAACAGATTGAGATATTTATGTGATGGATAGTCAAATAGATGGGAAACCACATGCTAATTTTTAGTATAGCAATGATTTTCATGTTGTTATTAACAAAAGCCCATTTGAGTTGAACTATGGATTTTTTCCAAAGATGATGAACACTTTTAAGATTTTTGATGGTGAAGCTTAACTTAATGTTGATTTTAAGCAAGAGATGAGAGATCTTCATGCATAAGTAAAATCAAATCTTGAGAAGAAGGCTAAAGGGAAAGTTCTTAAGAAGGAGGAGGGTAAGAGGAAGCCTAATTTTTCTATAAGTGACTTGGTTTGGGTGCACTTAAAGAAGAAGAAGTTAAGAGATATTAACTTCTCCAAATTAAAAGCCAATAAGATGGGGCTTTTAAAATCAAGGCTAAGATTAATGATATTGCTTTTGAGATTGATTTACCAAATGATGTTGGTATATATTTTCTGTTTGATGTTTTAAATCTTGTGTACTATCATGGACCAACTGATGAAGAGACCATATAGGATAACATCAATGACTTGAAGGGGACTATTAATTAGTCCAGGACCTCAATGGAGAGAAAGGTAGTCATACTCAAGCAAAGGGAAGCTTCTAGCATTCAAGAAGTCAAGAACCATGAATATTTGATCCATTAGAAAATTAAATCTACTGATGATGTTATATGGGTCCATGAGACCAAATTTGTTGAGTAGGTGATCACTTCTTCCCCTACTCTATTATTCACATGAGTTTACTTTTTAAAGGGTGGGAGAGCTAGTGTAGGAACACCTCTTTTGATCCCCTTGTTCTTCCCTATATATGTATTTTTGTAGACTCTCAAACACTAGAGAGACATCATGGAAGTCCATGAGACATCTTGGCCAATCTTGGAAGTGTTTGGGATATCTTTTTGTTCACACTAATGTCTCGAGTAAATACATCTCACTAGAAATTGAGACATATTCATTGTGCATGAGATGTCTTGGGTCTAGATGAGATGTACCAAAAAATAGTAGACATCTCAACCAAGAGATGGGTTTTCACAGGAGAAATATTAGCAAGGTTAAAGAGAACCTAGATAGATGGGGAAACTTAAAAAAATGTCCATCCCAATTTTAGTAATAACTCAAACATAATGAAAAAGGATGAAAATAGTTGGGGAGAAGGTGAGAATACTTGGAAATATTTGGAAAACCTTAGGTTGAGTTAAGGAAATGTTTATAGGATTGCTATCTTTCATTTTGATATAAATATTAATGTATTCATGAGAAAGAGAAAAAACTCTTGAGAGTTGAGAGATGAGCAAGAGAGAGTAGGTGAGCACATTAAGTGAGTGTAATTAGTAATTGTAGCTCCGAGATCAATGTGTGATGTGTTGGTCTTTATGTTCTATTCTCTTGTATCTTACTTGTGAGTTTTCATGTTAGTCCTAGGTTATGGAAGAGATTCTCTATTGATTGTGTCTTGCATTGAGAATAACCATTTTTATAGCTGTAGAGCCTCATGCTTTGCAATATTATTTGAGCATGATAGGTTTTTTATGGTTGTGGATTTTTAAGCCTAATTGTAATCGTCTAATTGCATTAACTAAAGATAGCTAGTTTTTTCTTGTTTTCTAGAAAACAATTTTATTTTTGCATAATATCTAAATTTAGTATTCAAAGGTGATTTATTTGGGAGTGAACCTGCTCCAATACAATATCGTAGCCTGCATAGTTTATGGTATTATAACTAATCAATAATCAAAAGTTAGCATCAATTCCATCACCATCCACTTAACTTAAACAAAATCCAAACTTGGATCAATGACACTTACTCACTTGACTAATCACATAAGTGCCTAGCTAACTATTGACTTCACTAGCTTACCAACCTAACTAACTACATAAATATCTAACTCACTACTAATCTAAGTGGCCACATAGTCACTGCAAAGATAATTGTGAATCCAAATAATCAAATTCTAAACAAAATAAACAAACAAACATCTTAGCTGGTGGGCAAGCAAATCCAAATCATAGTCAAATGGAAAATAAGTATAAAACTCATACTTTGTAAATGAATAGTCTTATGATAAATTTTTCAAGAGGTATGCATAGCCAAAAAAATGTTTTAGAATATAAATTAAGCTATAATAAATAAATTAATAAGTCTAAAATGTTCAATATGTAACTTAACAAAATATTAAAATATTATCTAATAAGAAATCCAAATCACTTAGGGTTATTCTAGAATTTTACAACTAGCAAAATAATAATAGTTATTATTTTCTAGTTTTCAAGTATTTCAAGAACCTCGTAAATGACATTTTGGATTATTTCTCAATTTCCATTACTTGGAGGCTAGGGATCACTTTACAAAAGTTTCTTGGTTTTTCACGTTGGATGACATGATGATGTTAGATGTCCATCATGACCTCATGAATAGGTCACGATGCACTAGTATGGTATTTGGGATTCGCATAATGATACTAAGAAACTTTAACCTTTTGGATCACCATCACTTGAAGTCATCTCAAGTGTCAAAAAGATGAAAAATGATCTACAACCCTAGTTCTATGATGAAATTATTAGTAGAATTTGGAACAAAGGAAAAACATAGCCAAAAGTTTTCAAAATGTGGTCAAACTTGGTCAACACATTGACTAACATCCCATACATGAAATACAACCTTAGAAATTGATAAATTGTATAAAAATAATATTAAAATAATAGATATGAGAACCTAGGAAAATTGACAAAGAGTAGTTAAACAAACAGAAATAACCAAATGAAAGCATATTGAATAAAACTCCAAACCCAAAAGTAAAAAAGTGCTAAATTATCCTACCTAGAATAGAAAGCATAATAGAAATGATTCTCATGTGTATTTAACCTTCTAAGTAGGCTCCAAATCCTAGGAAAGTTGGTAAATTGATAAAGGTGTTTAAGCAAGATCTGAAACAAGATCTGGAAATATGACTTACTGCAAGGTCATAGTTGAAAACATAGAGTGTACTAGCTACAAATCTAGATCTAGCTAGCTCCTAGTTAATTTTGCAAAATCTCCTTCTCTAATTGTATCTCATAGGAGTTAGCAATTGAAAGTAAAAGAATGCTCTCTCATGAAATGAAGGTTAGTTTATATTCTAATCATAGTTTGGTAGTGTTAGGCAAGGAAGTTTTCATGTGTAAAACTAAANCAAATTTTTTTCCTCACATGGTTTATGGCATGCACTAACCTTAAGGACATCTTCTAATAGTAAGTTAGTAGCCAAGTCCAAAGCCCAAGGTGATAGCTATGAATGAGCCTAACTAATAACAAGGTCTAAGATCCACAAGAATACCTAACAAAAGATTGACCCAAAACCTCTAAGAGAAAAATCTATTTAACAAATTAAAAAATAGATTAAAATATAAAAAAATATAAGTTATTCAAATAAGCATACAAAACCTTAGTACCCCATGTGCTAGTAAACCCAAGTTACAATTGTAACAATGAGGTGTTAGCTTAGTGGTATGGGTGTTGGCCTCATAACCTAAGATCATAGGTTTGATTATACTGGTAGCACTAAGTTATAAACTTTTATAAATCTTGAAGTGTACCTATTTTTCACTTATTTTGGATTCCAATACCCCTAATAACCTATCTAATTCCTAATACTTGCTAACTCAAAACTTCACAAAAGGGGTAGTACACATGTGCTAAATTAAAAGATAACCCAAACTATTAAAAATATTAAAAATAAAAAATTATAAAGATTATAAAATTATGACCACATATCAAAAGTATTAGACTTAATAAAATAAAATAAATAAATAGGTACAAAAAATCTTATAATATTTCAAATGTAAAAATAAGGTTAATAAAAAATGAACATAGCTCACAAAGCATAATCAATATAACAAGGAGTCACTAAGCATAGACATATAGATTAGAAAAAAGACATTAAGAATTCAAATCATAACATACTCAAGGTTAAGAGGTGTCAAGAGTAGGCGTATTACACTATATATGCATTCTTCTCTAAGAAGTTACATCCATATTCCACTTTCTACCTTAAGATAATGTGAACTCAAATGAAGCTTGTTAATTAAAATGTAATATCTCATTATGAGTACAAATAATAGATAGTAAAATTATAAATTAAACTAATTACCTTTTATGCATTTAAAATAATTTTTTTTTCCTTTTACATTTGAAACATAAATTTGTTAGAGCTCACTACCTAACCAACTTATGAATGTGCTTTGGATTACTTCGTATCTCATCATATGAGATATCCCAAGTTTTAAGCATTATATTCCTTGGAAATAACATCTCTACTTTTTTCTATTTTCAATAACTACTTTAGAAAATTTCATCTATTTTATATTTGTCAATTTTTGAGTATATACAATAAAATAACTAATGAGTGGTGAGGTACCCCAGGTCCAACCATATGAATCATAGGTGTTCACACATGATCTAGTCAAATTCCATGGATGGAACTAGTTGTGGTATCTAGATCATTATCCTCTAATTGTAGTTCACTATCTACCCACTTATACTAGTGGTAGCTTTGTCATGTATGGTTTAGTCCAGAGTGAGGCATATGATATTGTCTAATTCTATGCTACTTCTAATGACAATAAAGAGATGAGTTAATTAAGCTAATGAACAATGGAAAATAAGATTTAAATTAGCCTACAAGAAATGAGTATCTATTCCTAATCATCCGCACATGCCTTGGACTTCATGAGACTACTTTTGGGATTTCCAAGCATATGTTACTAGGTGTGCCAAACAATATACTGCTGGATTACCAAGTACTTACACTTAAGCACTCATGACTAAGGCGTACTCATTCTACTTAATAGAAATAAATGAAGACATTTAACTAAAGAAAATAGTAAATAATTAACAATTAAAATAAATAATAATCTAAGTGGATGCTATAATAATGGGAGTAATCTCGATCTTTATTTCTAGCCATGTAACATATTCAAGTACATCACACTCTAACAAAGATGTCATACGATTACAAACATCACACTATGAGCATGCATTGGGAAGTAATAATCTATGAAGAAGCTAATTAAAAACTAAAACTAAAACTACTTTTTCTATCTCTATCTCTTCTATTTCAACCATGCATCCAAGTGCTATATTTATAGGCTAGCATGGAGAGGACGATATCAGATATCTAACATTGCTTCCTAGGCTTCAATATTGGATATCTAATATTGAGGTTGATAGATCCATGACTCATCATACCTCCATGACTAAATAAAAACTTCTCCTTGATTTAAGCAAAATGAGGAACAAGTTCTTTACAAAATATTGGAAAGGTATGGGATTATTGACTAACTTAAACAACAAACAAAACAATTGACTCTTGCATATCACCATGATGATTCACAAAAATTCGAACACACTATTACAAGATACAAAATTAGAAGGCTCAGGTAGTTCCCAAAGGCGGTGGCTCCTCCATTGGTTACTTTCCTTTGACACCAAGCTTGTGAAATTTTTAATGATCAAGCAATGCCTACAACTTTTCCTCTTCTATTCTTGGATCATATACTGGCCAGGCTATTGAACTAATGTGTGTTAGCACTAGTACGTCTAATGAGATGTGATATCGCATGGGCCACGATATCGAATCCCATGCGATATCCCGTACATGATATCGCGTTGTCCCCTAAGATATTGCGTACATGATATTGCGATCCATTGCCAAATCTATAAATAAGAGGTGGCACTCCCCGTATTTCCGATCCTAGGCTTAAAGTAGGGAAACTCTAGCAATTTGATCACTTCAGAGATAGAATATTTTCCATGTGCCTGCAGTAGGAGTCCCCAAGTGAACGGATCTTTATTCGAGCAACTTTGTACCTAAACGTAAGTTCTATATGGCAATAAAGACAAGCTTTGTGGATAAACCTTACAGTGCATGGAATAGGATTTATTACATGTTATTTCTTACCTATTATTTATTACCTACATTAGCGTGGCATGAGTACGACTTGATTATGAGCATTGACGAATATGTACGGCTAATCAAGGAATCGGCTACTCATCGCGATTAGTCTCTCTCACCCTCAACTTCTAGAATGCGAGATGAGTACGACTTGATTACGAGCATCCATGGGTGTGTACGGCTAGTCAAGGAATCGGCTACTCATCAAGTTTAGGCTAGTTAAGTGCCTCAGTACAACCACTTCGAGCACGTGTGTTACGTGTGGTGATCCCAGTAACGATTAGCGTTTGGTAGCCACAGTTGCATAGTTCAGGGTGTGTACGGTAAGTGGGAACGGATGCTGACGCTAGTTAATTTAGACTTAGGCCCTTAGTTAGAGTTAGTTAGTTCTCTCAACCCTTCACCCTTTATCATAGGAGAAAAACCATAAAAGACCATAAAAATCATATACCTCGAACTTACTTAACCATACACCATGACAACAACAAGTAAGTTTGGGAAGACAACGAATGATTAACCCCAAGTGTTCCATGGGGTGTTTAGGCATTTAGTCTGTGGAGTTCAACTAGATTGCGCATGCTATGCTCGTTTCATATGGTTGAGTGTAGTGGTACCTCGCCACTCATCATTGGCACCGTTGCTGAGGATTAAGTGTTTGTGCACCGAATAGAACATAAGGGATATCACTCACATCGTTGTGAGCCGTAACAAACCTTCAGGTTAATCAAAAGAAAAATTTATATAACGGTAAATTAGCACACCGATAAAAATGCCTTCTTCTCATAAGAGAAACTCACCACCTAAGGATCATACACGAGACAATCGGCATGATAAAACACATAACCAAAATCAGCCAAGTCCTAAACAATATAAGATGACATATACTCATCCTGATGGGTATATCCCTAATTTTACTTTTATTTTCCATCAGGATGAACAGCTGCAGTGGAGAGATTTGCAAGGTAACATTGTGTTACCCCTAGATCGATCAATCTCTCATATGATTTTCCATGCCTTGGCATAGATAGGCATGACTGAACTATATGCTGAATACGTTGTGGAAGATTTTGACATGAGGGATTATTATCCCACAGATGCCCAACGTATGAGAGACTTAAGGAAAGAGAGTCAACATGCACTATTAAAGGATAAATCCCCACACATCTTTAGTGAAATAGGAGATGAAGAACACCTTATCATGGGTTCTTTAACAAACAACATACCCCCTCCTAATGATGGTGAGGAGGAAGGATATCAGAATCTACAATCAACGATCCATATTCCTAGTTCTGATGCCCGTGAACACCAACTATTCATAGAGGGAACAATCACTTATGCCAAGGATGGGCACTTAGATCGTCACCATGATCGGGGCTATAGCAGTCGAAGAGAAGGCAAGAAACATCTTCATGGTGATGGTTCCCCTTCTTCTTCCTCTTATTCACATCACTCACCCTCTTCTTCCACATCTAGGTGCAGCCACCATGAACATAAAGGTGAGGATAAAAGTAAGAAAGAAGAAAGACCTTGATGGGAAAGTCGAGAGAGAGGATAAGGGCAAGGATGTAGGGAGAGTAGGGAACGACGCAGACATCATGGGTGTCATGAAAGAGATGATCATGATGAGCCCCTACTCTCAACCCGAAGTATGCTTGACATAATGGAGGAAATTAGAATTCCCACAAGGCATTTAAAGGATAGTCAAATCAAACGATTAGACATGAACAATATCCCATGATTTGAAAGGGGATAAAATGCTGATCCACAAAATCATTTACAGGCATTCCATGATGCCTGTGCCTTGTAGAATATAGACAGTGAGTGGCAAAAACTTAAGTTATTCGCAAGGACACTAATCAAAGAAGTAGAGAACTGGTATCGGTCCTTAGAACCAAAAACCATTAGGAGGTGGAGTACGATGCTAGAACTATTCAACGAAAAGTATCAAATGTACTCCAGAGTGTCCAATTTGCGTAAGCAGATCCAAGGCTAGAAGCAAGGTCATCACGAACCCTTGGATGCTGTCATGGCCCGCTATTACACATTGTTACATCGTTGCCCAGGCCATGGGTATGCTCAGCGGGATCAACTTCACCACATCGTGGATGGGCTGAGGCATGAAACTAGAAGAACCCTTGGGACTTATGCCCAAGGGCGATTATCAAAACTTAGAGCCCATGAAGTACAAAGCTTGTTGGAGCAAGTAGCAAATGAAGAAGGTGAGCTACGCAAAAGGGAAAGTGCAGAAGAGTACAACCGTGATCCCTCCCTTCGAAAGAAGGAAGGGAAATTTTGTGATGAAGAGGATGAGTCACCACTCGAAGAGTTGGTGAACCGGAAAACCTTGTTGATCCAAAAATTAACAACAGAAATAGCGGCTAAGGTAGATGATGTATGGAGTTCCTTAGACTCTAAAATTGAAACCATCTTAAAAATTGTAGAAGAATTTAAGGTAGAACAAAGTAGTGACAAAGGTAATAAAAAGTGGAGAGATTTAAGCCCCGCACATAACAAGGGTAAGGGAAAAATCACTAACTCCGATGTGGCTATGGACTCTAACACAGACGATGATAGTGGATGTGGGGTTTGCTACTATGAACATCCTAAGGGATGTTGCCTAGTTATCTCACATCTACAGGAGTCTGGGGTGTATGTGCTTAATCCAAGACTCAACCAATGGAAAACACCCTGAAGGTTACCTTATCCACAAGGTAACCCAAGGCAGTTCCACCAATCGCTAACGTATTATCCAAGTGGAACCCCCCACAGCCCATCAGACAGCATCAGTAGTGGCAATACCCACAATCATGGGGGATGCCATCGTCGAAACATTAGTACCCTTACCGGTAGCCTAACCCTTATGGATATTATGTGCAACAGTCGATTTCTCCAAGTGACTCTATGAGTCACTCAACTCCCAATCGTCACTACCAAGTTCGGGAGTACTTCAAAAGGACTCCTCCTCCAAGAGACACTCCATACCTACACCATCCTCCTAATCCACCCGCACCTCTTCCACCACAAGTAGTTCCCATAACACCTCCTGCTCCAACAATGTAAGGGGAACTTCCTCCTCAATCGCAGCAACATCACACTACAAGAGCTGTAAATATCCAACCTGTTGTTGGTTTTGGCAACTATAAAAAGAGGAGACCTTACTTCAGAACCAAAAGCCCAAGAAAACTCTTGCAACAACAAGCAGTTGAGGCCATGTACACTCCTCCATCATTTAACACTTCGGAGCACCCTTCAGTCCAACAGAGCTTAACACATACGGTTATGTTAACGCATACTGTAACTGACTAGATCAAGGTAGGCCACCTTCCCAGGAAACTAACTGACCCTGGGAGTCCCTTAATCTATTTACAGATCACCAGAAATGAACCACATAGGGCTCTTCTTGACTTAGGTTCCAGAGTCAACTCAATTTCACGAGAGATGTTTCATGCCTGGAACCTGCCCCAACTTAAGAAGAGCAACATTCAACTAGAGCTAGCAGACCAGTCCATCACCATTCCCTTGGGATTGGTGGAGGACATCATTACCACCGTGTGTGGTTGATCCTACCCAGCTAATTTTCTGGTGATCAAAGTTAACAACAACGAAGAAGACTTCCCAATTATAATGGGAAGGGCATGGCTAAGTATAGTAGATGCATGCCTTAGGATCCATGATCTTTCCTTGGAAATCTATAAGATAAACATATGTGAAAAGATCGAGAAGAGGAAAGTTCCATGCATCACATACAGTGATTTATTGGGTGATGACATGGAGGAAATGTCTCCATGTAATAGGTGTGCTCTTGAAACTTTACAACAAAGATGCCTATATGTAGCAACCACACAAGAAGTAGTAGACACCTCGTGGTTGACAGCTACTAGAAGGAGCAACCAAATATGCATGGAACGAATTGAGGAAAATCATGCCAACAACGAAGGCATAGACACATTGAAATATGAGCATCGCCGACTTTCACCTATTAATCTAAGATCATCAATTGGGAGAAGCTGGGCACTTCTTAGAAATTCAAACAAGTGCTTGTCATTTTGGATTTCTCCCTTACAACTCAGTCATGGAGGAGATGGCCACCTATGCTGATCATATGGGGCCCTTAGTTCTTTTAAGTTTTTGTTTTACAAGTTTTGGTTTTATAACGTTTTTTGTCTTACACATTTTTGTTTTAGAAATTTCTTTAACTTTTCTAATTTTTGTTTTACAAATTTCTTTATCTTTTCTAATTTTTGTTTTACAAATTTTTTAACTTTTCTAGTTTTTGTTTTACAACATCGTTATACTTTTCCACTTTTTGTGTGTGTGTGTGTGATCCACCCTGTAAGTTTGTCCCATAATAAGTGTTCGGTATGATGGTATGAACTATTTTCATATTGATTGCTAATGTTTGGTTTTTACCTTTATGTTACAATGTTGATACTAAGGTATGTTTCTTTTGATATGACAGGTAATGAGATCACTTCATCCATCCATCTACTAATTTCTATGCTTTCTCTCGGCTTGGAAATGTACAATCCCTCTTAATAAGAACTTAAACGAATCGGTGACTGGGCATTTCTCAAACTAAGGAAGGACTCAAGGATTGCAAAGGATGTGACTTCAAGGGAACTTGATGCTTTTGTGTTGGTCATTCTCTTGGGTGCTTGGATGTTTTCTTCTTGAGCTTTCTTATCGTTCCAATGTTACCCAATTATCAAAAGCTAAGCCAATAAAAATAAGAAGTCTTTGTATGGTGTGGTTCTCATGCATAAAAACAAAAAACACAAAAAAACAAAAAAAAAACACACAAGAAAAATGAAAAGTGAGAATTCAAAGAACACCCCTTAGATGAAATAAAATTTGAGCTACAAACACTGGTTATGGAACTAAAGTGTTCCCTCTAACTAAGGCCCTTCTTGCTTCCCATTCTCTCTTTTGTTTCATCGGAATGGTGGCAATTTTTTGGAGATACATCCTCGTTATCCAAGAGGATGGTTCAGCCAACTATATTGATGCGAAGTCACTGGAAGTGGTTGGTTTGAGGCCGGAGTTGGAATGGGACTTGCCAAGTCACATTAATCATAAAACACACAAGGGGTTGTACACCACCTTGTCCTTGGGATTCCATTCCATTCTATTCTCTCCATCCTTCTCTCCATTATTCACCTCATTGTCGGTTGTATCATTAG
>MNCI01032120.1:83616-131800 GCA_015680685.1 Gnetum montanum | reverse complement strand
TTTTGCAATTAATTTTATTTTGTTCATTACCATCTTGACATCCATTTCATCAATGCCATAGTTGTCTCTTTTTACCTATCTTTCTTACTCCTTTTCTTTCTCCATTCTAACACTACCGGAGGTTCGCGATTAGTCATGGGGGTACGAGGCCTGATTTTTTTGATTTTCTCCTAGCCCCAAAATTTTTTGATTTTCTTCCTAATCCCTACACCTTCATTAGTCATCAATAACATATTCCTAAATCCATATTAGCCATACCACAACTTAGCCAATGAACCTACACCGAAGCAAGGTATTAATCACATAATGATTCATTTACACTTGCTAATATAAGATTGTGTTGTGCATGCAGATGGTGATCATATAACCAACGGATTAGATCTGGAGCTGAAGCAAATACTTGGAATGGAGCAGTACTGGAAGCAGCTATGCAAGGAGCAAGATGGACAGCACGCTTACCGAAGGACAACTAAAAGCGCAATCTTGGCGTTGGCAGCAACAACACTTCTTTCTATCTCTCTCTTTCTCTTAAGCTGCCAACAAAGGCCTGATGTCATTGTAATAAGGTATTCACCCTTGTTTTCATGAACACCAGTTTTGTCAAGTCTTGTAATAATGATCCATTCACATGTCATCCCATTAGTTCCATTTCCCTCAATAATTCCATACCTTCCCAATATTATTCTAAGGAACTCGAGGACGAGTTTTCATTCAGTCATGGGGGTATGATGAGACACAATATCACATGGGCCACGATATCGCATATGCGATATCGCGTCGTCCCCTATGATATCTCGTATGCAATATCGCGGTCTGTTGCCAAATCTATAAATAAGAGGTGGCACACCCCTTATTTCTGATCCTAGGCTTAAAGTAGGAAAACTCTAGCAGTTTGATCACTCCAGAGATAGAATATTTTCCATGTGCCCACAGTAGGTGTCCCCAAGTGAATAGATCTTTATTCGAGTAGCTTTGTACCTGAACGCAAGTTTTGTATAGCAATAAAGACGAGCTTTGTGGATAAACCTTGCAGTGCATGGATTAAGATTTATTACATGTTATTTCTTACCTGTTATTTATTACCTGCATTAGCGTGGCATGAGTACGACTTGATTATGAGCATTGACGAATATGTACGGCTAATCAAGGAATCGGCTACTCATCGCAATTAGTCTCTCTCACCCTCAACTCCTAGAATGTAGGATGAGTATGACTTGATTACAAGCATCCACAGGTGTGTACGGCTAGTCAAGGAATCGGCTGCTCATCACGTTTAGGCTAGTTAAGTACCTCAGTACGACCACTTCGAGCACGTGTGTTACATGCAGTGATACCAGTAACGATTAGCGTTTGGTAGCCACAGTTGCATAGTTCATGGTGTGTACAGTAAGTGGGAATGGATGCTGACACTAGTTAATTTAGACTTAGGCCCTTAGTTAGAGTTAGTTAGTTCTCTCAACCCTTCACCCTTTAGCATAGTAGAAAAACCATAAAAGACCATAAAAATCATATACCTTAGACTTACTTAACCATACACCGTGACAACAACAAGTAAGTCTGGGAAGACAACGAATGATTAACCCCAAGTGTTCCATGGAGTGTTTAGGCATTTAGTCTGCAAAGTTTGACCAGATCACGTGTGATACACTCATTTCGTATGCTTGAGTGTAGGGGTACCTTGCCACTCATCAACGTCCCAAGGGCATGGTAGTTTTAGGAACAACTTATTGACATTTACATACTAAGTTGCAAACTACCATTGTTCTTCCTCAAAGGTCCCAGTTTTTTCTCTAAGTTCTTGATAATCTATTAATCTCCTAGCTAGGTTTGAGGTGACATCCTTCTATCCATGGTAGCTGAATTTAACCACTTTCAATTCTAAGTTTGCTATATGAAGCTTTTGCTAAGCATCTTTTATATCTGCAAACTCTTTCTCAAATAGTGCATAAGTGGCTGCTACATGTTCCTCTAGCTCATTCTGAGGTTTTCCTACTATTAACATGGTAAGGTTTGCATATCTGATGTTAGCCAACACCATGTATTCCTTCAAATCTTTGATTTGTAGGTATTTATTCTTTACCTCTGCTTGATGGACCAAAGCATAGCTATGCAAGATTGGCTGACACTTAGGATTTTTTGCTTACAAGGACCTAATGTGGGCTTTAGCCATTTGGATTTCTTTTTCATTTATTTGCTTGTACATGCCTACTTGGTCATGGAAGTGTTCCTTCAAATTTTCATGTTTCTTGATCTCATTCTACCACACACTAATTTCAATAGCATATTTTTGTCAAATAGCATGGACCTTCTCCATTGAGAGGGTCTTTTTCTCTCTAGTCAATCTATTAATGTCCTAGTTGACCCTCACCAGCTATTCTCTTAACTGGTAGAAACTTTTCTCCAAGATATTTGTTTGCTTTTTAAATATGGTCAACCTTGAATTTTAGTGGTGAGTTGCTTGTTTTCTTTGAGAGTGGCCATCAATGCCTTTTTGTAAGCATGGGGTTCTACGTTAGCAACAGAGGCATTTCCAACTGCTTTTTTATTCTCTTGATCTATAGCTTTGTTCTCTTTAATCGACTTGGCTAGTAGCTCTATCCTGAATTGTTCTAGCTATTCAGGCACAACACAAATAGGGTCTTGTCATTCAGCTCTCAAGGTGGCCAACTTTTGTTGTAACCATTGCACTTCTACTTCTACGTGCTCTACCCTAACTTTAGCCATGACCAAATTTTTTTTTGTGGAAATGAGATCTAATTATGTTGTAGTGACATCACTGGAAATGTCAAACAAAGTAGTCATCACTTGTCCTATTTACAATAATCGATCTAGTACATCCTCATGCACTGTAGGAGTCATTGAAGTCCTAGCCAGCATCTGCGCATCTCTAGTCCTAGTAAGATCTACTAAGGACATAATAGGCACATTGAATGATTCTTTTATGTGATCCGTAATCACTTTTGTTACACTTGCTATCTCCTCATGTTGCATTACCACAACTATGATACCTTCTCTAGTTTTAAGCATCACTTGAAAAGATGTAGCATTCCTAGATATTTTCTTGGTCCACTAGGATTCTCCTCTTGATTGTAGCAAGATCTTCCTTATTGTTGGATTAGTTAAAATAGTGGGCTATATGGCATCATCAATTACTCTTAAGACATTGGATTCATATCTACTTCCCCAACTGACAACTTTAGAAATTCTCTGTAGATGATTCATTAAGGACCTATAATCTTACAGTAGTGGTGGTGGTGGAGCTTATGTTTCTAGGTGCTATTTAGGCTCATGTTGTATTTCTACTTCAAGATTTACTTCTTTCTTTAGTTCTTGTTCTTCACTAAGATCTTTTCTTGGTGTGATAGGTTTGAGCAACTCTATAAAGGAAGTGTTTTGAGCCTCTCTAGGAACATTATTTATGTATTCTATGATTCCAACATGCTTGCATAGTCCCTTGATTAGACAAGGAAATGGGAGTGTTGGTTTCCCTACCTTTTTCTCTACAAATTACCTTTGAATTTTAGTGAAGTAAAATTGGGAAAGTTTGGTCATATTTTTGCCCATTAAGATAGCTGTTGGCACATTTTAGGCCATTTCCTGGAATAGGAGTTTTAGTCTGTTTTAAAAAGAAATAGAAGAAGAATAAAAAATATATGCCTGAATTTACTAAAGATTCATACAAGTTATACGGTGATGAAACACATATTTTTTTTTACCTTATACATCGACCAAAGAGTGCAATATTCTAGGATATTTATGTGATGCTTATTGGGAGGACATTTAGAAAAGGTTTAATTCAACTAGTTTATGAGCTCAGAGATGGTTCAACGGTGGTGGTGGACGTGGAAATATACATGGCTTGGTTACATGAGAATATTGACGATAAATATTAATGGAGATAGGATCGGTCCTAATTTTCACGTAGGCTAGGCCAGATTCAATTGAAACCAATGAACAAAGATAGAGGCTATGTACCATGATAAATAATCTCAGGAACATAGGCACATCTTGTATTATAATGTGGCATAGTTCAGGCATTGGGGAAATGTTTTCTGGAAGCTGGAAAGATGGTATGCTTATTCTGAAAGCGGCGTTGTGGTTCTTATCAATACGGTAACCAAAAGTGAAATTATGAAAAATATGCTTGCTGGTAAAAAAAATGCTAAGAACCACCATGATAACCTCATATTTCTCTTGGGAATTTCGTCAAATGCTTGCCACACAAGGTTTAGTTTCTCTATTTTGACATACTAATAAACGATGGATCTATAACCATAACATTCGTGAACCCTAATTTCGCTGCTAGGGCATGTAACAGTAGGCGGTTTAATAGGTTTTGTGAAGTAACAAGTTGCAGAAAAATCCAATAAGCAAAATAGGACTAAAACGCAGGTGGTGGATGCAACACTTGGTAATGGATGTGCGAGTAGGTTTTAAGAAAGGGCATCATTGTTCAGCAGTTGCGGCGGCAATTGTGTTGTGGATAATGATGCATGGCGGCAACATCATCGATGCCGCAAACATTGCTAAGCTTGTCATGATGCTGGTATTTCAATGCCCTAAGTGCCGCATTGGTAGTTATGTTGTTTGGATCAGCAGTGTGGGAAACCAAGCCAGAGGTCCAAATTATCTCCTCTACAGTGCCTGCACCTGTGCCTGTGGTTGTGGGTGATAATATGCAGAAAATACTGAGCGCTCCCAAGGACAAGGAAGGTGTCTATTCTCTGCTAAAGACAGATGGTGATTGCAGATGCGCCCACAACGTTGGCTCTCTAGCAACTAAACACTACACAACAATGGTACCAGATGCAACGACAGAGCCTTCTTCAGCAGTGGCAGTTGATAACAATTTTTGGCAGGGTGGGATAATTTGGAAACATTTGCTGGCAGTTCCAGGCCTAGCGCCTTCACATTTGGACCTCATATTTTGGATTTAAATTTCTATTTCTACCCACTTTTACACAGGTGCAAATGCAAATAATTTATTAATATAAGTTTACACAGATTGGCTACCGCTACCACCAATGTCTACACTAAGGTGGATATTGTATTATCTTTTTACCACCACATTGTTCATCAGCCAGGGCTTAAATAGTATTCAAAACTTAAAAATTCTAAACAAATAAAAATGAAAATAATAATCATATGGAGCTATTAGATTTATTTTTCACTATTCACAAAAGCACTATTTGCAATATTTCTCCTAACGTCCTAACTTCCTAAGTCAATACTTTCTAACTTATTGGGCAACTTACTTAAGAGAGAAGTTAGTTAAGATATTTTTGAGTATGTAACTACCTTCTGAACCCTATAAAAAGGCTTCAAGGGTAAGAGAAAGGGAGGACTGATCACACTTTGGAGAAGATATTGGTATCACACTTTGAAGAATTACTAGCTAACAAACTTGGGCTCTCACTTGGAGACACACTTTGAGTCTTGGGAGAAGAGCATTGTAAAGAAGAAATTGTGAAAGATTGCTTGTAAGATGACTGGCTAAAGAAAAGATTCTAGCCTCTTTTTCATAGTGCTGTGAGTTATGTTTTATTTTTATTTTGTTTAAATTTTTTAGCTAGTGGTTTAGATAGTATCATCCTTGGCAAGTAATTTTGGGATTTTTAGATTACTCTTATTGTTCTTGTTGCATAATTGAAAATTTCTATTAAAATTTTTTCATAGAAGTGCTTGTGTTTGTAAGACTTAAGAGCATTTTAGTAGTGAATTTGATTATTGTGCAATGTATAAGAACTACTATTGGGATTGTTGTAAGAGAGCCTCTGCTCGTAGTCATGCTGTTGAATGATTCAATAGTCAAGAGGGTTCAGAAAATATTTGGTATTTTGATGAGACAAAAATAGCTTCTTTTTATCTTTAAAGTGAATCTCTGTGGTATTTCAATCAAAAATTGTCAAGTCTTTTGAAGGTTCTTTTGAATGCAATCGTTGACATCCATTATCTAGCCAAAATGGAGTCTCGTACGTGGTAGTTTACGCAGCAATTTTTTGGTAGCATAGTAGGATTGTCTTGAAGAAATTGCTTATTTGAGCCTTGGAAGTTTGAACAATTAATAGTTATTGAATTTTGGATAGCTTTATTATGAAGTGTTTACGCGTATCATTTTACCTTGTTTAAATATTTGAGGTCTTAACACAAATCTGCTTTCTTTCCTTTCTATTCCAATTAAATCTTGCTCTATTTCTAGTTTTCTTGTGGAACCATTTCTTTCTCTAGGGAAAATTAGAAGTAGATTTGTGGAGTTGTGCTCAAATGTTTTTACAAAATTTTATTTGTTACAAGTAGGTATTATAAGGACTGCGTAGACTAGGCAATTGAACAGAATAAGAACTCTCAACAACTCACAGTACTTGGCAAAGTTGGCTGAATCTCTTATTGATAAGTCATTTGAGTTTACACACAACACAATCATTTCATTTTTCATAATCGCACACTGCAACAGCACACACACATACTCACATTAACTACTAAGTCTATTTGAAGGTATCTGGGCCTTGGTGTTGCCAGAGACTAGCAAGCACCTAAATCCTATTCGAGGACACTCGTTGACAGTCGCATCCCAAACAGTTGCCAACAATAGCACTTCCCTTGGCCGCATATGTTGAAATCTCATTAAGTCCTTTGGTTGGGAAAGGATGGCATGTACAAATCTTAAAATGTGTCATTTCCTCCAGAGTTAGTTCATGATATGTTTTATTTTCTTTATTGTATGTCCATTTTAGCCATATTTTCTTGGTGTCATGGCCAGATCTAGTGGATAGATGGGCTACTTTAGCCCCTTTATTTGGTAGATTAAGAGCTATTATGATTGCCTTAACTAAGAATGACACATTAACTCCACAAACATTGACAGTGGTGCCCTCATCTTTATTGTGTCAAAATTGATAAGTCTCACCAACATACCATTCACCACTATCTAAAAGAATGGGCCACAAGGGTGATGCCTTAAGTTGCATCCAAACTGTTTCTAGAGAAAACTTCATAAATGGGCTAAAATTCATTTCCACAATAACCATGGTCAACGTGGACTTTTCTTGAATGGCTAAGAGGCAATCAAAAGATAACATAAGATGTTGTCCCTGCACTAGAGCTTGTGGTTCTACAACCTCTCCTTGGACTGATTGTCTAGTAGCAAAAGCCTCTTGATGGATGCTGAAAGATTAAGCTTCCTACTCTTCATGTTCTACCAACTCACCCTACTATCCTCTACCACCTCATGGGTGTTTAGGTGCCCTTCATGAAGGTTCTTATGCTCCTCTTTTTGGGACCATCTACAATCAATCAAAGATCAAGTGTTACTAAGGTTGTATTCTATATTATTAATTAGTTTATACCTTACTCATTACCCTAGTTCATTAAGTTCTTAGTTTATATGATTGAAAAGTTATAAAATTTTCTAGGAAAAATTCCAAAAAAGTATCTATCTTCTTATAAGACCTTACAAATTTAGTTTCTTTTGCCTTAATGTGTGACATATTATGATGGTTATGGTCACTTGGGTTAGAAAAATTAGGATTTTTGACATTAATGTGATTGATTTTTTCAAGTTAACACTTATGGTTGGTAACCCTCTTACGCTTATAATATCTTTTGGGTGATAGTGAATTTTGGAAAATTGATGCAAGTTTTACACCCCCCACACCAACCCCACCCATCCCCCCCCTCATGACTAATTTGAACATTCTAGGTCCAAACAGCATGAAAATTGAAGTACTAGAAAGCCAAATATCACAAGTTGTAGGTGGTTGCATAGAGCTCTAGGTCGCGAGAGAAAATTTGAACAACTTCCCTAGCAACTAATGATGAAAATGAAGCTTGGGAATTATTAGGGTCATATATATAAGGTTTATATGACCCAATATCAGGTCTCTAATGTCGCATCTGATCTGATATCAAGGTTCAAGAATAAGCACCAAATGGGACAACTGAGCATGAAAACTAAAGCTCTATGATTAGTTGGAAGGTGTGAGGTTAGGTGCATAGTTATATGTAAGTCAAAAATTAGTTTGAGGCATTGGAAGTGTGAGAAGGTTGAGTCATCAATGTGAAAAGTTGTGGAAGAAGTAAGAAAAAGAGCATTGAATTGAGGTTGTGGAACAAAATAAGTACATATTAAGGGAAATGAAAAAATTAATCAAAATTAATCAATTAAATGCATGGAGGGTGAAAATGATGTAGTTTTTTCAAACAAGTATAAGTCACAAAAGTTACACAAGTGGATCCTCCCCAAAGCAAGCTTTAGCCCATAATGTCCTTGTGTAACCACACCTAAAAATGTCCATAGGCGCTAAAAACGATTGAATGCAATGCATACCTATGAAAAAAAACACACATGTTAAAACCACCAATTTGAGATAATACCTCTATGTTACACAAAACCACAAGTTCAGATCACATGAACAATGAGATGAGACGGATTGTAGAAAGGATTGCAGAAATTAGAACATGAGGTGTCTTACCATGGGCATAATGAAACCTTGTGTGTTATTCATGGTTAAATAATCATGAGTCTTTCTTTCCAATATTTAAACCAAGTCCAAACCACATTATAGTGACACTGCATTATTTCATCATGTTGGTGGATGACCATAAGACTATCATAGTTGCAAGGAGTAACATCACTTGGCATTTTGTCCAAGGGAGGAGCTTTATTTATGGCACACATAAAATTCCTTTTGGGAGTTATACAAAGCTTCCAACTTTCAAGCATAGGTACATGTTTTTCCAATGGGATCCATAAAATTTTATTTAGTGTCATTCTAGGTTACTCTTACTCCCATTTTTCGTTAGATCTACAAGAATATAATTACAGCCTTAGCAACATGATAGAACATACAGAAGTGGCCAAAGAAAATCCACAAATTTCCTTGATATCATACCCTTCACAGTCCACCTTGGTTCTGCACTCTTTTACCCAGACATAATGATTATGAATTTGTTTTTAGTCTCATGGTAAAAAAGGATGTCATTATGACTAGAGAAAGAACCTCTTATTAATAGAATGGGTGGATGGATTATGTGCTTTCACTATCCGAATAATCAATCCATTATGACTCAATAACATAGAGGAAACCTCATCTCAATGGGCTACATGATCATTTTATTTACAAGCAAGATTAAATAACAAAGAGAATGAAAACCACAAATAGAAAAAGTTGGAAAGATAGGAATAATTGTATTAAAAGAAAAAGAAAAGGATAAAAAATTGTAAACAAAAAAGATGAAAAACAATTATGAATCCTGAAGATTAAAATGGTGGATAACCCACATAATTGAACATTTTTCCATGACAAGGATCAGTAAGTGGATAAATAGGATTCATGCATGCATAAAACATTCGTAATTGTTCATTCGCTAGCCACTGGGTGTCTTTTGATGTGGTAGTGGCTAAGTAGACAAATCATTAATCATACACTTGATTGTTAAATGTCTAGTGGATTAGGATGTGAAGTGTGTTAAGCTTATGGATTTCTAGCCCACAATTGCACCCTAGATCATGATATGGTATGCATGGATTTGTTGGTCTCCCCATGCTTGGAGATTCATTGCTTGGGTTTGGAATTAGAGTAATGATGGATGATGGCCCTTGGGTATGATCAAAAGATGTTGGTGGAGACAAGGAAGGTGGTGCACTATATTGGCATTATGCTAGCTTGGATGATGTGGTGGGTCCATGCATGGTTTGCTTCAGCTTACGACCTTTACTCTAGAAGGGACATTTCTGATGTTGCAATTGAGACCCACTAGTATCAGCATGTCTATGCATATTTCTAGAACAAGTGACATTCATTTGTTGATATTGTGGCATCAAGCCTTCCTGTGTCATTTGTAGTGTCATTTGATGTGGTGGAGTAGGAGAATATCAAGGGTAGGATGGATGCCAAGAGGTGGGAGGTGGTAATCCCTCAAGAGATGTCATGGGTTGATGGTACTTGGGAGAGTGGTAGTGGTGATTTGAAGTAGAGGACATAGAACTAGTTGGAGAAATAGGATGTTGAACATAATATCCATACTATTTCAGCAAATAAGAAGGATAGGAGTGATTTAGTGATGGCCTTTCCCATGACTGCGGTTGTTGCCACTAAGATTAAGAACCATGTTGAAGCTGGTAATAAGTCCTTCTAGGATGGTATGATTGGTTGTAAGACTATCTATAATTACCTCATGGGAGAGGAAATCTCCCAAGCATGTACTTGTGTACAAACTTCAGATTTAGGATACCTACTCAATACTCCTGTAGATGCAACAAAACTAGGCAATGGTCCTTCAAATGGTCATATATGTAGATGTCACATCCATTATCTTCCTCTGTAGTTGAGTCTATAGCCTCACATTAATCAATCATTTTTCCTATTTACTGAAACGTATTCCTAGTTGTTTTTGGGTTCTATAACCCTTGTTTATCATGATCACCTAGCTTGTTTTGCATGATCCTCTCCTTGATTGTCTCAATGAGATTTGCAACATTATCATATATCCATTTAGACATCCTATTAAACTTTGCTTCAAGTTCATCAATAAACTTTTATATCAACAAGGTTTGTTGTGGAATCACCATATTGAGAATAGTTTCATTATCCTTACCATAAATATGGATCTCCTTTAGTTGAATAGTCTGGTTCCAAATATTTTTCATAACATTCTCCCATTTGCATATTTCTCCTTCTTCTTTTTTCACATGCTCAATTAGTTCTCAGATTTGATGGGCTTGTAGCTCATATAATTAACTTGGGGCATATATCCCAAGCGTCTCTTGTGTTTTGTTATGAAGCCCATATATGATGTGGAGTAGTTTCATTTCTTCAAAGAAACCATGGGCTGGACATCTATTCAATAGAGAATAACATCTATCTAAGGCCATGTCCAAGGGTTCATGTTGTTCTTGCTTCCATTCTTGGATCTGTCTCCTTAGGTTAGACACTCTTGCATAGGTTTGATATTTCTTATTGAATAGTTCAAGCATTGTGGACCATCATCAAATTGAATTTGGTCTCAATGATCTATACCATACTTTAGCTCTATCGATTAGTATCTTAGGAAAGAGCTTAAGCTTTTTCCATTCATTTTCAATGTTGTAGAAAGCATAGGAATCATGGAAGGCTTGTAAATGATGTTGCAGATTTGAATCATAACCTCTTGCAAATTTAGGAATATTGTTCATATCAAGCCTGGGTAGGTAACTCTTTTTGCAATACCTACAAGATATCTTAATAACCTCTATGATCTACATTAGGTTCTTAGCGGCCAACAAGGGTTCATCATCATTAGATAGGTTTTAAGAAAATTTTCTATCTCTATTCATTTGATCATGATGATATTGTCTATGTTCATGATGATGTCTCGTATTACTCTCATGGGTTTGATGTCTATTTTTGTTCCACCTGTCTAGTGGAGCATGATCTCCATACCTACATTCATCCTCATTAGAACTAGACATTGACAAGGAAGAGGAACATGAGGAATTAGAAATATTTCCATGGCTTTTGAGGTGTTCTTCAGGATCCTTTGAATTATCATTTCTTGGTTTTAAGGAGGTCTTAGGCCTTGAAGCCTTCCTTAGCCTAGGACTTATGTCATCTCCTCCAAAGTTTTTTGCCTTAGGTGAACATAGTATTTGAGTGTTGTTAGGGTGGTCATGAACATAAGAACATCCTGCATAAGGTTGGTTACTCCAATTTTTCTCACTATATATCTTATTAATTTTCCAATGAATGGTTTCGCTATAGAGTGCATTATCACTTCCTTGTGGGAGAGATATTATTTCTAATTTATGGCGTGTGTGTTTTATGATTTCTGAAAGATATATCATTAATGCATTTACAGTCATTGTGTATGATATAATTAATCTAGATAACTAGCACCATCCCTGGCAGTGGCACCAATGATCAGTAGTGAGGTACCCCTATGCCCAACCATATGAATCACAAGCATTCACACATGATCTAATTGAATTTCATGGATAGAACTAGTTGTGGTATCTACATAATTATGCTCTAATCGTAGTTTTCTATCTTTCAATTCAGGCTAGTGATAGCTTTGTCACATATGATTTAGTCCAAAGTGAGGCATATGATGTTGTCCAATTCTATGCTACTCCTAATGACAATAAAAATATGAATTAAGTAAGCTAATGAAAAATGGAAAATAAGATCTAAACTAGCCTACATGTGATGAGTATCCATCCCTAATCATCTGTACACACCTTGGACTTTTTGATACTACTTCTAGGATTTCCAAGGATATGTCATTAGGTGTGCCAAATAATACATTGCTAGATTACCAAGTACTTACACTTAAGCACTTGTGACTAAGGCATACTCATTTCGCCTAATAAAAAGAATAATAAATAGCAATAAATGAAGATATTTAACTAAAGAAAATAGTAAATAATTAATAATTAAAAGCAATAATAATTTAAGTGGATGTTGCAGTGATGGGAGTAATCTCAATCTTTATTTCTAGCCATGTAACGTGTCCAAGTACGTCACACTCAAAGTAAGGTGTTGTATGATTACAAACATCACACTCTGGGCATGCACTGGGAAGTAACAATGTATGAAGAAGCTAATTAAAAACTAAAACTAAAACTACTTTTTCTATCTCTATCCCTTCTATCTCAACCATGCATCCAAGTGTTGTATTTATAGGCTAGCATGGAGAGGTTAATATTGGATATCTGACATTGCTTCCTGGCCTCTAATATTGAGGTTGAAAAATCCATGACTCATCAATAACATATAGCTTATCCTTTTAGAAGATCACACTATATTAGAAATTTGAAATGAAAAGTTGTAGCTTTACCATTAATTCATCAAGTAAAAATATCATTTGTACTCTTTCAATAGCCTTTTAATTTAGCACTAAGACATAGTCCTCAAACTATGCATCTATATAACATGGTAGAATAAATGAATATTTATAAGATTTGTTTTCTAACATTCCAAGCTCAAACTCTTGAACTTTTATATTCATATTTACTTACCTAGAAAGCTTCTATTCTTCCTACTATCTTATCCTTAATGCATTAATTTCATTTATAATTATTCACATATTGAACACCCAAGTATCTAAAAGAATTAAGGATTTATACATTTTGATTACCAATTTAAAAATTATATTGTATTTCTTAGATCTTGCATCATCAATTTAGTTTTTTCCTATATTGACTTGCAATCCAAAAGAAATCCAAACTTTTTCTAAAATCTACAACATATTCGACATACTTTTTTTCTCATTGTAAGACAAAACAGATGTATTGTAATTTTAATAATAGCATAAATAGTGGTCAAATAGAAGTAATAATTTAAGGCTAAAAAATCCCTCCATGCAAATAGTTCTACAACATAGGATGAATGTTCTGCTTATATGATTAAATTTATAAAGATCTAAGAAATAGGATTGAAGCATAAAGTTAAACTAGAGGCCAATTACCAATGATATTCTAGTCATGCTCTATTTTGTTGACATGAAGTTGTAGGAAACCTTCATCATAATTTATTTAGTACACATTAGACCCACTCAACTTCCTAAGGCATTTTTGTGATGCATAATATGTCAATACTTCTAATTCAATACATGGAATCCATTAAACTTCCTCAAGCCTTCTTTGTCATGTATAATATGTTAACCCTAAAATAAATAAATTTTCTAAAATTAACTTACTCGATCTTAACAAACTAATAAACTTTATAAAAGTAACTCTAATTTTTTTTTCAAAAAATAACTTGTTATCTAAAATAAACTTCTTGAAGTAATCTATATCACATTGAAATAAATAGATTTTCTAAAAACAACCTATTTTTAACAAAGAAAAATTTTCTCTTAAAATTATATTAACTATTTGGTTTATTTTATTTATTTAGGAGGTTTTGGAACCTAAAACAAGTGAAACATAGATATACCCCAAGATATATGGTCCAATTAAAACTTTATATAACTCAATATTACCCATTGGAATTGAACACATGATGTGGAGCNTCATCTTATGGTCTCGTTACACTTTTCACTTTGCATTACAAGGTGGATTTCTATTAAGTTGGGTGGAGTTTATGCATGGCAAGTTTTCTCAGTGCTTTATTAATCTTGAAGATTTTTGATGGAGTTTTTGTAGTAGAATTTGTTTTGGAGAGAAATGATCTAAAGATGTAAAATACTAATATCTCAAAGACTATAAAGACTATGAAGATTTCTTAAGCTTTTAATTTTATTTTACTGGATGATTTATATGAATCCCTATCAAAAGATATCACTTTGCAATACATATTTTGTGGATTATTGAATTTATTCTTGTAAATAAGGGTTTTGTACCAATGAGATCTCTTTTAAATTTAGTATTAAAACCCCAAAGGTATCTTATTCTCTTTCTACTTTTACTACTGTTTCAAATGTTTTTTCTCTCAAATAATACTTTCTCACTTATTAGTGACATGGATTGTGAGACAAATGCTAAGCTTGAAAAATCAAGAATGGGGGCTTTATTCCCCACATCTCAATGTTACTTTAGTCATGAAATGTTCAACGCCTTTCTAATAGATCTCAAGCAAAGATTACCAAAGAGTATCTTTCAAACTAAAATTTATCACAAAATTTTCTTTTTGAAATTAAGATTTCAACTCATGATATTAACTTTATTGATAAATGTATTTTAAAAATTGCATTTGTTTACTTTTCATGAAGTTAATAAAGGAGGTGTTACTACTCTTGTTAATAAAAATTAGACAAAAAAAGTTTTGAATTTTGGTTTTGACAACCTTGAAAGAGTTATTTTGATTTTTTATCATAATGAAAAATATGACTTTGAACTTTGTAATATTATGCTTGTAATAGTTTTAAAAGATGAATTAAAAGTTTGGAAATATCTTCTATCTCTGCTTAAAGTTCCTTAGATTATTACAGGTGATTTCAATATAGATGAAGGTCATTTAGTTAAACTTGTTGGTCTTTCTCCTAATATTTCTTCTCAAGGAAAAGAAGATTGGTACAATTTCAAAAAAAATATTTGTTTTCTAATGTTAACTCCTTATTCTCATCTCATTCGAATGAACAGCATTATACTTGGTGTAATTATCAACAAAGAAATGATAAAATTTATTATCGACTTAATAGATTTTACATCTCTACTATTTCCTATTAGAAGCCTACAAGGAAAGTAGAAGGATATACAAATGCTACTTTGTCAAATCATTTTCTTATTAGCATTTTTCTCTCTAGTATTAATTCTTCATCCTTTCACAAGTATGAGTTGAATAGTATGAATGCTAATATGTTCATAGGACCTAGCAGAAAAAATATTTTGAATTTTTTATGAAATGCACAAAAAAATCCTACTAGTGAGACTAATTGGATTGACTGGTAGTAGTGAACTACATGTAGAGTTAGAAATTATGCTAGATATTTTGAAAATTAATTTTCTAAGTGTAAGCATTAATTTGAAGAAGATCTTGCAAATCTATATAGTAAATGCAAATTATTTTAAACCAAAATGGGTAGGCCATAATATTATCAATTTTAGATCTTGGTCTACTAGAAGGAATGTGAAGAATGATATTAGGGTCTTTCTAATTATTATGAGAAGATCACGGCTTAGCATAGTTGATGCTAAGTTAGGAATACGAGACTTATCCTTGAAAATTTCCAATGAGAATGAGCAAGAAGCCATACAGATACAAAGAATTCCATGCATTACATACAAGGAAGAAGGATGAAGTTGTGGACTAAAAGTTTAGAATATCAACACAATCCTTACATCAACCCATAACAAATTTAAAAAATAAGTGTGTATGAAAAAAGAAAATATGGCCACTAAATCAAAAGATACCTAGTGGTTAAGAATTGAGAACATAAAATTATCCAAAACATGCATGGAAACATCCAACTCACTTATTAACTCCTACCTCAAGAAAATGATCCAAATTGAAAACTTATGAAAGGATATCCTAAACCATAACCATATACCAACAACAAGTAATGAAAATGGAGACATAAAACCTAAAATTAAGAATAAACAATTAAAGATATTTAGATCCTATAAAATAGACTCTCATCTAGTCCAATAGGATTGTGTCTCAAAATGATTAAAATTTGATTATCATCAATGTCACATCAAACAATAATCAAAAACATAAATCATTATGGATGATGATGAGTAGTGGAGTAATTCAAAAACCATCCATACAAGTCATAGGTGTTCACGTTGATGAGTGGCGAGGTACCCCTACACTCAACCATATGAATACGAGCATTACAAGCGTGATCCAGTCAAACTTCGTAGATGGACTAGTTGTGGCATCTAGATAGTTAGCCTTAGGTCGTAGTTCGTTATCTTCCCACCTGGACTAGTATTAGCTTTGTCACGTATGGTTTAGTCTAGAGTGAGGTGTATGATGGGTTTCTAATCTAATGCTACTCCTGAACGCAATGGAAATTAATATTAACTAAGCTAGGAGAGAAGGGTGAGAGAATATAAACTAGCCTAAGTGCTATGAGAATCTATTCCTTGATTATTTGTACACATCTTGGACTTCGTGCATGACTACTATTGGGATTACCAAGCACAGATCTTAGGTACGCTACTGGGTTACCAAGTAGTCACACTTAAATGCTCGTAATCAAGTCATACTCATTCCACGTTTTAACATGAGTTTAAGCATGAGAGATATTAACTAAGAAAGTAGTAAATAAGAATTAAATAATTAATTAATTAAACTAAGTGAATGCTGCACTGATGCAGTAATCTCGATCTTTATTGTTTGTCATGTGCATGTCCAAGTACATCACACTCGAATAAAGGATGTCATACAATTACAATCACCACACTACGGCATACACGGAGAGGAAAAGGGTTGAGAGAAACAAATTAAATGCTTAACTAAAAATTGACTTACTTGCTAATGCCTAACTGATCGGTCTACCTCTTATTTATATATGAGGTGACAGAATGCGATATCACGTATGCAATATCATGGTTGGGTTGTGATATCGCGACCGCGATATCACGTACATGATATTGTGATTGCCCAAAATGCGACTCATCATACCCCCATGACTAAATGAAAACTCATCCTCGAGTTACATTGATTACACAGTGGATAGGTATGGGATTATTGGATGGTGAGAATGGGATTGTGCCATAGTGTGAGAAGAAAACAAAACAAAGACACAACACAAAGAATGTGCTACAACTATAAAATTTTGGAACTCATGTAGTTCCTAGTGGTGGTGGCTCCTCCATTGGTGCTTTCCCTTTGTCTTGTGCTCCAGGTTTTAAGACTTGGTGGCGTTGGAGTATGGTCTGGAGCTTCTCCTCTTTGGTCTGAGGATCTTGTGCCATCCATGCTAATGTTCCAATGTTTGATGGAGTCGACACTTCCCACGAATAGGGTAGTTGTAGAAACATTTGATTGGCCTTGACATACCAAGCTGCAAACACCCGATGTTCCTCTTCATAGGCTTTGGCTTTATCTTTGTATTCCTAGAAATTTGCAAGCTGTCGAGCCAAATCTGGTATGACAGCTTTTTGGCCTTGGTAGCTTGACTTTACCACCTCAAGTTCAGAATATGCGATCTCCAATTCTTTCAATAACTTCTTGCATTTAGCAAATTATACTTCGTATTTGACATAGGTGGTTGCTACCTGCTACTCAAGCTCTATCCTCGGGCACCTTGTTGTTAACATGGCCAAGTTGGCATAACACAAGTTTTCCAACTCCATGTATTCTATCAAATATTGAATCTGCAGGTCTCAGTTATTAACTTCTGCTTAGTGGATAAAAGCATACATGTCCAATATGACCCACTAGTCTGTGTGTTGAGCACTAATAGCATTGATGTGGGCCTTGGCCATATGGATCTCCTTCTCAAGGATCTATTTGTACATCGCCACCTAATCTTAGAAGTGCTCCTTCAGCTTTTCATGTCGTTTAGCCTCATTTCTCCATGTGTTTATTTCAATAGCTATCTTTTGGTGAATTACACGTACCTCCTCCATTGAGAGGGTTCTATTCTCCCTGGCTAAATGACTTATGTCTTGGTTGACCCGGATGAATTGTTCTCACAATTGATGAAACTGTTCCTCGAGAACATTCTTTTGCTTTTCCACAATGGTCAACCAAAGGTTGTCAGCAACAAGCTATTTATTTTCTTCCTGTAATGTGTTGAGTTCTTTGAGATGCACATGAGTTTACACCTATGCTACAGAGGCATCTCAAACAACCTTCTCTTTTTCATCAGCCACCTTTTTATTCTCCGCAATTAGCTTGGTTAGCTATTTAGTTCTGAAATTATCTAGTTGGCTTGTGGGAACAAATTGTAGAGGTTCCCACTATGCTACTTGTAGGACCATGAGCTTCACTTGTAATTTCTACACCTCTGCTTCAACATGCTCAGCCCTCACTTCTGTTAAGATCAGCTTTCCCTTTGTGGAAATGAGGTCTGACTGAATTGCTGTAACATCCTAAGGGATGTCAAAAATGGACTTCATTACTTGTCCTATTTGTAGCAATCAATCAAGCGCATCCTCATGTTCTACAAGATTCATTGAGGTTTCGGCCAAAGTTTGAGCATCCTGTGCTCCTGTGAGATCTGCTGGTGGTACAACAAGTACATTAAATGATTCTTTGATGTGGTCTGTTACCACATTTGTAGCTCCCACGACATCCTGGTGTTGCATAACCATCACAGTGGACCCTTCACCAGTTTCTAATTGCACTTGGAAATATGTCATGTTTCCTGAGATTTGTTGTGACCAACTACTTTCCCCTCCTCTTGTGTAAATAGAAACTTCTCCCCTTATGCGATTCAAAGAAATAGTGGGTTGAATGGCATCATTAATGACATGGAAGATATTTGCATCATCACAACTCCCCCAACTGACCATCTCAACGATGGCCCTAAGATGGATCATTGACGGTCTGTTGTCTTGCAGTGATGGTTGATCCTAGCTTGTGCTGGGCCCTACTTCCTATTATTGGCTCGGTCCTGTGCTTGGAGGTTGGCTGGGTCCTACAAGTTGAGTTGTAGTCGATTTAGCTGTTGATTCTTCTTCTTCTTTTGGACCCAATGTCTTGCTAGTGATTTTCCTTGGAGCTGGTGACTTTAACAATTCAACATATGAAGTAGTCTAGGCTTTTCAGAGGACATCATTGGTGTACCCCTGGATACCAGCATGTCAAAAAGTCTTTCTAATAATATAAGGGAAAGACAATGTCATCTTTCCTATCTTCTGTTCCTCAAACTGCCTCAAGATCTCCATGAAATATAGATGGGGCAAGTTAGCATTAACCTTTCCCATTAGCATTGCACATCCTCTTTCCACATACATTGATATTATTTTTAAGCCCTTCATGGGGAAGAGGTGATATGTTCCAATTTTAAAGTAGATCCTCTATTCCGTTGTCAACTCACCAAATGTTTTATCTCTACCATATGCCCTTTCCAACCAATCCCATCCCACATCGAGGTCATAATGGGTGGATAACTAAGCAATCTTGGGCCCTGTATTCAAAAGGTTTAATACTTCTAAAATGGCCTGCATGGAGAAATTACCTAACACACCACAAATATTGACAGTTGTGCCTTGCTCTATGTTGTGCCAAATCTGGTACGTCTCCCCTAGGTACCAAGCATAGCTTTCAGACAAGGTAGGCTATAAGGGAAAAGGGTGATCCCTAACAGCCCTGGGAGTGAACTCTACAAAAGATTCAAAGTTCAATTCAATAATTATCGCAACGAATGTGGACTTTTCATGGATGGCCTGAACACAATCTTGGGGCAACATGAGATGTTTTCCCTGTTTAGGCACTGCAGCAGTTCCTCATTCTTCCTAGCCAGACTATACGGTAGGAGGATCCTCTTGATGAATACTGAACAATTGTTCCTCCTGTTCTGCATGTTATCCAATAGGATCTTGTCTTCCACCTCTCCTAGGTCGTTTGCTTCCACCTTGAGTAGGACCTTCCTTTTGTCCATGTTTCGGGGCCATCTGCAATCACACGGGTCTAAGCGTTAGTAAAGTTGTTACCAAAGTTAGGTTATACCTTACTACTTGCCTTAATTAATTAATTTATTTATCTTCGTGTGATCTTGCTCAAAAGCTTGTAATAATGAGTCCATTTTTCTTAGGTGGTTTCCAATTTTAATCTCCCAATGTACCTAAAGGATTAGATGATTTTTTTTGGCACATTTTATTCTTAATTTACAACTAATTACCATTAATAATGTCCTTTGGGTGATGATAAATTCTAAAAAAGTTAGGTGCTATTTGGAAGGTGTCCCTCCCCCACGACTAAGCTAAACACTCTGGGTTCAAGCAAGTTCAGAAGGAATTAAAATTGGAGTATCAGCGAGCGAGATATGAATATGAAAGCAAGGGTCACATAATCACAAGTCATGGAGAAAAAATTTGAAAACTCCCCCGTGTGAATGGCAAGAAATGATGCTAAGTGTTACGAGGGGGTCACCTATTTATAGGTTTGGAGGGATGCGATATCATGTACGATACATCATGTACGTGATATCACAACCTATGAATGTTTAGGCCTGAGGGAAAATACAAAATTTTAAAGGTTTTTCCTGGAATCAAAAGTTGAAATTAGGACATGTGACATATGTTGAAGGGGTTCTAAGGTAATTAGATGATTTGGAAGGCACGAATAATGATCTGTGGGTTTTATCAATAAGGACCTTGAGTGGTAGAGAAAAAGGCTATGTGATGGTACATAGGAACATTGATTTTGAGGGATAATAATAATAGGGAAAGAATGTTATGAAAAAAATAGGCTAAGGGTAAGAGATGATGGGTGTGAGCTGTGTCATAAGTGAAGGTTACAAAAGATTACACAAGTGGGTCCTCCCCAAAACAAGTTTCAACCTATAATGCCCTTGTGTGACCACACTTAAAGTGTTTGTGGGCACTAGAAGGGTTAAATATAATCTGCACTAATTCCACAAAACACACACATGTAAATATCATTGGAATGAGGTAAGAATTCTATGTTACACATGACATGAGCTACAATTACATGAACAATGAGATGAGACAAACTATAGAAAGGGATTATAGAGATTGGGACATGAGGTAACTAACCTAGGGCATAGTGAATTCCGTGTGTAAAGCATGATTAAGGTGTCATTAACCAATTGTTCCAAGATCAGGACCAAGTCCATTCCTCTAATCAGTGACATCGCATTGTTTCATCCCATGATCAGCAACTATGAGAGTACCATAACAACAAGGCATATGATCACTTGGCATTTTGTTCAAGGAAGGAGTGATTTTTGTTTTGTGCTACTTTTCTTCTTCTTTTCTCCTTCTCTTCTTTTTTTTTCTTCTTTTTAAATACTGAATCTAGGGAAGCCGCCAACCTTCAGGCATGGGTGCATGTCTTTCCAGTGGGACCCCCTAGAACAGCATTGGATTTTTGAGTGTCCTTTTAATTACTCTTACTTCATTAGGTCTATAAGGATCTTAGTACAACCACGTTGCATGATAACTCCCACAGATGTCACCAAAGAGAATCCACAAGTCCCCTTGATGTCACACCCTAATCATTTCCTCTTGATCCATCCTTCTTCATTTCAGGTACAATGAACACAAAATTAATTTTAAGTTTTAAAAATGTTAAGAATATCACTGTACCCTTGAACAGAACCTCTTATTTGTAGAGTGGATGAGTGGGTGTAGTGGGCTCACTGTCCACATAATTGATCACTCAAGACTCAAAAACATAGAACACAACTCAACCAACGATCCACATGAGTGTTTTATTCATAGATGAGATTACTTATAAAAAATGTAAAAGGACAAAAAGACAAAAAGATAAAAAAGATAAAACAAGAAATTAAAAAATGAAAAACTAGAAAACAAAAAGTTTTAAAATTAAAGAAAATAAAAAATGGTTATTAATCCTACTTGTTATTAGAATGGGGGATATCCCCCATAACTAATCGGTTGAGGATGGCAAGGATTAATAAATGGAAGATGAGGATCCTTGCATGTTGAAAATATTTAGACTTGGTCATATTTACCCCATCGGGGTTCACACACTTGATCATAGTAAGCAAAGTGGGGCAATTTATATGATGTAGTTCTTAGATAAAAAGTTGACATACCATGATATTTGGAACCGTTAGATGGTATGGAAGGATTGGGTTGTCGCTCTCCATTCTTGTGTTCATTGGGCCGTATTGTTGTTGGAGTGTGAGTTGGTGGCCCTGATGGAGTTACATGAGGCGTTGGGTTCGAAGATAAGGGTGCACCACAGTGCGGGACTTGTGCTAAGTTGGAGGATGTAGTGGCCTCAAAATTGTGTTTTCCCTTCTTACAGTCATGTTTAAAGAAGGGACACATTGGATATTTAGGAGGCCTCTCACTGCTATTGGTAGTAGTAGCACAAGTAATGTTCATGGGTTATTACGGTGGTGCAGATACCTTAGGAATAGTTGGTTGCAATGTAGAAGGAGGGAAAGGATGAGAATGTTGAAAATTGGGAGAACTGTAGGATACACAAGGTGGTCATTGTGTTGCAGGCATGGGCTGATAGTATTGGGGATAATGGTATTGTGGTGAGATAGAGTATGTTGGCCCTATTAGGGAAACAGGATGTTGAACTAGATAAGCATTTGGGTTTGGCAAATATGAAGGGTGTCTCCAGTTTAGGGGTGGCTTCCCCCACGACTGGGATTGTTCCCACTGTGATCAAACATAGTATCTCTGTACGAACTCTGGGTGTAACATGTTTCCCCAATTCTCATATAAATGTAACAATATTGGGCATTGGCCCTTGAGGTAATCATACAGGCATATGTTGCATTCATATGTATGATTGGCAGTTGAGCGCTTATTTTCTTTATCCCTTCTTTCTGATTGTCTAATGTTTTGCCCTGCTTCTTGGGTTGTCAAAACTCTATCTCCAATGGTATCGATAAATTCTCCACACTTTTTATACGTCCATTCCAACATCTTATTGATCTTTGCCTCGACTTCTTCTAGTGATTGTTGTATTGGCAAAGATGATTCTTTCTCCTTCTGATAGGTTGATTTCTCCTTTTTATGATCATGGACCTTTGTTAAGTTGAGATTTTGGTCTTATTGATGCTTTTCAACAATTCTCCCATCTAGCCATTTCTCCTTCTTCTTTTGCTACCCACTTAATAAGCTCTTGGACTTGATGGGTCTCTTTTGTTTCATATAGTTGACATTGGGCATACATTCCTAAGGTCTCTTTTGTTTCATTACGTAGCCCGTTAACGATATGTTCATTAGCCTTTCCTCAGAAAACCCATGGCCTGGACAATTTTTTAACAGTGAATAATATCTTTCTAAGGCCATGTCCAAGGGTTCATGTTTTGCTTGTTTCCACTCTTGGATTTGTTTCCTCAAGGCTAACACTCTTGCATAGGTTTGATATCTTTCGTTAAAAATTTTACCATTGTTGACCAATGTTGTATTGAATTTGGTTTTAACAATCTATACCATACTTTTGCTTGGCCAATGAGTGTCATAGGAAAGAGCTTAAGTTTTTTCCAACCGTTGTCAATGTTGTTCCATGCGTAGGCATCATAGAAGGATTGTAAATGTTGATGCGGATCTAAGTCATAGCCTCTTGAAAATTTGGGAAAATTATTTAAATCGAGCCTAGGTAGACGGCGCTCTTTACAATGCCTATGGGAGATTCGAACAACCTCTTGTATTTGCGTTAGGCTTGTAGTGGCTAGTGGGGGTTCATCATCATCAGGTAAGTTATGCTTTCATGTGTTGGGATGATGTTGCCTTCATTCATGTTTATAAGAAACCCTCACTTCAAGTTGTGTACTCCAATCTTCATTGTCATATAATTCATTGGTTATCCAATGAACTTCCTCATAAGGTGTGGCATTATTATAGTCTTGTAGGAGAGGCATGGTTGTGAAATTATGTGTGAATTTATATGTGGCTTTTTATAATTATTTCTTCTTCCTAAGAGATATATCGTTAAGTCCTATATAGTGACCTTGTATGATATAACTAATCTAGATAACTAGCACCGTCCCCAACAACGACACCAATGATGAGTGGCGAGGTACCCCTACACTCAACCATACGAATACGAGCATTACACGTGTGATCTGGTTGAACTTTGTAGACGGACTAGCTGTGGCATCTAGACAGTTAGCCTTAGGTTTCAGTTCACTATCTTCCCACCTAGACTAGTATTAGCTTTGTCACGTATGGTTTAGTCTAGAGTGAGGTGTATGATGGGTTTCTAATCTAATGCTACTCCTGAAGGCAATGGAAAGTAATATTAACTAAGCTAGGAGAGAAGGGTGAGCGAATCTAAACTAGCCTAAGTGCGATGAGCATCCATTCCTTGATTATCCATACACATCTTGGACTTTGTGCATGACTACCACTGGGATTACCAAGCGCAGATCCTAGGTACGCTACTAGGTTACCAAGTAGTCACACTTCAATGCTCGTAATCAAGTTGTACTCATTCCACATTTTAACATGAGTTTAAGGGTGAGAAATATTAACTAAGAAAGGAGTAAATAATAATTAAATAGTTAATTAATTAAACTAAGTGAATGTTGCAATGATGAAGTAATCTTGATCTTTATTGCTAGTCATGTGCATGTCCAAGTACGTCACACTCGAATAAAAGATGTCATACAATTACAATCACCACACTATAGGCATACACGGAGAGGAAAAGTGTTGAGAGAAAGAAATTAAACACTTAACTAAAAATTTACTAAAAACTGACTTACTTCCTAATGCCTAACTGATCTGTCTACCTCTTATTTATAGATGAGGCGACAGCCCACGATATCGTGTATGCGATACCCAAAATGCGACTCATCGCACGTGCAACCATATCATAATCCATGGATGAGGAAATGTGATTATGCTAGTAATTAGTTAAAGTTTGAGACCATTGTCTTCCCGCATGAGCTAGTGTAATTTATGGAAATAATTTAACTCATAGTGAGGTATATGATATGTTAATGTTGATAGGCCATTTCTCCTAAAAAATTTGATAAAGAAAAAAGAGTTTCTAATTCTAAAGAAAATAGTAAATGAATCTATTCTATCCTATGACAATGGATATTCGGTCCTAATTTTCCATACATGCCTTGAACTCATGTACTCATCACTAGGATTACCAAGTGTACCACTACTAGATGTACCAAGCAATAACACTACTGGGTTACTAGATAACTAACCAAGTGTAACACTACTGGACATACCAAGCAATAACACCCCTAGTGATGAACCACGATATCAAGACCACGATATTTTGACTATGATATTACGTCCGTGATATCAGATCCAACCATGTGATGTCGGATACTCAATATCGGGGCATGTCTCCTCACCTATAAATAAGAGGTGGCACCCTTGGTTTTCACATTAGATAGTTAGTCCCTTAGCCAAACTCTTTCCATTTTTTCCCTCTAGAGTTAGAATTATTTCTGCATGCCCGTAGTAGGAGTCATAGAGTGAATGGATCTTTATTTGAGCATTGTGTACCTGAGCCCACTTTGTGTACGACAATAAAGACAAAATTTATGATAAACCTTGTAACATTCAAAATAGATTAATTAGCATTAATTATTATTTAATTCTTTCTTAGTTGATTAATGATTTCTCTCACCCTACAACTCTCTTGGTTAAATACACTTAGTATGACTGCTTTGAGTATGCATGTAGCACTTGGTCACCCAGTAATGATTAGCATTTGGTAATCCCAATAGCGTTGCACTGGTTCAAGATGTGTACGACAAGTGGGAACAAATATTGGTGTTAGGATTAATTAGAACTTAGTTAATGAGTAGTTAAATTAGATTAGTTACTTAGTTATCTCTCTCCCCCTCCTTACTAGTGTAAGATATAAAACACATAAAAGCTATAAAAATCATATGCCTCAAGCTTACTTAACCATACAACCATGACATATAAGTAAGCTTGGGAAGACAATGATTAATCAAGCCATTATTATTTCACAAAGGCACATCGGCACTTAGTCCTTGAAATTCGACTAGATCGTGCATAAAACACTCGTATTCATATAGTTGAGCGTAGGGGTACCTCGCCGCTCATCATTGGCACTATTGCTAGGAACTTAGTTGTTTGTGCACTAAGTAGAACTTAGGAAATCATTTGCATCATTGGAACAAATCCTTAAGGTTGGTTAAGGAAAAGATAATAGTACATTGCACACTGAACAAGACAAAATGTCTTCTTCTTCACACAAAAGCACTTCACCACATAGGACTAACATAAGAAGAAATTGATGGCATAATACACATGACATTGATCTACCAATCCCTCAATAGTTTTGTGTGGTATATATTCATCCTGATGAATATGTACCCGACTTCACCTTTATTCTTCATCAAGACAAACAATTATGTTGGCATGACTTGAAAGGTAACATAGTGTTACCTCCTAACCATTCAATCCAAAGCATTCTTCTTCGTGCTCTCACATGAATAGCCATGCAACACTTACATGCATAATATGTTGCATAGGACTATGATTTAAGAGACTATCATCCCACAAAGTTGCAATGTTAAAGGGATTTACAACAAAAGAGACACCATAAGTCTTTGAAAGGAAAATGGTCTAAGGATGCCCCCTATGTTTTAAGAGAAATTGAGGGTGATGAACTTAACTCAGGTAGTCGCCCACATAACAATGTTCTTTCCCTTGACTTTGGCCAATGGGTTGTGTATCAAAACCTTCACTCTACTATTCATAACCCAGGTGTTGATACCAACAAACATAGAGTGTCTAAAAAAGAAATAAGGACACATGACAAAGATGGGCATTTTGATCGCAATCGCGATCAAGGCAGAGACCACCGAAGAGAAGGTAGTAGAAACCATCATGATGGTAGTTCTCCTTCTTCTTCATCTTCATCATCTCCTTCATCCTTTCCTTCAGTTTTCGAATACAACCATAGAGAAAAAGATTGTGAGGATAAGGATAAGCAAAGTGGAAGTCACAAACGAAATAGCCAAGACAGAGGACAAGGGCACTCTAGGGAATCACAACATAGAAGAAGGAAGAGTAGGGAATAAAGTAGGCATCATAGATGCCATGAACAAGATGATCATGATGAACCCCTACTCGCTACTCAAAGCATGCTAGACATAACTGAGGCTGTGAGAGTTCCAACAAGGCACCAAAGAGATAGTAGGATCAAGAGGTTAGATATGAATAACATCCCACGATTTGAAGGGGGATATAACATTGATCCTCAAAATCACTTACAACCAATGAGTGGAAAAAACATAAGTTGTTCCCACAGACACTAGTAAAAGAAGCTGAAAGCTAGTGCTAGTCCTTAGAACTAGAATCCATTTGTAGGTGGAGTACTATGTTAGAATTGTTCAACGATAAGTACCAAACGTTCTCTTAGGTGTCTAACCTATGAAAGCAAATCCAAGAATGGAAACAAGGAAGTCATAAACCCTTGGATTCTACCATGGGCTACTATTATGCACGATTACATCATTTTCCTTTCCATGGTTATTCATAGTGAGATCAGATACACCATCTCATAGATGGGCTTAGACATGAAATGAGAAGAACCCTTAGGACTTATGCCCAAGGAAGGCTATCTGAGCTTAGGTCCCATCAAATTCACAGAATACTGGAGCAAGTTGCTAAGGAAGAAGGTGAGCTAAAAAGGAGAGAAAGTGTGAAAGAATATAACCAAGATCCTTCCCTCTAGAAAAAAGGAGTAAGATTTTGTGAGGATGAGGAAGAGTCACCACTCAAAGAGATGGTGAATAGGAAAACCTTGTCTATCCAAAAGTTAACATTAGAAGTATCAGCAAAGGTAGACCAAATGTGGGACTCCTTGGATAGTAGGTTTCAAACTATTCTCAAAATAGTAGAGGAGTCTAGAGAGTGAGGTAGTGATCGTGACAAAAGAAAAAAGAGAGAAGTGAAAAATTCACATAACAAGGGTAAGGGCAAAGTTGCTATTATTGAAGGGGTTGTGGAATTAGATACAGACGATGAAAGTGGATGCAAGATATGTCAATATGACCATCCTAAGGGATATTGCCCTATGATCTCACATCTGTAGGAGTTTGGGGTGTATGCACTTAATCCATGTTTAAACAAATGGCAAACATCTCGATGGTTACCTTATCCCCAAGGTAACCCAAGGCAGTTCCACCAACATTTAATGTATTATCCAAGTGAAACTCTACCACAACCAATTGAGCAACATCAACAGTGGTAGCACCCACAATCATGGGGAATGCCACCACCAAGGCAACAATATCCTTACCGACAACCTGACCCATATGAATATTACGTGCAACATCCAATCTCTCGACGTGACTCTGTTGGTCACGTTACTCCTCAACATCACTACCAAGCCCATGAGTACTATAGGACTCCCTATCCTAGGGGTAATATTCTACAAGTATACCATCCTTCAAATCTGCCTGCATCTCTCCCACAAATAGCTCCATTACCACCTACTCTAGAAATACAAGGTGAACTCCCTACTCAGCCACATTAATGCGATGTCATAAGGGTTGTTAATCCTTAACCTATTGTTGGTTTTGACAACCATATGAAGAAAAGAATTTTCTTTAGAGCCAACAATCTAACCAATCCTTTGCAATCACAAGTAGCTAACTCTTTGGATGTCTCCATATCAAACGAAGCTTCAGAAAGCCCTTCAAACCTAACACTGCATTCAATGCATACGGTCATGTTAACACATGTTGTTATCAATTTGATTAAAGCTAGCCATGTTCCCAGGAAATTCTCTAATCCTAGGAGTCCCTGATATATCTACAAATCGCTGGGAATGAGTCATAAAAAGCTCTTTTGGATTCAGGTTCCAATGTCAACCTAATATCCCGAGAAATGTACAAGGCCTAGAACCTGCCTCCATTAAAGAAGAGCAACATCCATTTAGGGTTGGCTGACCAATCCATCATTGTTCCCTTGGGACTAGTGGAGGAAATTATTACCATTGTTTATGAATGGTCGTATCCAACTAACTTTCTAGTGATTAAAGTGAAAAATAGTAAGGGGGACTTCCAAATCATAATGGGAAGGACATGGCTAAGTACTCTTGATGCATGCCTAGGAATCCGTGATCTTTCCCTAGAAATATCTAAAGAAAATGCTTTCAAAAAGATTGAGAAGAAGAAAGTTTCATGCATCGCATACAGTGACACAAGGTGTAATTGCATGCAGAGATTATGGGTTGTGCAAAGTTTAACATTGCTTGCATGTAATTAGTGTGCACAAGTGATCAATATACAAAGGTGCCTACCTGCAGCAGCCACACAACAAGAAGACACCTAGTGGCTGATAGCTAGTCAAGAAAGTAGCTCACTTATATGCATGGAACTAACTGAGGATTTGACTTACACTTACATAGATAGCATAAATGCATTAGAGCAAGTCCACCACCAACTTCCAAGTCCTAACCTCAAAAACATCAACTAGGGGAAGTTGGAAATTCTTAAAAAATTTAAACAGGAGCCCCTACAGCTAAAACCATTACCCATTGGTATGGAGTACATGTTCCTTAAGAATGGAAAATTGGTAATCATTAACGCCAAACTTACTCTGCAACAAAAAGAGAGTCTGCTAAAGGTAATAAACAAGTGGTCAAAAACGTTCACCTAGTCATATCCATAATTAACTAGAATAGATCCTAGGATATGCCAACATTGGATTTACTCTGACTCCTACATGAAGCCTCGAAAACAATCACAAAGGCAATTGAACCCAAATTTGAAGCAAGTAGTAAAAGAAGAAATCAAACAGCTTCTAAAGGCTAGGTTCATATACCCCATTACTGATAGTGAATGGGTTACCCCCTTAGTAATCATGTCTAAAAAGGGAGGCAAATGGAGGGTGTGCATAGATTTTAGGCTACTAAACATGGCAACATTCAAGGATCACTTTCCATTGCCATTTGTTGACCAAGTCTTAGACACAATCACAGGGCATTGCTATTATCGTTTTCTAGATGGATATAGCAAATGCAACCAAATACAAATAGCCCTAGAAGACCAAGCCAAAACTACATTGACTAGTCCTTGGGGAACGTTTGCATACAAACAAATGTTGTTTGGCTTATGCAATGTCCCTGCAATGTTTTAATGATTAGTTCTAAGCATATTCCAACAACAGATAGAAAATGGTGTGGAAGTCTTTATGGATGAGTTCTCCACTTATGGAGAAAACATTGATCAAGCCTTGGACTAATTAGAGCAAGTGCTAAAAAGATGTGTAGAAACTAATTTGAGACTCAACTAGCAAAAAAGCCATTTTATGGTCCAAGAAGGCATAATACTTGGGCATAAAATCTCACATACAGGGATAGAGATAGACCTTGATAAAATCAAAGTCATCCAAGGAATTACTCGTCAACCGAAAACTATGAAAGACATTTGGTCATTCCTTGGACACACTAGCTACTATAGGAGATTCATAGAGAACTTTTCAAAGATTGAAAAACCATTGATAGAGTGAATGAAAAAGGATGTATGCTTCGAGTAGACTAGGGAATGTGAACTAGCTTTCCAAACTCTAAAATAGAAGCTAGTAGAAACACCCATTCTACAAGCCCCTGACTAGTCCAAACCATTCCATGTCATGATTGAACTATTCAACTATTCCTTAGGAGCTATACTTACACAATTAGATGACCAAAGACATCCTTATTACATCTACTGCGCAAGTAAAAGTATCGTTAGTGCACAACTTAACTACACTACTATAGAAAAAGAATTAATGGTTGTAGTGTTTGCACTAGAAAAGTTTAGACACTATGTATTAGGATACAAAGTATTCATACACATAGATAATAGTGCAATCTGGTTCCTCATGAATAAGCCAATGGTAAGCCCCCATATTATACGATGGCTTGTAATCCTACAAGAGTTCGATTTAACGATGATCGATTGCAAAGGCACCGAAAATGTAGTTGCTGATCATTTATCTCGGTTGTGCTGGGATCACAAAGAGGATGAGTATCCAATTTTTGATCATTTCTATGATGAATTCCTCTTTGCTAGTGTATTAAATAACCAATCATCCACAAAGACAAACTGGTACAGTAGCATTCTTATCTATCTCCTTACCCAAAAAACACCACAAGAGCTAGACCTTAAGAAGAAACAATAGTTTCTTCATAGAGCCAAGTACTTTATGGAGATCAATGGATAACTTTACAAAGTATTTCCCGATGTCTTGGTTCGATGGAGTGTTCCTGATATAGATCAACTGAGATTTCTCCAAGATGCTCATGAGGGCCCTTGTGGGGGTCATTATGCTAGGAGATGAACGACCATCAAGATCTTGCTTGTAGGGTATTATTGGCCTACATTGTTCTGGGATGCTCATCAATTCGTCCAATCTTATGAGCGTTGTTCAAACTTCTAATGCGCCCTATCCAAACTGAGCTCCGTACACTATCCACAGCATGTGACCTCAACCTTGACCTTGATCTAGCACAAAAACAAAGGTTGATGACTCTTAACTTGCTAGATAAGAATCAACTAGCCACCCTATCATCTAATGAATTACATAAGGCATTTAATAAACAATGTCATGACCTAAAAATTAGGAAAGTTAAATATCAACCAAGAGATAAGGATCTCTACTGGAACCCCACACATGTGTCATAATGTACCAAATTTCAAACACTGTAGGAAGTACCTTACATTATCTATGCAAATTTTCCTTTAGGGGCCATGACCATATATAAACCTGAGAGCCCAAATAAGAGACTGTTAGTCAACATGCAACAAATAAAACCTTTCCATGATTTTAGGATAGCCAGAACACATGCTACCTCTGTAGGTGGGCAACCTTGCTCATTATTTTAGATCTCCTCCTTCCAACTCAGTCATGGGGGAGATGGCCACCTATGCTAACCATTAAAGGCCCTTAGTTCTTTCTAAATTTTTATTTTACACATTTTTTTTACATGTTTTTTTTTTGCACATTTCTTTAATCTTTCTTATTTTTTTTACACCATCATTCATATTTTTACCATTTTTTGTGTGATTACTTTATTTTGTTTGTCACCCAATAAGTGTTCATGATGGTGGCATGAATAATACCATATTGATTGCTAATGTTTGGGTTTTCCCTTTGAAATATGATGTTGATATTAAGGTATGGTTCTTTTAATTAAATAGGGAATGAGTCCACATCATTCATGCATCCATAAAATCCTATGGTCTCCCTTGGCTTGGAACTGTATAGTCCCTTTCTTTAATAAAATTGTTAACAAATTGGTGGCTAGGTATTTCTCAAACTAAGGAAATACTTAAAGAATGAAAAAGGTGTGACTTCAAGGGGATTCGATGCAGTTTTTCTGGCTATTCTCTTGAGTGCTTGGATGCTTTTTCCTTGGGTTTTCTACCATTCTGCCATTCATTAAATATCTAGAAGTTGAGTACATAAAAATAAGTCTTTGCATGATGTGGTTCTCACACAAAAGAAAAAGTGATAATTTAAAGCACATCCCTTAGACACAATAATGAACTTAGGCTACACGCACTGGTTATGACACTGGAAAGACATGTTACCCATGCCTGAAGGTTTCCTCTAACTAAGGCCCTTTCTCAAATCTTGATTCTTCATCTTGCTCTTTTCGAAATGGTGGTGACTTTTTGTAGAGGCATTCTTATTGCTTTAAGAGGATAGGTTGGTCAAATATGTTGATGCGAGGTTACTGAATGTGGTTTGTTGAGCATGGATTTGGACTGAGTTCTACTCGGTCACATTAATTATAAAACACACACAAGGGACTTTACACAACCTTGTTCTTTGGTTTCCATTCCATTCTCTCCTCTCCACCTTTCTTTTACATTTTTCACCTCATTTCCAATTTTATCATTAGTTTGTATCTTAGTTGATGCATTTTTTTTTCTTGGTTAATTCTTGTCAGTAAGTTTTTAACTCTTGCTTCCAAATGACATTCCTAGAGCCTAGGAATCTTTGATTTGTGGGTCTGTCAGGGCATCAAGGGCATGAGCCTACTTTGGGGAGGACCCATTGGCATTCCTTTTTGGTGCATTTGTTAACTTCTTTTCTTTAAATGTTCCTACAATTAACAATTATTTTTGTTTCATCCCCATCCATGACATTCATTTTATTGTCATTGCCATTATTACTTTTTCTCCATCTTTCTTATTCCTTATCTATTTCCATCCTATCGCTACCAGAGGTTTTCTCTTAGTCATGTGGNTGGGCTTAGAGGAAACACTCAAGATGGATTGAAACTAGAGTGTTTATGAAAGGAGCAAGATTGGTGGCGTGGCTATGGATAAACAACAGAAGGCACAATCTTGGCATCAACAACAACATGCCTTATTATTTTTCTTTCTCCTTCTCTTCAAGCTGCCAAATAAAGGTTGGATGTAATTTATGTATAGTGTTCACCTCAATGGTCAAGAACACTAATGTTGTCATGTATTGTATTATTGATCCATTCACCGAGCACGTTGAGTTTGTCATCCCATTCCACTGTCAATGGTTATTTAGTTAATAATCCCATACCTTCCCAATATTTTGTAAGGAACTCAAGGATAAGTTTTCATTCAATCATGGGGGTATGATGAACCATGATATCAAGACCACAATATTGCATCCGCAATATCGGCTCCGTGATATCGTATCCAACCATGCAATGTTGGATACTCGATATTGGGACCTATCCCCTCACCTATAAATAAGAGGCGACACCCTTGGTTTTCACATTAGACATTTAGTCCCTTAGTCAAAGCTTTTCATTTTTTTCCTCCATAGTTAGAACTATTTCTACATGCCCACAGTAGAAGTCATAGAATGAACGGATATTTATTCGAGCATTATGTACCTAAGCACACTTTGTGTACAGCAATAAAGATGAACTTTATGATAAGCCTTGCAGCATTCATAATAGATTAATCAACGTCAATTATTATTTAATGTTTTCCTAGTTGATTAATGATTTCTCTCACCCTACAACTCTCTTAGTTAAATACAGTCAGTATGACCACTTTGAGCATGCATCTAGCACTTGGTAACCGAATAACAATTAGTGTTTGGTAATCCCAACAGTGTTGCACTAGTTCAGGATGTGTACAAAAAGTGGGAATGGATACTGGTGTTAAGAGTAATTAGAACTTAGTTAATGAGTAGTTAAATTAGATTAGTTACTTAGTTATCTCTCCCCCCCTCCTTACTAGAATAGGATATAAAACACATAAAAGCTATAAAAATCATATGCCTCAAGCTTACTTAACCATACAATCATGACATACAAGTAAGTTTGGGAAGACAATGATTAACCAACCCGTTATTGTTCCACAAAGGCACATAGGGACTTAGTCCTTGGAATTCGACCGGATTATGCATGAAATGCTCATATTTGTATGGTTGAGCATAGGGGTACCTTGCCACTCATCACCTAGGTTACCAGATAACTAACCAAGTGTACCACTACTAGATGTACCAAGAAATAACACTACTGGGTTACTAGATAACTACACTTAGCACTCAAAACCAGTTATATCCATACTACTTAACAATGATGATAGTAAAGTGAATGGAATCGTAAATATTATCTAGGAAAGTAGTAATTAGTAATCTAAGTGAAAATGACAAAAATTATTCTAAGTAAATAGAGAGAAAACTGTGTGGATGCTACAATGGCAATAAGCAATATTGATCTTTATTGTTGATCATGAAATGTATCCAACTACACTTCACTTGAATAAAGACTCCATACAATCACTCAACACCACACTACAGGCATACACTACTAAGTACTTAGAACTAAAATCATGAAAACAAACTAGAAGAGTTAAGCTACTATGAAATGAAACTTATTATGGACTGTGCACCTAAGTGTTGTATTTATAGGTTGGCACACATCCTAAAATATCACATATATGACAACATAGCTAGTGCTATAATATCAAAGCTACAACATTGGAGATATGATACCATAGTCCACCAAATTTGACTTTATCATATCCCCACGACTAACTAAAAATGCATCCTTGAGTTAAAAAAAAAATGAGGATAGAGTTCCTTACAAAATTGGGAGGTAGATTTACATGAAACTTTATGCTATAGTGGTGTTTTACAAAAATTACACAAAAGCATATAGGGCAAACTTTGACAAAAAATAAAATTTGATGAAGCTTGATGTAGCTTATGTGGTTCTTAGTGGTAATGGCTCCTCCATTGGTTGCTTCCCCTTGTCATCAAGCTTCTAGAATTTGTACTTGTTTATGAGCATCTAAAGTTTTTCCTCCTCCATTCTCAAGTCATGTATCATCTATGCCTATTATGCAATGTCTAATGGAGCAGGTACATCCCATGAACAAAATAGCTACAGTAATATTTGATCAACCTTGATGTACCATGATGCAAACTATCTTCTATCTTCCTTGAATGCTCTAGCCTTTACTCTTAATTTATGGTAATCTGGCAATATTTTAGCTAGGTTTGCTGCAACATCCTTTTTCCCTTAGTAGTTAGCCTTTACTACTTTTAACAAAGAGTTTTTCACCAGAAGTTTCTGAAGAGCATCTTTCTGATATGTAAAATCCTTTTCATACAAGGCATATGTGGCTATTACTTGTTGTTCAAGTTTGTTTTTGTTCCTACCTATTGTTGACATGGCCAAGTTAGCATAGTGAAGGTTAGCTAACTCCATGTATTCTTTCAGATCCTCAATCCATAGGTCTTTGTTCTTGACTTTTGCTTGGTGGATGTGGGTATAACTATCTAAGATGGGCTACCAATCTAGATTTTGTGCTAATATGGCACTAATTCAAACCTTAGCCATTTGGATCTCCTTCTCATTGATTTGCTTATACATCCTCACCTAGTCACGAGAGTGCTCCTTGAGCCTTTCATGCTTCTTATTTTTATTTTTCCATGCACTAATTTGAATGACTAATTTTTGTCTAATTATGTGTACCTCCTTCATTAAGAGTGTACTATTTTCTCTTGAGAAGTAGCTCATGTCTTGGTTAATCCTCATTAGTTGTTGTCTCAATTAATGGATGCTTTCTTCTAGGATATTTTTCTACTTTTCAATGTTGATTAACTTGGTCTTTTCTATAGCAAGTTTTTAATTCTCTTCTTATGTTGGGTTGAGTGCATTAACATGTGCATATGCTTATGCTTGTGCTAGTAAGGCATTCCACACTAATTTCTCCTTCTCATTCTCCATTTGTTTATTTTACTCTAGTAGGTAATTGATGTGCTCTATTTTGAATTGTTCAAGTTGGTCTAGTCCAACATATTATGTTGGATCCCTACGTTCAACCCCCAAGGTTTCAAGCTCATCTTGTAATCTAAGAATTTCATCTTCTAGATGCTTCACCCTGGTCTCAACTATAACTAGCTTACCCCTAGTTGCAATGAATTCTAATTATACTACAATGACATCACTTGGGATGTCGAAAAGAGTTGTCATTACTTGTCTAGTCTACAGCAATTTATCTAGCACATTCTCATGATCTATAGAAGTTATTGAGGTTTCAATTAACATCTAAGGATCTCTAGCTCTAGTTAGATCTACTAGTGGCACAACAAGTATGTTAAAGGATTCCTTGATGTGATCTATGTTCACTTTTACATCTTGGTGCTACATTACCATAGCTATGGCTTCTTCTCATGTTTCAAGAATCATTTGGAATGATGTAGCATTTATAGAAGTTTGTAGTAATCATTGGGCCTTTCCTCTTGATTATACTAATATTTGTCTACTTATAGGATCTACAAAAAATATGGGCTAAATGGCACTATCAATTACTCTATAGAAATTATCCTTCTCCCATGTTCCCCAATTGATAGTCTCTACAATCTATTGCAAATGACTCATCGATGATTTGTAGTCTTGAGGTAGTGGTAGTGGAACTTTTTGTTGTTGCTTTTCCTGTTATTACTACTACTCTTGCTACTGCTAACCACTAACTCCAACTTGTTGTTTTGTTTAATGGTTTGTGTGGTTTCCTTAGCTTTTATTTCTTCCTCCACTTGATTTTTCTTTGGTGGTGTTGGCTTGAGCATTTCAACATATGAGGGATTTTAGGCCTTCCTAAGGATGTCATTATTGTACCCTAGGATTTTAGCACATTTTCACAGCTTCCTAATTAGGCAAGTAAATGGAACTATGAGCTTCTCTACCTTCCTTTCCTTGAACTACCTTTGAATCTTCATAAAATAGAGCTATGCGAGATTGACATTGTATTTTCACATTAGAATTTCACTTCTTCTAGTCACATAGGTGGACAAGTTGTTTAACCCTTTTCTAGGAAACAGGTGGTATGTGCCAATTTTGAAATAAATTTTTTTCTTTAAAGTTAATTCATTTCATTCCTTATCTTCTTTATCATATGCCCTTTTCAATCATAGTTTTTTGGTTTTTATGTTTGATTTATGAATAGATGTGCTAATCTTGCTCCTTCATTGGGTACATTTAGAGCTTCCATTATTTCCTTCATTGGGTATGAAATGGAGACTCCTTCTATGTTGACCATAGAATCTTTGGCCTTGTAATGCTAGAATTGGTAGGTTTGCCCTAGATACCATTCACCACTATTTCATAGGATGGGCCATAGTGGTGATTCTTGTAGTTATGTCCTTACTACCTCTAGAACAAATTACAAAATGGACCAAAGTTCATTTCCACAATTATTATGGTTAGGATCATCTTTTCTTGGATAATTTGGAGGCATTCTTTTGATAGTGTGAGGCACTATCCTTATACTTGTGGTTCTTCTACCTTCCACTGAGCTAAATGTCCAACAACAAGATTTTCTTGATGGTTACTAAATGGTTGAACCTCCTACTTCACATGTTCTACTTATAGCTCTCATGCTCCTATTTGGCCTCTTACTTGGCCCTGTGAACTTTTGCTTGCTAGTTATATGATCCACCTTATGCTCCTCTCTTTTTGGTCATCTACAATCATCAAGAAATTAGGAATTATTATAATGTGTTCTCTAATGTTTATAACTCCCTTCCTTTCTCATACCTTTAGTTAGATCAAATTCCTAATTTATTAGGATTAAAGAGTTAGAAAATTTTTTCAAGAAGTGTTTAGGATAAAAATGGATCATTTGGAGTGTTTGAAAGGTATAAGCATATTCTAAGGGTCTTGGATTATGGATGATGCATATTTTTCAAGAATTTGGCATAGAGAGTAAATAAAGGAATCTCAGCCTATTAAAGTTCATGAAGTGTTGATAAGATGGATGAGATGGATAATGACTTCATTGTATTGGAACAAATAGTTTGAGTCATAACGGAATTTTTTATTAACATTTATTATTTTTGGAAGGTTCAAGATGATGTGGAATCATTTGGTAAGTATAAGATATAGCAATTATACAAGTGGGTCCTCCCCAAAGTAGGCTCTAGCCCTTAATGCTATTCTATAACCACATCTAAAAGTCTCCTTAGGTACTTAAGGAGTGGAATGTAATACATACTTGTTGAGAAAAACACACATGTTAGTATCACCAAGTTAGGAAAATTACGCTATGTTATACAAAACCACAAGTTATGATTATTCATACAGTGAGATGAAATGCACTTGGAAGGGATTCTAGAAATCGAGATGTGAGATATCTTACCATAGGCATAATGAATTCTTGGGTTTTATTAGTGGTTAAAGTAATTATTAGCCTTTTTTTCCAAGATTCAAATGAATTTCAAACAATATTTCAATGACATCACATTGTCTCATCTATTGGAATTACAACTATAAGAATACCATTATTGCAAGGAGCATCGTCACTTGGTGTATTGTCCAAGGAAGGAGTTTATTCATGGCACTTTTTATTTTTTATTTTTAATTCCTCAAAAGCTACCTACCTTCAAGCATGAATAACATGTCTTTCCAATGGAACCCCTAGAAATTTATTTTGTGCATGAGTTTTGTTTTTATCTATGTCAACCTTACCAAAAGACTACCTTCAAGCATGGGTGACATGTCTTTCAAGTAACATAGTAAGGTAGTAATTATTTTACTCTTACTCTTGTTTTTCATTAGATCTATAAGGATATAATACAACCAAGCAACATGATAGAAATAATAGAAGTAATCCAAGAAAGTCCATAAATCCCATTTATGTCACACCCTTTAAATTCCCACTTGGGTTCTTCACTTTTCTATCCAAGCATTCTGATTATAAATTTATTCTTAGTTGTATGATGGGAATAATGTCATTAAGACCATGGTAACAACCTATTATTAATGGAATAAATGGATGAATGTTGTGATCTCACTGTTCAAATAATTAATCTCTTATGACTTCATAATAGAGAGAAATCTTCACCTTATTGGACTACATCTTGTTATTCTTAATGTGTTTATCAGAATCAAAATTATTTACAAAGTTCATGAAAACAAAGTATGAATAAGATAGTAAGAATTGGAAAAATATGTAAAGAATGAAAAATGTCAAAGAATGAAAAATCATTAAAGAATTAAAAAATGTAAAAGAATATAAAAAATTTAAGAATTGGAAAAGTTTAAAAGAATGAGAAAATATCAAATAATATGAAAAGTATAAAAGAATAGGAAAAACTTGTATCAAAGAATGTAAAAAGGTATACCAAGAAATTAGAACTTAAAAAACACTGTAAGACAAAAAATTAAAAAGTACCTATTAATTTCTAAATCAAGATAAGGCATCTCTCCCATGACTGAACTCATGGGTGAGTGTTCAAAAAATGTACTCTAGGTTTCCTGGATCATACACTCTAAGTGGTTCAATTACCATCCTTAGTGATTTAAATTTTTGGTAATGGAATCTTGATCATCTAAGTCCTCAATTTTTCTTTTCATTAGTGTATGGTTATGAGTTAATAGTTTCACTTTTTGGCTCTTTGTTGGAATCATTTTCTTAGAAAGGAAATTAATAAGTGAGTTAGATTGTTCCATGCATATTTTGGACAATTTAACATTCTTAGTTGTTAACCATTGGGTGTCTTTTGATTTAGTGGCTCCTACTCTCTCTTGTGTGCACACTTGCTTTTTACATTTGTTGTGTACTAGTGTAATGATTGTGTTGACATTCTGAATGGTTAATCCAAAAATGCATCCTTCTTTAATAGTAGTAATGCATGGAATCCATTGCATGTGTATGGCTTCATGCTTATCTTCCTTAGAGATTTCAATAGATATATCTCTCATACTTAACTTACCATCAATTATGCTAAGCCATGCTCTCCCCATGATAATTGGACATTCCTTATCTTCATTTTTCACATTGATTACCAAAACATGTGCTAGATAAGGCCACCCATTGATGGTGGTCACCACATCCTCTATCTATCCCAAAGAACTAATGACAAACTGATCTACAAGCTCCAACCTTATATTGTACTCCTTCAAGGGTGGTAGGTTCCATGATTGATATGTTTCATAAGAGATCAAATTTACCCCAAAACATAATTCCAATAGAGCTTTCCATGGCCAATTTCTAGCTACTCATAGATAAATCAAAGGAATTCCTGAATTAATTCTTTTCTTAGGGAGTGGTCCTATCTTTATCTAATCTATGACTATTTTTGTGAGCATGATAGTTTGCATGTTTTTGTTGGATGATGATGGAAGCTTGTTTTTGGTAAGAGAATCTATTGTAGGAGATGTTGGTTCCAATGAAGTTCTAATTCTACTAGCCTTCTCTAGACTTGTCCTAATGAAAAGACGTTTCTTTGTTTGACCCTTAGTGTTGTTGGTAAAATCCTTTATTTGTATGTTCACTACCCTTGTAGCTTTCCTTTGCTTTGGTTGTGATGGTAGCTTCCCTTACATAGTGGGTGCTAGCATTGGTTGTAAAGGATTAGGAATTGGAGTTGATAAATCAACTATTGATGGATGGATGTAAGAGTTTGGATCTGTACTTGGTGGTGTTGGTCTATGATATTTAGCTGGATAGTATTATGGAGCTTCAATTGTTGAATTCATTGGAGCGATTAGATGTTGCATTTAGTATCCATAAGGATTAAGTTACTGATATGAATACTATTGAAAAGGGTTGTGGCATAGCCCATGATTAGAGTTGTTATCACTGCTTGTAGTACTACTCTTGTGGCTATGGCAAGGCTCCATTGGGATAGTATGTCGATTGGAAATTTTATTTGTAGTTACCTTGAGGATAAGGTAACCTTCTAGCCATTTTATCCTTAACAAATTTAGGATTAAGTGTGTATGCTCCCATTTCCTGTAAATGTGCCATTACTAGGCAACATCCCTTGGGATGTTCATACTAACACACAACACATACTTTCTCATTGGTGGACATGGTGTCTGAACACTTAGCCACTAAAGCCACTTTGCCTTTTCATCTAAAATATTTCTTCTTTTTTATGTCTTTACCTTTTTCAAAGACTTGCTTTATTCTCTCCTCTAAAATATTTAATGTTGTTGCAAATTTTTCATCTACTAGGTTTTACATTTTCTCAACCTTTGCTGCAATGTCAGTTATAGTTTTCTAAATTGATACAGTATTCTTTTGAATTACTTATTCCAAGATTTTCTCTTCTTGGGTATTACAAGATTGTGCATATCTTTTCCTAATGGATGGATCTCCATTATACTCCTCTACTAATTCTCTCTTTCTTAACTCATCTTCTTATTTTGCCACTTAATCAATTAGTCTTTGGATTTGATAAATAGTCATTTCTAATAATTTGCCTTAGGCATAAATTGCAAGGATCTCTTTGGTCTTTTCCCTTAACTCATCTACAATGTGCCTTACCTATTCCCTTTTTGAGAATCCATGTCCTAGGCATCTATGTAGTAGTGAGTAGTACCTATCCATTTTCACATCAAGGATTTCATGAGTCCCTTGCTTCCATTGTTGGATTTGTTTTCTTAAGTTAGAAACCTATGAGTAGGTTTGATACTTATCACTAAAGATATATAGCATGGTACTCCACCTTTTAATTAATTCAAGTTCAAGTGATCTATTCTAGCTCTTTGCCTCTTTCACAAGTATTGTTGGAAATAACTTCAACTTCTACCAATGACTTTCAATATTTGATAGGACATGCATTGTGGAAAGCTTGGAGGTGGTGTTGTGGATCAACATTATCACCACCTTCAAATCTTGGCATGTTATTCATACTGAGCTATTTGATACAACTATCCCTCACATGTCTGGTTGGAATGTGAACAACTTTATATATGTTAATCATTCTTTCAGTAGCCATCAGGGGTTCATCATGTCAATTAGGTTTGTGCAATTGGTTGTAGTGATGTCCCCTTCTGTGCTCATCCCTTTCATGGTTTCTTTGATCCCTATGTCCTCTTTGTTCATATCCTTCATCATCTATGTCAAAGTGTCTTGAATGGTCATGATAATTTTGAATCCTTCTCTCCTCCCTATCATAGTCTTTTTTCCTTTGTCTCCTTCTATAAGAGTCCTTTGATGATTGTCAAGATGCAGATGAGGTAGTAGAAGAATGGTATCGACTTGTCCTCCTATGATCACTCTAATATTCTTCCTTTTGAGATCTAGCAGGAACTCTTAGTTGTGAGTCCTACTTGTGCCTTGAGTCTTTTGCCTTCCTTTTGAATGTCTCTGCTAAGTTAGAGCATGGTTGATTCTTGACAGGTTCCTCCAATCGAACGATAGGCATTTGTTACTAGAACTCATGATTTTTGTGGAGTTATTTAGCAATGAAGTCATCTCCATCAAGCTCCTCCAAGATAATAGGAGGGTTAACTTTCTTTCCTTTCACTTGTTCATGTCTAGTTTCCATGGCATTATCTCTCCTTAACTACTTGTCAATGATCTCATAAGGTCTGGTCATGTGTTTGGTCATATGATACCCCCCAAGTGTTTCACTTAGTTTCATTCCCTTGAGAGAAACTTTGAGCATGATGGGTGCTAAATGTTTAGGTGGTAGAACAATTTTCCCTTAAATATTTTTCCACCTCAATTGTTCATCCTGATGAAAGATGAAGGTAAAATTAAGATAATAATTATCGTGATGAGCATATTAAATCCTTGTTTGCATTAGCATACTCAAGTATTCTTCTTTGTTAATTCATTCACTACTTCTCTATAGTTCCTTGGTAGGTGATGATATATCCTTTCTTGAAGCTATGTTGTGATTTAATACATTTTTTTAAGTGTGCTTATTTTAGAGTTATGAGTTTTAACATTGAGTTCTAATGTAACAAACTTTGTAAAATCAATTACTCTGCATACATTGACTAGTACCTAACAACAATGCCAATGATGAGTGGTGGAGTAATCCAACATCCAACCATACAAGTCATAAGTATTCACATATGACTAGATAATAATTTGTGGATGAGGTATTGTGATTATGCTAGTAATTGCTTAAAGTTTGAGACCATTGTCTTCCCACATGAGCTAGTTAAATCTATGGGTATGGTTTCACTGACAGTAAGGTATATGATATGTTGAGGTTGATAGGACATTTCTTCTTGCAAATATGGTAAAGAAAAAAGAGTTTCTAATTCTAAAGAAAATAGTGAATGAATCTATTCTATCCTATGGAAATGGATATCTAATCCTAAATTATCGTACATGTTTTGGACTCATGTAGTCATCACTAGGATTACCAAGTGTACCACTATTGGGCATACCAAATGATAATACTACTAGGATACCAGATAACTACACTTAGTGCTCTAAACTAGTTGTATCCATATTTCTTAACAACAATGAAAGTAAAGTGCATGGAATCATAAACATTAGCTAGGAAAGCATTAATTAGTAATCTAAGTGAAAATGGTAAAAATTATTCTAAGTAAATAGACAAAAAACTAAGTGGATGTTGTAATGGTGGTAAGAAATCTCAATCTCTATTGTTGGTTATGAATAAAGACACCATATAATCACTCAACACCACACTGTGGGCATACACTGGTAAGTACTTAGAACTAAAATTATGAAAACAATCTACTAGAGTTATGCTACTATGGAATGAAAACTTATTATGGACCATTTGCCTAAGTGTTGTATTTATAGGATGGCACGCATCCCATGATATTGCATATACGAAAATGTAGGTAGTGCTACAATATCGAAGCTATGACATTGAAGATATGACATCATATATCCAATATCGTAGTATGCTAAATTTGACATTATGAGATGGTAAACAAGAAATCTTGAGTATATGATTCTAGGGATGTATGATCCATTTTGTGAACCCTTGTCCATGATTTCAATCATGGGGAATGTACCCCATCTTAAATAGAAATTGATACATGTATTTTAGCTTTTTTATTTCATAATTTTTTTGTTTATAATTCTTATCATACTTTTCTAGATTTTTGGTATTTTTTTCATTCTTTAATATCTTTTATACTTTTTCATACTTCACATATTTCTTATCATTTCTCATTCTTTAATATGTTTTAAGTTTTTTATAAATTTTTTTATTCTTACCTATTTCTCATTATTTTACAGTTTTACCAATTCTCATGTACATATTTTTGTTGATTTTTCTAATAAAGTGTAAAGGAATAAGTAGGATGTAGTTGAAACAATGAGAATTTCACCCTATGTTATCAAAACATGAAAGGATTGGTTGCATATATAATAAGACCACATCATCCATCCACTCATTTCCAATAATAAGAGGTTCTTACCATTGACATAATGACATTATTTTCGCAATTAAACTAAAATAAATCAATAGTCATTATTTTGAAAGGAAAGGTGAAGAACAAAGTGGAAATGAAAAGGGTGTGACATCAAGGGAATTTGTGGATTCTCTAAAGCTACTACTATGAATCTTATCATGCTATAAAGTTGTATTATTTACTTAAGTTCTAACTAAATATGGAAGTGTGTTCTAAAATAAGTGCTATCTTACCATGTCACTAAAAAGATGTGTTACCCATGTTTGAAGGTAGTCCTTTGGTAAGGTTGACAAAGTAATAACATAATAAAGACATATAATAAAAATTTCTGGGGGTTCCATTGAAAAGACATGTTACCCATGCCTGAAGGTGGGTAACTTCTTAGGTATTTCAAGATCTCTTGGACTCACATTAGTTATGAGGCTTGAAAGACATGTTATCCATTTCCTAAATGCACTCCTTTGTCCAATGGCTGATGAATCGTGGTTAACCAAGCCCCGTATATTAAGCCTACTACGTATACACGGCCCCGTATACGTAGCCCCATATACGCAACATCTATTCTAGCCTATAAATAAGTGTGTGCCTACCGCACTTAGGAACCTTTTTGGTAGTTGTAGCGAAGCCCTTGCATTTTGTTTCCGTAGGAGTTAGAATATTTTCCTAGTGCATGCCCGCAATGTGATGCTTGTAATTATACAGCACCTTTATTCGAGTGTGAAGTACTTGGAAGCATACATGACCAAAAATAAATATCGAGATTACTTCATCATTGCAGCATTTACTTAGTTTTTATTTTTTAATTGTTATTGTTAATTGTTATTGTTATTTATTATTTTCTTAGTTAATATTTCTTTATCATCATTTACTATTCCTATTGTTAAATGCGGAATGAGTATGACTTAATCACGAGCATTTAAGTGTGACTACTTGGTAACCCAGTAGTGTACCTAGGATCTACGCTTGGTAATCACAATAGTAGTCATGCACGAGGTCCAAGATGTGTACGGATGATTAAGGAATGGATGCTCATCGCACTTAGGTTAGCTTAGACTTCATTTCCTATTACTCATTAGTTTAATCAAGATTATGTTCCATTGTCTCTATGAGTAGCACTAGTTTAGGATCACATCATACGCCTCACTCTAGACTAAACCATACGTGATAAAGCAACTACTAGTCCAAGTGGGAAGATAGTGAACTGTGATCAACATGCAACTATCTAGATACCACAACTAGCATGTCCACGAAGTTCATCCGGATCGTGCATGAACACTCGTATTTGTATGGTTGAGTGTAGGGGTACCTAGCCACTCATCATTGGCGTCGTTGCTGGGGATGGTGCTAGTTATCTAGATTAGTTACATCATACAAGATCGTTGTATAAGGAATTAATGATATATCTTTTAGGAAGAAAAAATTTATGAAAAGTCACATATAAATTCACACAAAATTTCACAGCCATGCCTTTTCTGCAAGACTATAATAATGCCACATCTAGTGAGGCAGTTCATTGGAAAACCAACGAATTATATGACAATGAAGATTGGAGTACGCAACCTAAGGTGGGGGTTTCTTATAAACATAAATGAAGACAACATCATCCCAACGCATGAAAGCATAACTCACCCGATGACGATGAACCCCTACTGGCCACTACAAGCCTAATGCAAATACAAGAGGCTGTTCGAATCTCCCATAGGCATTGTAAAGAGAGTTGTCTACCCAAGATTGATTTAAACAACTTTTCACATTTACAAGCCTTCTATGATGCCTATGCTTGGAACAACATTAATAACAGTTGGCAAAAACTTAAGCTCTTTCCTATGACACTTGTTGGTCAAGAAAAAGTATGGTATAGATCATTACAACCAAATTCAATATGACATTGGCCAACCATGGTAGAACTCTTTAATGAAAGATATCAAACCTATGTGAGAGTGTTAGCCTTGAGGAAACAAATCCAAGAGTGGAAACAAGCACAAAACAAACCCTTGGATATGGCCTTAGAAAGGTATTATGCATTGTTAAACAACTGTCCAGGACCTGAGTTCTCTGAGGAAAGGTTAATGTACCATATCATTGATGGCCTTCATGATGAAACAAGAGAGACCCTAGGGATGTACGCCCAAGGTCAACTATACGAACTATGAACCCATCAATTCCAAGAGCTTATCAAGCAGGTAGCAAAAGAAGAAGGAGAAATGACTAGATGGGAGAGTGTTGAAAAACATCTATGGGACCAAAATCTCAACTTAACAAAGGTCCACAATCATAAAAAAGATAAATCAACCGATCTCAAGGAGGAGGAACCATCTTTGCCAGTACAACAATCATTAGAGAAAGTTGAGGCAAAGATCAATAACATGTTGGAATGGATGCATAAAAAATGTGGAGAATATATCAATATTATTAGAGATAGAGTTTTGACAACCAGAGAAGTAGGACAAAATATCACTAGACATTCGGAAAGAAGGGATGAGGAAAATAAGAGCTCAACTGCCAATCATATGTATGAATGCAACATTTTCCTGTATGATCATCCCAAGGGCCAGTGCCCAATCTTGTTACATTTATATGAGCATTGGGGAAAAATGTTACACCTAGATTTTGTACAGAGATACTATGTTCGATCACAATGGCAACAATCCTAGTCGTGGGGAAAGTCATCCCTAAATTGGAGACATCCTTCATATCATCTGAATCTAAATGCTTATCTAGTTCAACATCCTATTTTCCCAATTGGGCCAACATACTCTATATTGTCGCATTATCTTTCTCCTCAATACTATTAGCCCATGTCCTCAACACAACCACCACCTTGTTGACCTCACACTTCTCCTAAATTTCAACATTCTCATCCTTCCCCTCCTTCTACATCGCCACCAACTGTTCCTAAAGTGTTTTCACCACAGCAACCACCCACGACCATTACTTGTGCTACTATTACCAACAGCAGTGAGAGACCTCCTCAACATCAAAGGCATCCCTTCTTTAGACATGACCATAGGAAGGGACAACACAATTACAAGGCCACTACATTCTCCAACTCAGCACAAGTCCAACACTATGGTGCATCCTTCTCCTCAAACCCAATGTCTCATGTCACTTCATCAGGGCCACCAATTAACACTCCAACAATCATACAACCTAATGAATACAGCCATGGAGAGTGACATCCCAGTCTTGGCATACCATCTTATGGTCTCAAATATCATAGTGGGTTCAACTCTTTACCAGGGAACCACATCTTATAAATTGCCCCACTATGCTTACTATAATCAAGTGTGTGAACCCCAATGGGGTAATTATGACCAAGTTTCAATGTTTCCAACATGCAAGGATCCTCATTTTTCATTTGGTAATCCTCGCCATGCTCAACCATTCAGTTATGGGGGATATCCCCCATTTTAATAACAAGCGGGATTAATAAATATTTTTCATTTTCTTTAATTTTACAATTTTTTGTTTTCCAGTTTTTCATTTTTCACTTTCTTGTTTTATCTTTTTGTCTTTTTGTCTTTTTATCTTTTTATAAGTAATCTCATCTA
>MNCI01032120.1:48347-62547 GCA_015680685.1 Gnetum montanum | reverse complement strand
CCCCCCTCCCCCCCTCATGTATTCTCTGGATCTGATGTCAGCAGTCGATGAATCCCTTTGCGGGGCCTAGGGTAGCCCGCCCTGTGCGCAGTCATCACCCTCAGAGTCCTAGGGGGTAGTTACCGTAGTCCCATCCAAGATCGTGGTATCCCTTGCTGGTAGACCATGTCGCCCCCGCCACCGTTGATACACCCGTGTAGGTTGAGGCGGCCGCCGGAGTAGCAGGATCGGAGTGCCAGACCGCCAAAGGGCATGGGTTAACCCTAGGTGCTAGCCAAGGCGTCACCGCTACAAAGACTCCCAAAGGAACTGGAGGAGGTTGACCGGAGTCTCGGCGAGCATGCACTTGAAAAACATGAAGTGCTCCCCGTTGAGTTTGTGATGTGAGCCCAACTGAATAAAGTAACTCTCCACCAGCGCCACCACTGCATGCCAGGCAGGGGAGAGGGTCATCCCCTGGATGTGGCTGCTGGCCATTCGGGGGCTGAAGCCTCGAAAGAAATTGGCAGCATCGACCTGGGACCACGCCACCGAGGGAATCTAGTCCCCCATTGCGAGGGCACCAATAGTCGTGGCCAAGGCATCCACAATCACCAGGATTTTTCATCCGCAGAACACCATGACCTCCCCATTCCAGTTTGCATAGAATGGCTGGATGTCTAGCTTCGGGTCCACCACGATGCGTTGCAGCACGTTGGTCCACCCCATCTATGTAACCAACTACCAAAGCTCAAGTTGGTTTTGGATACCAGTAGCAGGCAGCTCAAGATATGCATGCGTACCCATGACTGTAGTAATTTTTCCCCAGAGTCTGTAGAACCGATGAGCTAGCATGGTAGGTGGGGACATATCTGTCCCTTTAAAAACCTGATTGTTTCTGGCATGCCAGAGGGTCCATAACGTGGCGAGCATTTGCGAATTTCCTGAACAGTCGAGTAGGGGGAAGCCAGTTGTACGCTGTAAGTTCCTAGCCACGTGGCAATCATGCAAGAAGTGGTGAAGCGTCTCCTCATATTGATTGCACATTAGACAGATGGTGTCAATGTGCATGCCATGTGCCTACAGCAGTGTGCATACAGGGAGCACCTGGTTCAAGACCAACCACCCGAAAGCCTTAATTTTTTCTGGCAGGTGGCCTTTCCATAGACACATCCATCGAGGATCTGCCAAGAATTGGCATTTGAGCAGCTCCTAGGGGTGTAAGGCTATCTCATCTTTATGTGTGAGCGTGCTAACATGCACACAGAGTTGGCGCCACACCAAGGAGTCTGACCTCGTAGCTGCCCAGGGTCAATATTTCCTAAACAAGATTTGCACCCACTAGGAGGGGTCGTCTAATGGCAAGGAGATTCTGCAGAGAAGCTGCTACCAACCCAAGGCGGATTCCACCGCAAACGGCAGAATGCCAACACCCCCTGCTGGGCGGGGGTGAGCGGTCTTTTCCCACAACACCATATGCATTTTCTATCCGCCCTTTCCCCCCAACCATACAAAATCACGAATTATCGCGTCAATGCTCTGAATGACACTAGACGGCAGAGTGGCGATGGCAACCAGCACCGTCGTCGCCAACATAATCTTCCTTTTTTGGGACAGGAACCTGTTCACCCAGTGGGTTGTGCACATTTTGAGTTTTAGTATGAGCACCTGCCAGGTGCGTTGTTTATGTCAGTTGTGCATTGGAATGCCCAGGTACGTGTCCTCTGCGTTCCCTGGGAGAATCCCCAAGATCTAGACGACCTTGGTGTAGACATTGGGGTGGGTATGGGCAAGGTAAAGCATGGACTTACCTGGGTTGGGAGTCGCCCCACTTCCCTCTTCATCCTATCCAATGCCCGTAGGAGTGCCCGAGCCTAGGGCACGACGGCATGGGTGAAGATCATCATATCATCTGCGTAGTGGATGGTTAAGCATCTGATTCCGTGGATGTCCAGCCCCTAAACTCCTTCCTCTGCACAGTAGGTTTGCATGAGGTCCATCACCAGGAGGAAAAGGAGTGGGGAGAGGGGATCACCTTGTCGAAGCTCGCGGCCCATCCCTTGGAATTCCCAGAGGTGGCCAACAATGTCCAACGAGTACCATCCTCCCTGTTGAACTTGGAGGCACAAATCCACAAATGGTTTTGTAAATCCTTTTGCCTGCATCACTGTCCTAAGGGCGGCCCAACTTACGAAATCATAAGCTTTAGTGATGTCTAATTTGATGCAAAGCCCGAGGAATCTGGCAATTTTGAGGGAGTGTTGGATTTCCTGTAGGAGCAGCACCTAATCCTGGATATGACGACCTTTGATGAACCCAGCCTAGTTTTGTCCGATCAGACGTGGCATGAGGGGTGTCATCCTGGCAACCACCATCCGTGAGAAGAGCTATAAGAGGGAGTTACAAATGCCAATGGGATAGAAATGCCTAGGGAATGTGGGGTTAGCCATCTTCGGGAGTAGGACCACACAGGAGCAGTTGATTTCCTTATGAACCTATTGTCATGCAAGCATACAGTTAAAAGCATCCAGTAGATTTGGCCTGATCAAGTCTTTGAACTCGCAGAAAAATTTGATGGGCCACCCATGCGACCCTGGGGCTTTATCCACCGGCATTGCCTACAGAGTAGTATGGAGTTCGACATGGGAGAAGGGTTACATGAGGCACTGGTCATCGAATGGGATGAGGATCTCTAGAATAGGGACGGAGATGGGGTCCATGGGTTGCCAGTTCCAAACCTATTGCCAGTAGTGTAATAGGTTGTCTGGGCCGAACGATGATTGGGACTATTCCCCATTACCTAGGCCATGAAGCAGGCATTGCAATTGATGGTGGGTCCCTCGATGTGCCTTAGCTACAACAAAGAAGAATTTCGTATGTCTGTCGTCGACCTTGAGCCATTGTATCCGAGCCCTTTGACCCCAGTATTCCTCCTCTTCATGTTCTAAGGACTGCAGCTCCGCTAAGAGGGCAAGTTCCTCTTAGGCCAGATCGGCTCTGTGCTCTTGTTGGTTCTAGATGTCCTGCAAGTATGATTGCAGTTTTGTTTGATACCCTTTGAACCTATACTTGTCCTCCGTGGTGAGGGCCTTGATTTGGTGTTTGAGAGCCCTAAGTCCATGCTTGAGGAAGTCACACAATTCCTGCGTATCATTATACCCTTGCCACATAGACTGTACAAGTTCGCCCAACCATGGCTTAGTCAACCAAGTTCGTTCGAATCTGAATAGGTGTGGGGCCTGGGAAACATCTGTCTCCATGTGGCAGATGATGGCCCCATGATCCAAGGCCACATGGGCCTACTCGTAAGCATGGACTTCCCAATCCAACAATAGTGTAGCGTTGACCCGAACCCTGTCGATACGGGATTGCACCTTGGCTGCGCCCTGTCATCTGTTGCTCCAGGTGTACCTACAGCCTTCAATCTCCAGGTTTGTGAGGCTCATGCACCACAACAGGGCCAGGCATTTGTAGCCCCCCAAGGGCTTTGAAGCGAAACCCTTGGTCTTCTCCCAGCTATATAGTCGTTGGTTAAAGTCCCTGATGAGGAGCCAGCGGGAGCCTTGGGGGACCATCCCCGTAAACATTGGTGATCCAAACATTCGGTCTCGACAGGTGCACCGTAATGCACTAGTTAGATGCATCAAGCAAGGATGAGGTCGTCCTAGTGAGGATGGCAAGACCGCCAGCTCACCCCTGACTAGGCACCAAGTGACTGCACCATCCCTCCCATTGTAACATCTGAGTTTCCGTCTGCTGTAATTTTGTCTCTTGGAGACACACCACATCACACCCCTCGGTGCGTACCATTCATTTCAGGGTATGTCGCTTATATGGGGTACCTTGTCCCCAGAAATTCTAGGAGAGAACCTTTATGGAGAAACAGAAAAATGTCTGTTATATACCTCCCATAGTGTAGGTTGCACTCCCAAGTCGATATACAGTTGCATGGCCATTTGCCGAGTGTGGGTGCTATTAGGGCATCCAACCTTGCGACACCCCCCGGCTAACTTCAGGGATTTTGGGCCACTCCGAACCCCTGCTAGTGGTGATCCAGTTAGTCAACGGTGGTAGCATTTTCCCCATCGGTGACATGCCCACCCCCCTATCTTAGGGGTGTGGGGCGAGCCAACACAGCTCGTCTAGGCACCTGCACCAATCAGGGTGTCACAAGGAGCCTTCCCCATCTTGCTTGGTCGATTGTCCGGGCCTATAGCTAGAGGTCCTCCTCCCCGAGAGGCCCCAAATGTCCCCCTTTGGCCTGCCGCTGCCAAGGGCAACCATGTTGTTGTTGCCCGGGGTCGGACCATGGCCGGGGGTAGCCCCAACCTTACCCTGCACAACCCTTGTGTGCTCCAACAAGCCCTTTTTGGCCACACATCCCTTTTCCCTGATGAGTTTCCATCCCCTATCGTTGAGTTCGGTGGCGGGCAACCTTGTTTCGTAGGATCAAAGCCATTAGCGATGTCCGCAAGTGAGGTCGAGGCCCCGTCAGTAGATTTTCGAACTGCATGCAAATCCTTTCCTCCCCAAGGTCGAGGTCCAGCACGAGTTTGTCAATGTGGTCCCCAAAGCGCAGGGACTACCATACACAGAATCGCGCAAAACCCAAACGGTCCATCCCCTCAGTGAACAAACCAATTTTAATAAACTCGCCACAAAGAGCGCAGCCAGCAATTTCAAAAAATCCACCAACCGGTATTCTAGGGGCACACTATGCAATCGGATCCAAATGAGTGCCTATTCAAAAAGATACTTAGGGTGCCAATGCAAACCCCTATGCCCCATAAAACCAAGGCCCTTCCACCAGGATGCATTCTTTGTCCACCACTGAGGCGAAGCAAAATAGGAGACAGTCGTCAGCCACGCTTTTAACCGTCACCGTGTCCAGCCCCCAAACCAACTAGAACTATCTCCGAATCAAGTCCATCCATGGCCTTGCACCCTTCGAGATGAACTTTCCGAGCAAGCTGTGCTCCAACCATTCTAGAGTGCCAGCAGCCAAGCGACCAACCTTTAGCCACAGCACCATACCCTCACGCAAGCAAGCTGTAAACTCTCCAGTACCTTTGGGTGTAGCCTGCAGGTTCTCCAGCCAGACCTCCCTTACATTGTTCACACCTGCGTCTGCTTATGTCATCACATTCACCTAGATCTCCGTGTCCACCTATGCCATCGCATTCGCCTAGGTCTCCATGTCCGTCTGTGCGTGCCTGGTGTCCTCTGTCAAGGGCTTCATTTTCAAAATCCTCGATTCCCTTCCCGCAGGTTTTTCTTTTTAATATAACTTTATTACAATGGTTTTCCTCAAAAATAATTAAAGCACTAAGTTTCTCATGCAGGAAGGATTAGCATTATTTTTTATATTTGCCTAAGAGCCAAGGCTTGAGGCCTATTCTAGACTTTTTAAACCCTTCACATAAAAAATGAAACACTCTACATTTAAAAATGTCCATCATGCAAAACATGAAATACTCTTTTTAAATACTACTATTCCCCTTTAAAAAATTTAAATATTACTTTTTTATTAGCACCCCTCTCCCACCTCCTCTCAACTAAACATTACTTTTATTAACATATGCATCCTCCCTACATTTCTCCTTAAAAACTTTGTCATCCCTAAAACCTTCCACCCCCTTGTTTTTTTCTTGGCATGCCCCTCCTCCTACCAACTAAACATTACTGTTTTTAATGCCTACAAACTCCCCCTTGCTCCCCCCTTAAAAACTCTACTTTTTTGTCCAAATTTATAAACTACCACCTCATCTTCTTTAGGCGATTTGACCCTACTCTTTGCTCATCATAGTTTGCTCTCTACTATATGACTCTACTCTCTGCTTATCAAAGGTTGGTGTTCAAGATATTTTATCATCTTTTGGTTTTTTAATTTTGATTTTCTATTTTTTATAATTCATTGTCTTTTGCTATTTACAATTTCTACTTTGTAATTTGAGTTTTCTTCTTTTGTTTTTTAAATTCACTATATTATGCTATTTACAATTTCTAGTATCCATTAATCACAACCTACTCTACATCGTAGTTTACTTTTTACAATTTCCACTGTATACTGTGTTTTTGTTTTGCATTCAAACTTATTTTTTGCTTTTTATATTTATTATATCATACTATTTGCATTTAACATGTGACAATTATTTTCCATTTCACTTTTGAAATTTTTCCCAAAATCTATATCAAATTGAGAATTATTAATACTTGTTGTATGTGGCTTTTCTTTTTAGTTCAAATTTGCAACCAATGGTTTCCAAATCATGGACAAAAAGTATCAAAATCCGAATTTGAAATCATTAGATGATATTTTACAAAAAGTTACTGCAAAAAAAATAGTGCAAATATAGAAGTTGTACAATACACAATGCCTACTAAAAATATATTCAAGGTATTTCATAATCCAAATCGAAAATATTACAATGAATATGTATATAAATTAATTCAATTTTTTTTTAAAATAGCAAAGAACATTATCTAAAATGACAAACATTGATCTCTAGAACATGGCTATAAAGCATGAAAATCCAAATTTCAAATCATTAAATTATATTTTGTGAAAAGTTACTACAAATAAGGAAGGTGTACACAAAGATACCATAAATATAGTAGTACCACACACAACACCTACTAAAAAGGTATTTAAGGTATTCCCTATTGAAAATTTGTATAATCAATGTGTATATCCACTAACATTCTTGTTTTTCTAATATAGCAACAAACACTATCTAAGCTAAGAGAAATTGAATATCAAGAACCACCTCCAATAAAGAAAGTAATTTATAATATCAATATTTTAGAGTCTTTTGCATTCTTTTCCAATGGATACAACAAACTTCATATGATTACGATGTAGCTTTCGCTAAGAAAGAGGTAAATAAAAATTACATTGTTTTGTTTCCAACTATTTCTAAAAAATAAATTATATTGATTAATACTTTTTGTTTTCTTGAACTACATAAGAAATTGCCAAGAATAGAGAAAGAAAATGCAAAAAGAGAAAATCTACAAAAAATATAGTTCAACCCCAAGATAACACTTCAACATAAGGTCACACTAAAATTCACAATTTAACTAGGCTTAACAAAATTATTGTAAAAATTTAGATATTGAGCTTCAATGAACAAATTGTCACTCTAAGAAAAAAAAACTATCAAGAATAGATAATCTTTAATCAAAACAATATTATGAACATGATAACTTTACATTGGATAGAATTTATAATTCACTAAATTTTTCGTATCTTTCAAAAACAATTTGAACAAACTACTTCAAAAGATAATCCTAATCAAGCTCAACAAAGAAATCCTCCCTTTGAACATGCAAATTATCATGAAAAATTTGTGCAATATGTAAGAATTATTAGTTCTTGAACTATTCAATTGCAATTTCAGAAATTTTATATAAAACTATGAATCAATAGCATTTCTAGAATAGCAAGTGTATCACAAGGCACGAATCATTCATAATGTCTAAAAGAAACTAAAGTATGTACATATTATATGCAAGTTTCATTTTTTGATACTTATATTATATAAAAATAACATTTTTGCTTTCTTTTTCTAAAATCTATTCTCTAATATCATTTAAGTTTAAAAATACAAGAATATCATACCCCACCAACTGCATCCTCCATCTTAACAAAAGTTCCACCTTTGCTATTAAAAACATGACATAAGAAAAGGCTTGGAGTGGGGGAAACCAGTAGTAGATCACTTCAAAATCTTTGGTTGCATTACCTACACACATATCCCCAATGAGAAGAGGAAGAAGTTGGAGGATAAGAGTGAAAAATGTGTCTTTCTTAGTGTAAGTGAAGCATCCAAAGCATATAAATTATATAATCCTCTAACAAAGAAGATTGTGTCTAGCAAAGATGTCATCATTGATGAAGAGAGCACTTGGAATTAGAATGGGCAATAGCCTACTTCAATTATTTTTTACAGTGAAACTATAGAGTCCACAGCACCTAAAATTGTAGAACTTAGAACTACAAACTTTGCAACACCAAGAACTACAGAGGCTAAAGCATTAAGAACTATGGAGGCTAAAATCCCAAGAGCCATGGAGGTTGAAGCACCAAAAATTATGGAGGCTAAGACTTCACCAATGGTAGTAGTAGCTGAATCTCACCATATTTGAAAAATACCCTTATGGATGATGGATTATGATGTAATTGGGATTGACCAATCTGATGACCCAATCACCCACTTTGCTTTGTTCATAGATTGTGATCCCACAACTTTTAAAAATACTATTAAAGAATCAAAATGAAGAAAGGCAATGGAGGATGAGATTGAAGCCATTGAGAGAAATAATACTTGGAAGCTAGTTCATCTTCCAAAAGGGCACAAAGCCATTATTGTGAAGTGGAACTTCAAAACAAAATTAAAGGAGATTGGTGAAGTTAACAAGTATAAGGCACAATTGGTGGCTAAGGGATACAAGCAAGAGTATGGGATTGACTATAAAGAAATCTTTGCTCCTATTTCAAGGCATGATACAATCAAATTGGTGATTGCATTGGAAACACAAAATTCATGGCCTATCTTCCAAATGGATGTCAAGTCTGCACTCTTGCATGGAGACTTAGAGGAACATGTATTTATTGATCAACTCCCTAGTTTTGTGAAGCTTGGTAGTGATCACAAGGTCTATAAATTAAAAAAAGGCTTTGTATGGACTAAAACAAGCTCCAAGAGCTTGGTATAGTTGTATAAATACCTATATTTCTAAGAAGGCATTTCAAAAATGTCCATATGAGCATACACTTTTTACAAAATTACTGAAGGAAAGGTGCTCATTGTGTGTTTATATGTTGATGATCTTATTTTCACTAGGAATGATAGTGATTTGTTTGAAAAAATTAAGAAGTCAATGATGGGTGAGTTAGAAATAACTAATCTTGGCAAAATGCATTACTATCTTAGCATGGAAGTAGTGCAATCCCCTGATGGAATCTTTATTTCTCAAAAGATGTGAGAGAAATTTTGGAGGTTTAAGATGAAGGATTACAATCTTGTAAGCACTCCAATTGAGTTTGGCTTGAGGCTAAACAAAGATCCTAAAGGAAGCAAAGTGGAGGCTACACTTTAGAAGCAAACTGTTGGGATTCTAATGTATTTGACTTCAACCAGACTTGATATAATGCATGCTATGAATCTTATTAGTAGATACATGAAGTCTCTAAAGAAGATGCATTTATTGGCTGCTAAAAAAATATTTCATTATTTGCAAGGGACTAATGATTTTGAGTTGTTTTACAAGAAAGGTAAGAAATATGATTTTGTGGGATTTACTAATAGTGATTATGCAGGAGATCAAGATGATAGGAAGAGCACTTCAAGATATGTTTTTATGATGGACATGCGACTTATTTCATGGTCATCCAAGAAGCAATCAATTGTCACATTGTCAACCACGGAAGCTAAATTTGCTGCTACAAAAACTTGTGCTTGCTAAGCTATTTGGCTAAGAAAAATTCTTAAAGAGCTATATTTCAAGCAAGAGGGGGCTCCTACAATTTTCTGTGACAACAATTCACCCATAAAGTTATCCAAAACTCCTATGCTACATGGAAAGAGCAAGCATATTGATGTGAGATTTCGCTTCTTGCATGATCTATGCAATGGTGGTGTTATTGACGTAGTGTATTGGAAGGGTGAAGATCAACTCATTGATATTATAACTAAGCGCCTCAAGTTATCAACATTCTAGAGGCTAAGAAAGCAGCTTGGAGTCTACATGTTGAATGATTCTTATTAAACTGATAGTTTGCAAACTTTTAGTTTACAGGAGGGTGTTAAATGTGCTTAATTGTTAAACATGTTTTTTTTTTGTTTCTCCTAGTCTTTAAAAATTGTCCTAGTCTTTAGGGATTAGTTTTTTTTTCTTTAGGTGGTTGAACATGCAATAACCACTTTCTTTAGAAGTTGGTTCATATTAGGATTCAATAGCTATTTTCTCTTATTTTACCATTGGTGTATTTGCCTATTTAAAAACCATTATCAGTTTAATAAAGTGATTTTTTAGTTGCCTCTATTTGCCCCTATTTTTTTTCTTTATGCTCTGTTTTGTTTTCGGGCTAGCAGTGCATAGCTTCAAAGGCTGACACCTGCTACACCTAATTCAAAAATAGTATGTATAACGAATTGCATGAATCCTCTAACGGGACCATGAATTAGAGTAGTAGTTGAGAGCTCAAATTTTCAAAAATAAATCTAATTAATCATTCTTTTTCGATTGCATGTGGCCACAATGATGTAATTTGCTTTTAGTTTAAAAATAGGGAGATCTTCTGTTTTATTATTTTAAACGTCTTCACCTTTCATCATGAGTTTGAGCATAGGTATTTTCGATGGTGTTGCTTAAGTGTCATAAATATCATCCAAGAGATATGCCATTTTAAATGCTTTAGTTATTGTAAGCCTAACACCACAAAATTCTAGTTCAAATATGCTTGTAGCATCCAAGAAATATGACTCCACCGGTCTATGACAAAGGAAAGGAAGGAAACTGTGAAAAGACTACACCTTAACCTAGCTCTACTCAATACACAAGGAATGGTAGTGTGCTATTCATTATTTATCAATACTAGCTCCCTCAACTTGGTACCATGTATGTTAGATGTGTTGTTAATTTTAAGTTTAAAATAGCTTCATGTTGTAACAATTGCCATGTTAGCAAATTATTCTTGGCATGTTGATTGCAAATAACAAAAGCCAAAGTATGTAATATGTCAAAAGAATATGTAACTACTCACACCTAACTTGGCCATGATTAATTATGGATTATAACTCTATAATTTGGCTTTTTCCCAAAGCATAACATTATGTCCACTATATAAGTGGATGCTTGGGTGGTCTTATAATCACATCTTCAAGGATGTGAGAAGCATAATCTAAGTTGTAGTCTCTCCTCTTGTGTAAGATTGATCTTAGCTTGTTGTAAGCCTAAGTAAGAAGACTTGGATTTCTAAGGCTTGGTAGGAGCTAGAGCCATGGGATTTTCGTATGCTTTCCCCAAGAGAATTTCTTGTGTTTTTGATGCATTTCTTCCAATTCCATTATTGAATTTCTATTTCTACTACTTGCCATTGCTTTATTATCTTACTTAATCAAGGTATAAATTAACAAATCATTATGGAAGTGAGGTTCATTTATTTCTTAGGGCTCTTATTTTGTTAAGTGTATTAAGATGTCAAGAAGTGTTAAGTACATTGAAAAAATAGAAAAGTTCAATGGCTGTAACTACAATCTTTGGAAGCTTAGGATGGAGGATTTGCTAGTTGAAAAGAAACAAGATGCATGCATCATTGGAATTAAACTAGAGAACATGAAAGCTAAATACTGGAATTAATTAGATTGTCTAGCTTTGGGAATAATTCGTAAAGGTTTTTCTAATCCCTTGTCGATAAATTTACAAGATGAAAAGACTGCAAAGGGATTATGGGATGTTGTGGGTAAGATATATCAATCTAGTCCTTACTTAAATAAATTGCATCTTAAAAGGCAATTATTGTTGTTAAAGATGTTTGAAAATAATACTATTTCATCTCATCTTATTAATTTCAATACTATTGTGAGACAATTATAGTCAATTGGTACAAGATGGATGAAGAAAATCAATGTATTGCCTTGTTACAATAATTGCTTGATTCATGGGAAAATATTATTCAAAATATTACCAATACAAGTACCTCTTTAAAATTTGATGAAGTTGTAGGACAACTAATAACTAAAGAACTTCAAAGAAAGTGCTCTAAGCCTACACCTATTCAAGCATTGGTAAATAAAAGACTAGGAAAGCAATAATCAAGTAAATTCTTTAGTAAGAGTAATTCTAAATTCAAGAAAGTTGCTAATGATGCTTTTAAACAAATACTAAAGTGTTAGAACTATGGGAAGCATGGCCACTTGAAGAAGGATTGCAAATTTCTAAAGCAAAAGGAGAAAGATGCTAGATCTAGTTCTTCTAAGAAAGATGCTAATGAAGAAATACTAGACTTGTGTACAATCACACCCAGAGGTAACTCTAATTGTAATTACTGGTATATTGATTCCTATAGCTTTACACCTAGAAGAGAACGATTTTCTGAATACCATGAAGTTATCTTTACTCTTGTTTTTAGAGGAATGATAAAACATTTCCTTTTAAGAGCTATGGTAAAGTAAAGTTGTCATGTAATGGTAGAATAATTATAATTTCCAACATATATCATGTCCTAAGCTCACACAAGACCTATTATATGTGGCTGCTTTTGATAATTTTCATCTATTTGTATTATTTGGAAACAAGAGATGTAGAATTTTTCTAAAAGAAGCCATCATAGCCATAAGATATAGAGAAGGAATTGAGAGACTATCAATTGGATGGTGTTATAATTGAATTTCTATTTCTACTGCTTCTTGTTGTTTTATTATCTTACTTAATCGAAGTGTGAATTAAAAATATTTGCCACAAATACCAAATAGCAAAGGCCTACAACTTTAAAAAAGACAAAAGTTTTATAAAAGTTACATTAAAATAATTATTTTCTATTTTTTATAATACTTCTACTAAAATGTAAAGCAATTTTGTTTAACTTTAATTCAATTTCATTGTTGATTTATTTCAATTTTGTTTACAATAGAACTCAAATTTGCCTTTTGATCTAAAACTTAAAAAAGATAAATTTATCAAAATTGCAAAATCAAATAAAAACTTTCCATTATAATTTACATCTTGCTTTGAAAACTTTAAATGAATTTATGTATTTTTAAATTCAAGTAAGATTGATACAACAAAAAAATTAAATTTTAACTAAAAACTAGATTGAATCAAACTTAAACAAAACTACTTTACTCAAGCAAAATTGCTCTAAAAATAAAAAGTTCAATTACTCAAAAAGCTTCCATAGATATCCCATTCATGCCTAGTATAAATGTCCAATACCAAACAGCTCTATGTTTGCTTTAATTGGTAAATATGTATAACGAAAATTTTTTGTCTCTTCATTGCATTTGGTTTTCTACCATAAACATCAGTATTCTACATCTCTATTCTATGATTATCTCACTTGTAAATCAGCCGCACCTTAAAATGGAGTTTAAATTCTAGTATAACAGCTGCAAAATGGATACGGATGTTTGAATCAACAAGTCCATTATCTACAAGCATGGTTAATTATCTACAAGTTCATGAATCTTACGCAAAGAAGAGATCCGTTTAATGACATCAAAATCAAAGATCCTTTTAATGACATCAAAATCAACATAACTTGGGAACACCTAGAGTTCAAGAATGGCCAATGTTGTTGTAAATAAATTCTTTAAAAACAATGTAGAGATTTTGAATGCACACATTTACGAGAATGCATAGGTAAGGCATTGGTAAGGCATTGGTAGGGCCATCTATGTCTACTTATAAACAGAGTATTTATAAAAATAAAGAGCAGCTCATTCACGGACAGTAGTTATGATAATAAAGAATAGCTCGTTGTTGGTTAACTCCATGACAAGGGTAAGACCATTAGCTAAGGGCATATGAAACATCAAAAGTTGCAGCAAATATCTTAACACAAAAGCAAAGCAATCTAATCATTTTTTTTTCATTGAGGCTATAAAAGTCCACACCCATGACCGAACAACGCAGGTAACTACAAGTGGAGTTTAACTCCAAATTACAAGATCAACGCAGGTAGCTACAAGTGGAGTTTAACTCCAAAATAAGAAGAAGAAAGGATAACACCAAGAATGATAAGAGGATAACTACAAGTGGAGTTTAACTCCAAAATAAGAAGAAGAAAGGATAACACCAAGAATGATAAGAGGATAACACCGACCCTGTATGAATGATGTGAAGGAAATTGTCTTGCCATATCAAACTTCCGTTTTATCACTGAGAAGTACATCATGAAACTGGCCTGATATATCAGACTTCTTTCGGCCGTGAATATGAGGTGATTTCCAACCCGTCGCTACATATAATAAAATCTTTGACTCTTCCACTGGTGGAATTCAATAGTTTCGTTTTATTCTTCCTTCCACGATGCCAATTGCATTTAACAGGAAAACTAGAGCGAAGTGGCTTACCAGCGGAAGGGGAAAACCATTGTGGAACTCCAAAAGTCAAGCTACTCTTGTCTTCCACATAGTTTGCTTATCATTTATGTATTTTTCAGTTCCTTTTAAATGATTTAATTTCAAGCGTTGGCAATACCTGTGATAGTAGGATA
>MNCI01032120.1:6896-35891 GCA_015680685.1 Gnetum montanum | reverse complement strand
TTGATTACGAGCATTTACGAATGTGTACGGTTAGTCAAGGAATCGGTTACTCATTGCGATTAGTCTCTCTCACCCTTATCTCCTAGAACGCGGGATAAGTACGACTTGGTTACGAGCATTCAAGGATGTGTACAGTTAGCCAAGGAACGGATGCTTATCATGTTTATGTTAGTTAAGTGCCTTAGTACGACCACTTCAAGCACGTGCGTTACGTGTGGTGATCCCAGTAATGATTAGCATTTGGTAGCCACAGTTGCATAGTTCAAGGTGTGTACGGTAAGTGGGAACGGATGCTGACGCTAGGGACTTAGTGCATTAGTTAGAGTTAGTTTTAGTTTCTCAACCCTTTCCTCATAGCATAGAAGACATAAAAATAGAAAATACCATAAAAATCATATACCTCAGACTTGCTTAACCATACACCATGACACATACAAGTAAGTCTGGGAAAACAACGATTAATTAACCCCAAGTGTTCTGAGCGGCGTGTAGGCATTTAGTCTGCAGAGTTTGATCGGATTGTCTGTGCGACGCTCGTATTCGTATGGTTGAGTGTAGGGATACCCGCCACTCATCACCTACAAGGTACATGACTTCAAAATAATATAAGAAAAGGAGTATTAATATCCTCTATCAACTTCAAATGATCTTCATCTTTGCATCTTCAATCTCCTGATGCTACAAAGACTATGAAGAATATAAGCACCATAGACAATTTCTAATAATCCTTCCTTTAGGGTATGATATATGAAATGATCTTCATATTTCTTAATCTTCTTTACTAGAGGTTTTTTCAATTCTAATGTTTGAGGCTTGAGGCTTGAGGCTTGAAGTTTGAATTCTTTGTTGTTTTCAAATGCTTGTCTCATCCCATGAAAGAGTATTTAGTTGTACATCACTTAATTCAATAGAGCTTTATCCAATAGTTTATCTAGCAATTCATACTTTTTCAATGTGATTGATACTCCACTTAACTCATTTCCCTCTTCATGGAGCATAAAGTTTGTGGGCCAAAAGTCTTACAATACAATCAAGATAAAGGTTTTCAATTAAATATTTAAATTTTTTTTGAAATTCAAAATTGCTACAAATTTTTCAAAAATTTAAATAAGATCCAAAAAATCCAAAGAATATATATTTTATCCAAGAATCTTTTAAGGCTATCTCTTGGTTTATTTCTACATAATAAAGCATAAATGTGCATAACTGAATCTACATATTAAGGATTGGATATACATAAGGGAATGTGCATAAAGAATAAAATATGCATAGCTAAATACTTATGGAGATACAAAAACAAATTTTAGGGATACTTGAAATTTAAAATTTAATCATAAAATATTTAGAAGATGCATGACTAAGTTTTAAAAGTGGTAAAACAAAAGATACAAAACTTTAACAAATGCATTTACTTATGTAGGAAACTAACAACAACAATAACAACAACAAGAGTAATATAATCCTATAACTAAGAAAATTAGAGATAATCTATTGAAACATATTTGACAATATTAAAAAATTAATCATATGCATTAAACTAAACAATTAAACCTATGTAATTTTTTAAGTTGTGACAATGTCTCTCCTTCACTTATCTTCTCTTTGCCTACATTTTTAATTAAAATTTTAATTATGGTACCTCTAATTTTGTTGGGCACTTCTTAGCTTTTAAGAGCCTCCATTATGGACCTTATATAGGTTTGTAGCAACACATGAGACTTTTAAGCCTCTATGGATCTCTTGAACTTTTCTTTGTTTTTAAGGCCTTATAATAACAAGAAGTTTATGTCATCATGGACATTAAACTAGGCTTACAATGACAAGAAGAGAGGGAGAGACTAATAATGTCCTCTACAAGGATGAATGTGAGGACAAAGCATAGGGAATGAAAGGCTAAGAAATTTTTCCATCAATTTGTGGCTTACAATAAGAATAAATGGTTTACAAATATAAAAAAAGGATTTTTAGCCTCACTTAGAAATAATGCCTTTAAACATTTTTAAACAAGAAAGTTGTACCTTCACATTTTTAAAACTAGAACAACCTAATGAAAAAACCTTCAAAGCTAGTGCCACCCACTAGGAGCTGTCACAACATAGGTGTAATGGGGCAACCCACCTTTTCAAGCTAGATATGGAGTGGACCCATTAACACACATGATAAGCACCTAGACCACCATTACTAACATTCCTTTTTGAGGAATGCATTGCAAAATGCCAATGTTTGTTCCTAATTAACGTGGCCTCTTGAGGTAGAAATGAATCCTTACACAAAACAAAAAAATAATAGCAAAACTTGCCATCACTTCTTGGAAGTTATAGGCCTAACTATGGTAGCAATGCTAGATTGGATTGCTTTTAGTTTTAAGAAATAGATGCTAAAGAAAGATAACCTCAAGGAATTCTCAAAGTATGTCCCAAATACATTATTCTACATTAATAACGAATTCTTTTCGTTTTCTTTCTACATTTTTTCTATCATTTGCTTTATGCATAATGTCTGTTAAGAATATGTGATGTTTATCATGACACAAGAACCAATGTGCCACGCCTGCCTTGTCTGCAATGAAGCAGGGAGTAAAGGCTACCATTACTACTGAAAGGAATTATTATAGCCTTTACACCATCTGACCACAGCATAGTGATGATTTTCACAATGTTCCTCTGTCTGACTTTTTTCAGGATTTCACATTCTCTCTTGAAAACATTGTCAGGAATTATTTTGTTTGAGCAGACAAAGCATGTTATAGCTGCCGCTACATTTTGGCAGGATGTTAGAATACTTTTGTAAACCTTTCCATGGCGGCCTTCACCCAACAAATTTACAAAACTGAAATTGTTGGTTGCCCTCTCTACTTCCTCTACAGACAGTTTGGGGAATGAACTGCAAATGGCAACGTTTGTTCTCTGATTAACCTGGCTGTCTGCAGCCACGAAAGAATCCCTACACAAAGCAGTAGAAAAACAACCGCAGAACTGATACTTATAAATATAATTTTCAGTCTTGTTTGTCCTCGAATCAGAATGATGGTGTGCATTGCATGCCTGGCACATTGGGAGACGCATGCAATTCCGACGTATTTTAGGATTGCCAATGAATGACAATTTGCTGAATCTGAATTTTTGTGAGTTAACTTGGAACATGAAATTTCCTTAGAAGAGTCGTTGTGTGAAACAGCATTACCAGATGAGACCTGCGAGTGACTTGTTTTTGTGAAAGTACACTTAGGACTCACAAGGACTCTGTGAGTGATTTGTTTTCGTCAAAATAAACTGGGACTCGTGAATTACTGGGCAAACTCATGGAACAGTATAAAGAACTCCTTGAAATTTGAATTTTTTACTGCTTTCACCCTTTCAAAATATATAGATTTCTGATGCAGCTTGTGAATTTCGAGTTACTTGCCCAGCTAAAAAAAAACTCTAGACTCTACGAGTACTCGTAGAAACTTGGCAAGGTTCGTAACAGGGGTGTGAAATACTGAAGTAATGAAGGTCTCTGAAACAGATCCATTGAAACGGTTATGTGAAAGATCAATTCTCTGAACCTGCTTTAGCTTGTTGCCAATGGAAGCCGAGATGTTACGGCTGAAATTATTGGTCGAGCAGCGAATCAGTTTTGCATGTAAAGTCCAATATCTCTTGAAAGCTCATTGCTGGACAAGTTGATATACTGAGCCATCTCCGGACCTCCAATTTCTGCCGGTACTAGACGGCTCAGACGGTTTCTTGAAATATCAAATTCAAATATAATGTGTTTCAATGCAGCAACCTCAGCAGGTATTGTTCCCGACAATTGGTTCTCCGAGAGAACAAATGATTCAAGAAGATGACATTTTCCCAGCTCTGCAGGATTTCTCCCACTCAAAAGATTCCTCCTCAGAGAAAGCTGACGGAGATTGATAAGTTCCCCGATGCTTTGGAGAATAAAACCTGAAAATCCAATGCCAGAGAGGTCAAGGTAAGTGAGGATCTGTTTATGAAAAATATTTGAGGAGGTATTTTGCCATGGAGTCTCGGAAGATGGTGCTGGCGTCCTCAGTATTGGGGGCCATGGCGAGGTTTGCTGCCTCGATGGCCTCCCCGCCCCTCGGCGTCACTGCCAGGATCGACCAGATCCTCAGAAATTTCGTTTGGTCTGGCGGCAAGGGGGAAAAAAAGATGCATCTTCTAGCTTGGTCTAAAATCGCGCGGCCTCGGTACGCTGGGGGGTTGGTCTCCTCCCCTTCTCTCTGGAGGTGGCCTTGGGGCGTCATAGGCTCCTCCAGCGCCTGGCCACAGACAGCGGGGACCCCTCCCTTTGGGTGCAAATCCTGAGGGGCAAATACAGCCCCTGGACGGCGGCCAACTTTGACTCCCTCATTTGGAGGCAGCTCTGCCTTCAGGCAGGGCGATGGACAGTGTGGAGGAGATTCACCTACACCCCCGTCAACTCCTGCAGGAACTTTTCCCTGCTGACTCGCGGTGGAAGCGACTTTGGAAGGGCATCCTCCCAGAAAAAATCAAAGCCTTTGGGTGGCTGATCCTCCACCAGGCCTCCCTGTCCGTGCTGCTCTGCAGGCCCGGGGCATGGCCATCAATACTCTGTGCCCTATGTGTAAACAGTAGGCTGAAACGCAGCAGCACTTTGTTCTTGAGTGTCCGGTAACCACGCAGTTATGGAGAACTGCAGGGCTCCGCTCCCTGGAGTTCTCGGGCAACTCGGCTACGCTGGCGGCGCTCTGGTTCCTGTGGAGGGCCAGAAATGATTATATTTTCAAAGGTAAATCACTCCCCCCGGTGAGCATCCTTGCAAGCAAACTTAGGCAGCTTTGGAATGAAATTGTCTCCGCTCTGGCTCCTCCCGCCACCTCAGAACCTCCCCAGCGTAAGCAGCGGGAGTAGGGGGGGTCACCTTGCACGGCGGAACCACACCCCACTGCGGACAGATCCACGAGGAGGAGAGGCAGGAACGCAATGATGACATCTCTAACTTTACCGGAGAACAAAGCCCGGACCTCCCAATGCAGGCTTGGGTTCAGAGAGCCCTCAACAATCGCAGGACCGGAATAGCCCAGATCATTGACGAATATCGACGCCACAGGGCGGAAGGGCCGGGACAGCCCAGTAGGGACAATAACTAAAGACCCGTCCATGTCTCCCGGCCGGTGCCGGCGCGGGCAGAGTGGGCGCCCGGGGTGTGATTTTCTTGACTTCGGTTTGGTTTCTGGTTCTTGGGTGGTGGGTCGCCTTTGGGTGGCCTTGTGTCCTTGACGGGAATTTCCTGGAGTGGGGCCAGCGGCCATACCGCTTCCCTGTTTGATATAAAATTCGCCCGACCTTTATTCAAAAAAAAAAAAAAAAAAAAAATCTCAAATTCGAATAGGACTTCGCAACTCGTTAAAATAACAACAGAAGAGTTTTGAGAGAGGAAATATTCAGGAGGTACTCGGAGATGCTTCCTTCAAGAGAGTTTATTTCAAAGACTAAACTTATTTGTGGAACCTTCCCAGCAACCACAGAATTGTTCCATGTAGACGGTTGCATGACAAATCTGATGCGAGAGAAGTCCGATTGGTTAGTCAAACAGGAACGTTTCTACTCAGATGATTGTAAGGCACTAGCAGCACATTAAGGTGTGCGACATTTGTAATGGTACAAGAATTGAACCACCAGTGCATTCACTCCAATTGGAAGAATGCAGAGATGATAGGTTTTCAAGATGTGCAGGAATGAAGCCATGAAATTTGTTAGAAGAAGTTTCAAGTTTAGATTGTTGAGTGACCTAACCTAGGGAACACACTTTCCAGACAATAAATTTGTGAACATATTCAGCTGCTTGAGGCTGGTGGGGCTTGTAAAGGATTCAGGAATTTTGCCCGGGAGTGAGTTTATACAAAGATCTAATTTTACAAGAGATAACAGGTTACCTATTGTGGGAGGCATTGGGCCATCAAGGTGGTACATGCAGAGTTCCATTACTTTAAACCTACGCAGTTTGCTAATGGAGGATGGAATTTCCCCAGAGAAAGAGTTGTTATAGAGATCAAACATGTGTAGAAATGATAAATTGGCAGTAGAATGAGAGATGGATCCTACCACTCTGGCATTTTACAACTTGATCTTTTCAACCCGGCCAGGATGCTTATCGAGCCAGTGTTATTAAACTCTTAGGGTTTTTGTGAGTACTTGCAGGGTTGCGAGTTTTGCAAAGAATCCGAGCTCAATCATCTTAACTTGCCGAGCATGAGTTCTTCAGCATAGTGAGCATGAAACTCGAAACCCTGCAAGTTTTTGCTAGTCCGATGAAAACCTACAAGGGAAAGAGTTTATCAGAGTTTTGGAGCAACAAATGAGATTAGATGAACGGTGAGTGAGCAGCTACGAAGCAATTGATGATGGCGGAACTGTTTCATTTACCATGGAAACGTGTATTTATTTTCTATCTGCCACAACATTGCAATGTTTCGAGGGTTTTGAAACCCTTTTTTGGGCATATCTGGAGAAATCAGAGAACAGAGCCCTTTTTCAATTTGCAACGGCAAATTTGGGGTTTTTTCTTTCAACAGCGCTCTTGCTTTTTCAGATTGCAACAGAATTTGAGGTTTAGTGCTCTTTTAAACTTTATCTTTCAATCAGCTTCCAAGGTGGAGGGGCTTACACATTTTTGAAGTTTTGCAAGGGTTTTCTTACAAAATGGTGCTTCCTCCAACTTTCTGTTAGTAATTCTCCAGCAAAATATGAAATGAGATGAAAATAAAGAGCAATGGAACCACAACCAAATGTAGAAGGATCTTATTATCAAAAATGGGAATAACAACTTTCTCTCTTCATCACAAGGAGAGAACAAGAAGAAGCCTCTCTCTCATGCACTAGGAGAAGAATGTAAGAGTGGGATGGAAACATGAATGTATGTGATGGATTTAAATTGAGGTGAGGAAGGTCCCTTTTATATTGGTGAAGGGACCCTTAAATAACTAATGATAACCACCCACTATTTTAGTAACCACAACTGAATTTTAGCATGATAACTATGGCCTAAATTTTATCATGATAAGTATGGCCAACAATCTCCCACTTCGAAATTTTGATTGAGGATCAATCATATCTCCACACCATCCTTTCTACCTTGCCATTCTATGTTGCTTATGCTTTTGTTAGGCCATATGAGCATCTATTCCAATGCTCTCATCTAGGATTTGCCATGTATCGATTGATTGCTCCCACTGCTTGTGCAATGTCTAGTCTTGTACAAATCATAGAGAACATTAGGCTTCCCACTGCTAATGCATATGGTACTTGAGACATTTCATTCCTCTCTACTTCATTGCTAGGACACATCTCGGAGGATAATTTGAAATTAACAGGAAGTGGGGTAGAAATTGGCTTACAATCTTACATGTTGAAGTGTCACAAGATCTTACCCAAGTAGTTTTTCTGAGAAAGACAAATCTTCTTGTTATTTCTATCTCGGTGAATTTGCATCCTTAGAATCTTGTTTGCTGATCCCAAGTCTTTCATATCAAATTTCCTAGCCAACTGTGTCTTCAATTCTTGGATTTGCTCTTTGTTGGGGCCTACAACCAACATGTCATCCACATACAATAGCAAAACAATGAAATTTTCATCAAACCTCTTGAAATATGTACAAGGGTCTGCATTGAGTCTATTGTACCCAAGGCTCATGATATACGAGTCAAATCTCTTGTACCAACACCTTGGTGCTTGTTTGAGACCGTACAAAGATTTGTTCAACCTACAAACCAAGTTCTCTTTGCCTTCTTTTGCAAAACCTTTTACAAATATCACCTCTCTATTGATGAAAACCTTGTGGGTAGTGGGATTCCATAGGTGATACCCCTTAACTCTATTAGCATACCCTAAGAAGATACATTTCCTAGACTTTGGGTCCAACTTTGATCTTTCTTGGTCATTGTACATCACATACACAAAACTTCCAAAGGTATGGAGATGAGAATAAACAACTGGCTTACCAGTCCACATTTCCATTGGTGTTTTTAGATCAATCATAGTTGATGGAGATTGATTGATTAAATAGCAAGCAGTATTGACTGCTTCTTCCCAAAATGACTTGGTTAGATTTGCAGCCCTCAACATTGATCTTGTTTTTTTCAACAAAGTTCTATTCATTCGTTCTGCCACTCCATTTTGTTGAGGAGTATGTGCCGCTATGAACTACCTCTTTGATGGGACGCGATATCACATGGGCCACGATATCGCATCCCATGCGATATCGCGTCGTTCTCCACGATATCACGGTGCGCTGCCAAGTCTATAAATAAGAGGTGGCTCTCCCTTGTTTCCAAGTCTAGGCCTAGACCATAGTGAAACTCTGGCAGTTTTACCTCTCCAGAGATAGAATAATTTCCATGTGCCCGTAGTAGGAACTCCAAAGTGAACGGATCTTTATTCGAGCAAATATTGTACTTGAACAAAAGTTTGTGTACGGAAATAAAGATGAACTTCTTGGATAAACCTTGCAGTACATGGAATAGGCTAATTAGGACTTTATTTACTGTTATTTATTGTTTATCATTTAATTGCTTTATTAGTTAATTAAATCTCTCTCAAACCTTCTCTCCTAGTTAAGTGCCTCAGTACGACCACTTCGATCACGTGTGTTATGCTTGGTGATCCCAGTAACAGCTAGCGTTTGGTAACCAAGGTTGCATTGGTTTAGGGTGTAAACGGTAAGTGGGAATGGATGCTGATGCTAGGTTAATTGTGGCTTAGTTAGTTAGTTAAATTTAATCAATTAGTCTCTTCATCCTTTACCTCATTAGCATAGGAGATAAAATCGAAAAGACATAAAAATCACATACCTCAGACTTACTTAACCATACAACCGTGACAAATACAAGTAAGTTTGGGAAGACAATGAATGATTAACCTTAAGTGTTCCATGAGGAGTGTAGGCACTTAGTTTACAGAGTTCGACCGGATCGCACGTGTAATGCTCGTATTCGTATGGTTGAGTGTAGGGGTACCTCGCCACTCATCACTCTTGATGCCTTCTTGTTAACAAAATGTATCAACTTCATCACTTGTATATTCTCCTCCATTTTCTATCCTTAGACACTTGATCCTTTGTTCAGACTCAAGTTCTACCTGTACTTTAAAAAAGTTGAAGACTAAAAAGACATCTACCTTCCTTTTAATTGGATACACCCAACATCTCCTGGAGTAATCATCAATGAAAGATACAAAGTATCTTGCTCCTCCTAGGGAAGTGACTAGTGCTTGCCAAACATTAGAGTGCATCAAGTCCAAGATGCCTCTACTCTTAGCTATTGATATGTTAAACTTTAATTTATGTTGCTTACTAGTAACACAATGCTTACAAAATGGTAAACATACCAAATTAAGCCCAAGAAGTAGTCGTTGTTTAGAGAGAATCTTTAAACCTTGTTCTAACATATGACCAAGCTTTCGATGCCACAACATTGTTGATTCTTCTTCCAAATTAGTTGATGCAACAGAACACTCTTCCACTTGATGTGTGTTCCCTAGAAGCATGTACAAATTTGTAGCAACCTTTTTTGCCTTCATTACTACAAGTGCACCTTTGGTAATGTTCAAGATCCCATTATCTATATGAGTTTTGCACTCGACATCATCTAGTTTTCCTAAAGACAATAGATTTTTCTTTAGGTCCTCCACATGTCATACCTCTTGTATGGTGAGAATAGTGCCATCATACATCTTTATCTTGACATTACCACTACCAGCAATTTTCAAAGCATGATCATTTCCCATGTACATAGATCCTTCTGAGATTGGTTTGTAGTAATAAAATCATTCTCTCTAAGAGGTCATGTGCCATGTTGCTCCTAAATCCAAGATCCAAGCATTAGTGAGCTTCTGTCTACCTTCAACAATAGTTGCCTCGCTATATAGAACATCACCGTGATATGAGGTACTTGCCACATTTCCTTGAGGATTCTTTTCATTAATCTTCTTGTTCCAACACTCCTTCTTTAGGTGTCCTCTCTTGCCATAGTTGGAGTAAGGAATTTTTTTCTTTTTACTTTTTGACTTAGATCTACCATGAATTTGGTTCCAATTGGAATCATGTTCCATGGATCTCCCTCTCATCATTGTTAAGGCCTCTGCCTTGTTTGCCAAACTATCTTCATTATTCTTGCACCAACTTTCTTCTTCAAGAACCGCAGCTGCAACCTCATCGAAGACAAGAGCATCCATAAGGAAATTGCTAGTCAAGTTGATGATGAGTTGATCATATGAATTGGGTAGACTTTGAAGTAGAATTTCTGCACATTCACCTACATCTACTTTATAGCCCAACTATGTGAGTTAAGAAAATAAAGTATTTAGGGTGTTATGGTGAGTTATGGATGAGGTTTCTGCCATATGAAGAGTGTAAAATCTTCTCTTCAAGAAGATTTTGTTGTGGAGTGATTTAGCCTCATACAACTTCATCAGACTATCCCATATTTCCTTCCCTGTCTTCTTTTTTGCACTACTTAAAAGAACCCTATCTACTAGTGCCAAGTGTAAATTGGCAATACCATTACCATCCATTTCATTCCACTTGCCATCATCCGTGACCTCTTGCACCCTTTCTCCAATAGCTGCTAGGTAATTATCTTTACACAAAATTGCCTGTATCTTCATTTTCCACAATGTGAAGTTGCTTCCATTGAACTTCTCTATTTCGTATTTGCCAACCATTTTGTAAAATTTGTACATACCATCTGCAACACTTCCACGGACTATGAACGTGGCTCTGATACCACTGTTAGCAGATTAGGCACCAAAATATGAAATGAGATGAAAATAAAAAGCAATGGAACCACAGGCAAATGTAGAAGGATCTTATTATCAAAAATGGGAGTAACAATCTTCTCTCTTCATCACAAGAAGAGAATACGAAGAAGCCTCTCTCTCATGCAATAGGAGAAGACTTTAAGAGTGGGATGGAATGGGGATGTATGTGATTGATTTGAATTGAGATGAGGGAGGTCCCTTTTATATTGGTGAAGGGACCCTTAAATAACTAATGATAACCACCCACTATTTTAGTAACCACAGCTGAATTTTAGCATGATAACCATGGCCTAAATTTATCATGATAACTATCGCCAACACATTCTGCATATTAATCTACCGCTGCAAGGTGTTGCCAAGGTTTTACTAGGTAAAAAAATTACTATAATAGTATCTTAAGTAGAGTATAGAATCAATCCACCATTGTTATTCGGACAATAAAATTTCGGTTTCAGTTCTATTTTTTTAGCTGGATTTATTGCCTATTCAATTCCAATCATTTTCGTTTTTCTGCCTTTATCAATTTTTGTACTTTGACTTGTTCCTTTTTCGCACAAATATAACATAACTATGGTGATTTCATCCCATTAATGTTGCATTCTTGCATTCTATCAGAGTTACATTACTGCTATGGTGATTTTATTAGAATTCTTCTGACATTGATTTTGCATGATGTTACGAGCATTGGAGGGAATATTTGAATAAATGAAGAAATTACAAATTCACATTCAAAACTTTGCTGTCCTTTTGGAGATCATGTGTCATGCAAGTTTTCAGATCTAATTTAATTATTTTAACTTTGGAAGAATTCAGTTTTGTTACTACAGTGTACCCATTTGGGCACAATTAATGATGAGATATATAAATCAAAAAATAGAAGTCATTTCTAAGTTTTCCTAATACCAATACCTTACCATCTGAGATGAGGAAAAAAAGAAAAAGAAAAAAAAAAAACTTGCTGACATTGAAATTTGATTTGTAACCAGGTACAGGGTCAGTATTGGATTGAATGTCAATTGTTTTCCAGTCCTGAAAAATGGCCTTGAAAACTAAACCTCTGAGTTTAATTTCAATAATTATCACTGATTATTTTGTTTAATATTCCATGGCTGCAATTGATATTCTCTTTTTATTATGTGCTATTGTTTCTGAAGGATATCATTTTTGGTTCCTGCAGTGATCATAAAAGTGTTAAACATTATGATTACAGAGCATAGAAGAGATTGATAATCCTTTTCTAGTAATTATGCACATTGAAGTACAAAGCATCCTCTTCCCTGAGCAACATAATTGTCATAGATTTAAATGCTGTGGCTATTTAAAAAAGAAACAAATCATTTTTAAGAAATACCACTTATTTAGATACCTTTATTTATTCACATGTTTAATGGGATTTTTCTACAAGTGCTCTATCTTTTTATAATGTCAGTAAACAATAAATACACACCAACACATTGAACATTAATAACTTTATCCAAAAGTTTTTGGATTCATGGTTGGTTCCTACCAGAAATGTGAAGTACCTGGTGTCTAACTATACTAGGCAGGGTGTAAAAGTAGCATTTGTATGGAGGCTAAATCTGGAATGGCTTGGCATTGGTTGAAATTTTTGCAAAGGACATGTTTTCTTTAATGTCATGTTTCAAGTATCATTGATGCCCCTTTTCCGAAACCCTCCAAGGACTTCCAAAACGACATTGACCATGAATTAACGTGCTCAAAATGCTAAAATTCATGACTTGTTCGTATAAAATTGATACTGGTCTTTTGCAAAATTGAGTACAGATCCCATGAAAATGTCTGTTGAATTGACTCTTCTTCGTGACTTTTCTGCATTGTCCATTATTTACAGGAAGACTGCACTGGATCCCATGAATGGCAAATATGTGTCCATGTCTAAGTCAAGCGATTGGAAGACCAACTTCCTTGTTCTTAACATGGATGTAGCTAGCCTGAGCTGGTTTTGTGATATCTAGATTCTAGAACCACATATTGTCTTGGTGTCATTTTTTCTCAAAATTGAGGGTCCACTTTGTTGTCCTGGTGTCATTTTCCCCCGTAATTGAAGGCCTGTGATTCTGCAATTTTAGAAAACTTCCACCAAAATAATGACCTTGAATCCACTTGCCCGAGATGACAAGATGTAAGAATCCGTGACTGAATTCATTAGAAAAGACGTTTGTTGCTTAATGCACAACATCAACAATGTTTGGTTTCTGCAGGATTTCCTCGTCTATATGATCACAAACTCAGTAACTCACTCCACTCACTGTTAAATTAATTCATACAACTCTTCAACAAAATTGAGACCTAACTTTCTGCAGCCATTTCGAACCCATCTATTGGAAGAGGAACCTTTCCGCTATCATATCACACCTTGTTGGCATGGCATGACTTTCAAATTTCTACAACGAATTCCAACTTCCAACCGCTCATTTACCTGCCCCAAATCGACGTAACTAAGACGTTCTAATTCATGCCATACTTTCTGTGCTGCTTTAAATACAGATAATATTCTACAAAATAGGTAAAGTTTTCCAAGGTCTGTAAATAAAGATGAATAGGTATCATGCTTTTGCCGCTGCTTCAATATTCACAGTGCTCTGCATCCTCATTCGCAAAGGTGTTTCTGATGCAGCGGTGGTGGTAGTTTCTAATAACGGGGACAGTTTCTACGAACTCGGTCCCTGAAACAGATGCACAAACTCTTGTAGAATTTAGGAAACATATTACTGTTGATCCATCTCAATATCTTTCCAACTCAATGTCTTTCCAACTGGACAATGGACAATGAAGAATGATGCATTAGTTTGTTCTTTCTGCAAAGCTGTTTAATGTTACTCGGATTATGCTAATTCTAGTGGCATTTCTCGGAAGAAGGGTTGTGTTTAGTAAATCCCTGTAATAAATGATTCTTATTCTTATTTTTTATTTTTTAAAGAATCTTTTAGGTTGTGCTTATTCCTTTATTCACCTTAAATTAAAATTTTAACTGACTTTTATTTGTATTTATAATTCATTATATCTTTATCCTACATTTTTACTAATACTGTACTAATTTAGTGTTTTTTATTGAACATATTATACAGACTTGAAGCATTAAGACATTATTTATGAAAAAGAGCAGAAATGGTTCTAAGGCCAAAGGCAACTAAGGAAAAGAAATCTACAACTAGCAATGTAAGACTTTCTATTAGTAAAAATGCTTACACCACTTTAGGTCCTATTTGTAAGTGTGTTCTAGGTCAAATGGATTACTACCAATGACAAATAAGGCAGAGATATTATTAAATGAAATTTTGATGAATAAGAAAGATGCAGCATGGAAACATGTGATGTATCATTTTAAAATCATTGAATCTAAAGGGCAGATTGTCTATTGTAGATTTTGTGATAATAAAAATCATGGTGGAATTAATAGATTTAAGTTTCATTTGACAAATATTAAACAAAGAGATGTTGTTTCATGCAAGAGGATGCCATATGAAGTTAGAGTTGCTATTGTTGTATCTATTGAAAATTTTATGAAAGAAAAACATAAAAAAAAAAGTAGAATTAGCATCTTTAAGATAAACTTCAAGAATACACCAATCTCAAGCATACTTAAATGAAGAAGATTCAAATTCAGTACAAGTAAATGATTTTTAATTTCAACTAAAAACATCAATAGGGCCTCATCTTCGAAATTGTGATAATTCTAGCATTTTAGATATTTCTTCTTTTTTCAAAGTTGTTGGAAAGATAGGTATGTAGTTAATTTTAAATTATTTAAAATGATATCCTTCATCACTAAATGTTATTGTTAATTAATTGACCCAAGTATGAGTATAATTTTTAATTTTTTTTATTATAGGTGCTAAATTACAGCCATCCATTAAAGGCATGGGATGTTATGCTCAAGATTTACATAATGCTATAGACTATGTAGCGGAAGATATTTTATATCTTAATAATATTTTGTAGCCCATTATTGAGTCTAAGGGGTGTACTTTGAATTTTGATGATTTTTTTTAATGATTCTTGGATGAGAGCCACATCATACAAAGACTTTAACTTCTTGTTATTAGTCGACAATGAAACGATAAGAAATCCATGAAAACACTCATGCACTCAAGAGGGTATGCAAGTACAAAGAGCACCAAATCTCATTGAATTCATACACTTGTCAATCCATTTAATCTTTCCCAAGTTTGGAAACTACCAAGATCGTAAGTTTATTAAAAGTTTTAGTAAGTAAGGGACCTCATATTTCCAAAAAAGGGAACACCATAGAGTTTGTTGATGGGTGGATGATGTGGACTTACTACCTATTTCATAAAAAAGAAACCATGTCTTAGTTATCAATACCAAAATTCAAGGATAGAATCTAGACATTACCAATCAAATAACATTATAGTACAAACCATCAGAAAGTAGCTATAGCTACATAGTTTCCTGTTGGCAATAAAGGAAAAACAAGGCAAACATAAGAAAAACACAAACTAGAGTAAAGTAAAATATAGAAGAAATTGTAAAATGTGTAAGAAAGAGAACAATGTACTAATTATGTTGTAAAATAAAAAATGATGTAAAAAAATGTAAAAACAAAAAGGCATAAAATAAAAAGTGTAAAAGCTAAGAAGCTACTTTATATGATCAAAATGGATGGCCATCTCCCCCATGACTGAGTTGGAAGGAGGAGATCCAAAATAGTAAGTGTGCTTGTCCATTCAAGGAGGTGTTGTGGCCATTGGCTCTCTTAGGCTTATGGAAAGGTTTGATTTGTTGTATGTTAATTAGCAATTTCTTATTTGGGCTTTCAGGTTTGTAGATCAACATGGCCTTAGAAGGAAAGGTATCATAAATGATGTAAGGCCCTTCCCATAATGTTTGGAACTTAGTTCTTTGTGGAACATGTGCGGGGTTCTAGTAAAGAACCTTGTCTCTTGCTTGAAATTTTACCTTTCTTATTTTAAGGTCATGGTGTTGCTTATTAAATGCCTTGTGCAATTTGTTAAATGACAGAGCTACCAATTGATTCTCATCTAGCATGTTAAGGTTTATTAGTCTTTCTTTTTGTGCTAGACTTAGGTCTACATTAAGATCATAAGTCATTGATAGTGTATGAAGCTTAGATTGAATAGGAAGAGTTGGAAGTTTTTTGTACACTAGCTCATATGGAGAATAACATATAGGGAGTTTCTAGGTTGAGCCATAAATCCAAAGGGCATTGTTGTGTTTCATGCTCCAATCTCTCCTATATTTGCCAACTATTCTTGTTAAGATCTTAATGATTTCCCTATTGGTAACCTTAGCATGATCATTGGCTTGGGGGTGGTAAGGTTTTTTTAATTTATGTTCAACCTCTAAGCATTGCATAAGATTTTAAAAGGTAGTGCCTGTAAAATGAGTACCATTGTTAGAAATAAGTGTATGTGGCATACCAAACCTATTTACAACATTTTGTTATACAAACTTAGTAGTTATAGGAGATGTACAGTTGATGATAGCTGTTGTTTATGCCCATTTTATATAATAGTCAATAGTGACTATGATGTATGCTTTTTTCTTTTGACATGGATGTGATGGGATCCATGAAGTCAATGCCCTAGACATAAAAGGGATATAATCGATCATTCCATCATCATGTTGGTAGCATTCACAATAGTGGATGAATTGGTGAGCATCCCTAAAGAGTGTTGGTCAATAATACTTTGCCAATAGGATCTTAATGCCCATGTGTCTCCTAGCATAGTGGCCTTCACAAGGGTCCTCATAAGCATCTAGAAGAATGCGTAGCTGATCAGTACCAAGGACACAACAACAAACCAGGCCATCAACACACATCTTGTAAAGATGTCTATTGATGTCCATGAACTATTTTAACTGGTGAAGAAACTATTGTTTCTTCCTATGATTCAACTCTTGTGGCATCTCCTAAGTGAGAAGATAGGTGAGAATGCCATTATACCAATTAAGCTCATTGAGCACTTGTTTAGTTATAGCCCTAGAAAAGAGGAGTTCCTCAAGAAATTGATCAAAAAGTGGGCTCTCCTCTTTGTTGTCCCATCTTAGCTAAGACATATGGTTAGCAATCACATTCTTGGTTCCCATTTGATCTACCATTGTAAGGTCAAGTTCTTGTAAGATCACAAGTCACCATATGATATGGGGAATCACCATTAGCTTGTTCATTAGAAACTAGATTGCACTATGGTCTGTGTGCATGAACACCTTGTATCCAAGCACATAGTGCATGAATTTCTCCAAGGCATACACCACTACCATTAATTCTTTCTCTATTGTGGTGTAATTTAGCTATGCACCAACAATGCTTTAGCTCGTGTAGTGGATGAAGTAAGGATGTTTTTGATTGTCCAACTATGTGAGCATGGCTCTCGAAGCATGATTTGATGCATTTATCATGATTTGGAATGGTCTAGACTAGTTAGGTGCTTGTAGAATTGGAGTTTGCATGAGTTTCTACTTGAGGTGTTGGAATGCATTCTCGCATTTCTCGGTCCAAACAAATGGAGTATCCTTCTTTGTCAGCTCCACCAATGGTTTAGTAATCTTAAAGAAATTCTCAATGAATCATTGGTAATAGTCAATGTGACCAAGGAATGATTGAACATCTTTGATAGTTTCCAGTTGGTAGGTAATTGTTGGGATAACCCTTATTTTTTTAGTATTCATATTAATCCATTTTTGCAATATTCTATGCCTCAAAATGATGCTTTCCTTGACCATCAAATGGATTCTGTACTAGTTGAGTTGAAGGTTTATCTTCATACACCTTTTTGGCACTTGCTCAAGATGGTCTAGGGCTTACTTAAATGTAGTGTCATAGGTGGAGAAGTCATTCATGAAAAAATTCTATCCCACTATTAATTTGTTATTGAAAGATGCTTAGGACAAGGCATTGGAAGGTTGCATGAGCATTACATAGATCAAATGGTATTTGTCTATATGCGAAAGTCCCTTAGGAACTTATGAATAGTATTTTGGCCTAATCCTTTGGCACAATCTAAATATGGTTATAGCCACTATAACCATCTAGAAATATGTAAAAGCAATGTCTAGAACAACACTTGGTCCACAAATAGTAACAGAAAATGATATTTGTAAGTTGCCATGTTGAATAGCCTGAACTCAATACAAATCCTCCATTTTTCATATTTATTTGGCACTATGATAAGTGGACTAATCCACTTACTATCCATAATGGGATAAATGAAGCATGCCTTGAGAAGTTGTTCAATCTCCTCCTTGATGATCTGCTTGAGTTTGGGGTTCAATTGTTATTGTGGCTACCTCTTTGGCTGTATGGAAGGATCTCTATAGGTATAGTATTGGCATATCCTATGATCAATTCTAGTAAGTTTAGAATGTGACCAAGCAAAGGGTATTGGCCATTTTTTGACAACCTTCAATAGCTTCTCTTTTTGTTTAGGAGAAAGATTGGCATTGATTATCACTAGCTTTCCATTTTTTAGAATAACATATTCCATGCTAACATGCAGAGTTTTCAACTCTAGGGGCTCCTATTTAAAGCACTCAAGGATTTCCAACTCTTCCTAATAAGTGTCATCAAGTTTATCAAAGAGTGGATATGCTTTATCTCATCCATGTCTTCAACATAGGCATTCATCAAGCTCTTAGTTGGTTCCATGCAAAGTTTTGAGCTTCTATTAGGATTAGTTATTAGCCATTGGGTGTTCTCCTATTTTATAGCTACTGCATACAAACATCTTTGAATTTTAGACACACTTGTATATTGTTTGCATGCTATGATGGATGTACTTTTTATGGATCATAATTTCTACACATAGTTACACTTTATACCACTATACATGATGCACAGAACTCTCTTCTTCTTTATCTTCCCAAATGCATTTTCCTTGGGAATCTCAAAGAAGAGGTATCTGATTCTTAATCATGTATCAATGGTGCTCAACCAAGTCCTTCCCATGATGATTGGAAAGTTTCCCTTGTAGTTATCAACACAAATCACCAAGAAGTTAGTAGGATAGGACCACCCATAGATAGTGATCACAATGTCCTACACTAGCCACAAAAGGAACAGTGATGGATTAATCTACCAACTCAAGATCAATGTTACTCTTCTTGAGTGGAGGTAGGTTCTAGGCTTTCTACATCTCATAAGAAATCTGATTCATACTAGAACTTGAGTCTAGAAGGGCCATGCAAGGCTCATTCCCAGTGATTTGCAAGTAAATAAGGGGACTTTTAGGATCAAAACTTTTCTTGGAAAATTTGTCAGCCTTAATTCAATCTGTAACAACATGGATCAACATGATGGTTTGTACTTTGGAACATGTTTGTTTTGAAGAGGACTTGAAGGATGCAGATGTAGAGGATAAGGGAGAAGCAAATCCATCAACCATGTATGTCTGTGAGGGCATTATAGGATTGTTGATTCAAAAGAATGGTCTTTTCTAGGATTTCTTTTTGAATCACTTAGTTGAGGAGCTGGTTATATGTTAATAGCCCTAGTGGCATTATGTTACTGTAACTGGGCTAGAATTTTTCCTTGCATTGATGGAGCATATGGTAATTGAGTTGAAAGTGGAGAAACATGTTTATAAGGATGTGAATAATTAAAAAAATGGAGATTCTCCTCTTGGAGATTGGGCTCTATAGTATTTAGTAAGGCATTAGTGATGCTAGAATGAGGCATGGCTGGAAGAGTCATGTGGAGAAATGGATTTCTAAACATAATATCCATATGGATTAGGCTACTAGTGATGAGTGGTGAGGTACCCCTATACTCAACCATACGAATACGAGTGTTACAGGCATGATCCGGTTGAACTCCACAGACTAAGTTCCTACATGCCCTATGGAATATCTAAGGTTAATCAATCATTGTCCTCCCAAGCTTACTTGTATTTGTCATGGTTGTATGGTTAAGTAAGCTTGAGGCATGTGATTTTTAATTCTTTTATGTTTTTATCACCTATGCTAAGAGGAGAAAGGGTGAAGAGACTAAGTAACTAACCTTAACTAACTAAGCCTTAACTAACCTAGCATTAGTATCTGTTTCCACTTGCCTTTTCACACCCTGAACCAATGCAATGCTACTAGGTTACCAAACACTATTCATTACTAGGATTACCAAGCGTAACGCATGTGCTTGAAGCAGTCGTACTGAATGCACTTAACTATGAGAGTTGAGGGCTAAGAGAGATCCTTAAGAAATCATTTAAAAAATTAACAATAAATAACAATAATTAAAGTCCTATTTAGTTTAGTCCATGCACTACAAGGTTTATCCAAAAGTTCATCTTTATTTTTGTACACAAACTTGCACTCAGGTACAATATTTGCTCAAATAAAGATCGTTCACTTTGGGACTCCTATTGTAGGCACATGGAAATTATTCTATCTCTGGAGAGGTAAAACTATCAGAGTTTTGCTAAGGGTCTAGATCTAGATGGAGAAAAAAGGGAGAGCTACCTCTTATTTTTAGATTTAACGACACATTGTGATATTGCATATGTGATATCGTGGCCCATGCTATATCACATCCCATCATACCCCCATGACTAAATAAAAACTCATCCTCAAGTTCCTTATAAAATATTGGGAAGGTATGGGATTATTAACTTGAATGGAACTAATGGTGAATGGGATGATATGTGAACGGATCATCATTACAGAACAAGAAAAAACTAGTGTTTATGACAATAAGAGTGAACAATTTATACATTTGACATTAGGCCTTATTTGGTAGCTGAGAGAGAAGAGAGAAAAGAGAAGAAGTCTGCTGCTACCAATGCCAAGATTGCACCTTTTGTTGTCTATCCATAAGCATGCCATCAATCTCGTTCCTTGTATGATTGCTTCATCATCGATCCACTCCAAGTGTTTCCTCCAAATCAAATTTGTTGTTGCATGATTTCCATTTGCACACACAACATGGTATTATATTAGCAAGGGTAAATGAATCACAATGTAGTTGATACCTTGCTTTAGTGGAAGATCCATTGGCTGCGTTGTGGTATGGCTGATGCAGATACTGGAGATATAATAATGGTGACTCCCAAAGATGTAGGGGTTAGGCAAAAATCGAAAAAATTGGGTCAGGACCCCCATGACTAAGAGCGAACCTCCGATAGTGATAGAATGGAGAAAGAAAAGGAACAAGAAAGATGTAGAAAAAGAGATAATTATAACATCGATCAAATGGATGTTAAGATGGAAATAAACAAAATAAGGTTGATTGCAAAAATGTTTAAGGAAAAGAAATTAATTGATGCACTAAAGAGGAATGCTAGTGGATCCTCCCCAAAGCAGGCTCATGCCCTTAATACCATGAAAATCCCACATTTAAAGAGTCCGTAGGCTCTGGGAATGTTATTTGGAATAAGAGTTAAATTATTAACCACAAGAATTTACCAAAAAGAAAACAATGCATCAACCAAAATATACACTAATGATACAATCAACAATGAGGTGAACAATGGAGAAAGAATGATGGAAAGAAGAGGATGGAATGGAGTCTCAAGAACAAGGTGATGTATAGCCCATTGTGTATTTAATGATTAATCTAACTTAGTAGATCACATTCCAAGTTCGGCCTCAAACAAACCTCATCCAATGACTTCGCATTAACACAATTGGCCAATCCATCCTTCCAAAGTAACAAGAATGCCTTCCTCAAGTAGCCACCACCATTTTGACGAAATGAAAGATGAGAAAGTAGGAAGCGAGAAGGACCTTAGTTAGAGGGAACATATTTCTAGTTCCATAACTAGTGCTTGTAGCCCAGATGATTATTTCATCTAAGGGATGTGCTTTGAATTCCCAATATTTTTTTTTTGTGTGAGAACCACACCATGCAAAGACTTATTGTTTTTATTGTCTCAAGTTCCCAATAATTGGGTAACGTCAAAGTGATAAGAAAACTCAAGAAGAAAACATCCAAGCACCTAAGAGAATGGCCAACACAAATGCATCAAGTTCCCTTGAAGCCACACCCTTTTCAATCCTTGAGTCATTCCTTAGTTTGAGAAATACCTAGTCACTGATTCTTTGAAAGTTATTATTATTTTGAAGAAAGGGACTATATAGTTCCAAGCCAAGAGAGACCATAGAAATTTATGGATGCGTGGATGATGTGGACTCATTTCTTGCTATACCAAAAGAACCATACCTTAGTATCAAAATCATAACTTAGGGGTAAAAACCAAACATTAGCAATAAATGGAAAATAGTTCATACCATCATTAAGAGCACTTATTAGGTGACAAACTTAACAAAATGGATAAGACACACACACACACACACACACAGAGAAATGAAAAAGTATAAACAATGTTGTAAAAAAAAAGCAAGAAAAGTTAAAGAAATTGTAAAAAAAAAATGTGTAAAAGAAAAACTTAAAAACTGAGGGCCTCAAATGATTAGCATAGGTGGTCATCTCCCCCATGACTGAATTGAAAGGAAGAGATCCAAAATAACAAGCGAGGTTGTCTACTATTAGAGGTATAATTTGCACTAGCTGTTCTTAGTTCATGGAAGGGTTTTCTTTATTACACATTGACCAGTAATCTCTTATCGAGGCTTTTAGGCTTGTATATTGTCATGGCTCCTGAGTGGAAGGTTTCATGAATAATGTAAGGTCCTTCCCAAAATGTTTGAAATTTTGTACATTTTGGTACATGTGTGGGGTTCCAATAAAGGACCTTATCTCCTGGTTGGTACTTAACCTTTCAAATTCTTAAGTCATGACGTTGCTTGTTATGTGCCTTATGTAACTCATTTGATGATAGGGCAACTAATCGATTCTCGTCTAGCATGTTTAAAGTTGCCAATCTTTATTTTTATGCTAGATTAAGGTCAAGGTGGAGGTCACATGCCATGGACAGTGGACGAAGCTCAGTTTGAATTGAAAGCTTTGGGAGTTTCCCATACACTAACTCATAAGGAGAGTAGCCTGTAGGGAGTTTCCAAGTGGAGCAGTATGCCCAGAGAGCATCATTTAGTTAATGATCCAATTTCGCCTATATTTGCTAATTGTCCTTGTTAATATTCTAGTAATCTCTTAATTAGTGACCTCGGCTTGGCCATTAGCTTGGGGGTGATAAGGTGTAATCAATTTATGTTCAACCCCTAAGTGTTGCATTAATTTTCAAAAGGTTGCACTCATGAAATGCGTTCCGTTATTCGAGATAAGTACACGCGGCATACCAAACCTATTAATGAATTGTTGTTGTATAAATCATGCAGCTATAGACGATGTGTAGTTTGTTAGAGCTGCTGCTTCGACCCATTTTGTTAGGTAGTCAACAACAATGATGATATAAGATTTTCCATTGAACATTGGTGTAATGGGTGCCATAAATTCTATCCCCCAAATGTTGAAGGGTTCCAATGGTTGAATCCATTGTTGGGGATCCTCCATTTTAGCAGTCATTCCACCATCATATTGACATCGTTCACAGGATTGGACAAAATTATGGGTGTCCCAAAACAATGTCAGCCAGTAATATCCTACAAGCAAGATCTTGATAGTTGTTCATCTCCCTACATACTGACCCCCCACAAGGGCCCTCATGAGCATCCTAGAGAACTCTTAGTTGGTCCACATCAGGTACACACCATCAAACCAAGCTATTAGGATAGACTTTGTAAAGTTGTCCTCTGATCTGTATGAAGTACTTTGTTTTGTGAAGAAACTGTTGCTTCTTCCTAAAGTCCAACCCCTATGGTGTTTGTTGGGAAAGGAGATAAGTGAGAATGCTACTATACCAATTCATGCCCATGGGTTTGTTATTCACTACATTGGCAAAGAGGGTTTCATCAAGAAAATGATCAGATATGACATATTCATCCTCTTTGTTGTCCCAATGCAACTAAGATAAGTGATCTGCAACTATGTTCTTGGTACCCTTTCGGTCTACTATTGTTAGGTTGAACTCCTGAAGGATTACCAACCAACGTATAGTACAAGGGCTAACCGTTGGCTTGTTCATGAGGAACCTAGTTGCACTATGATCTATATGAATGTACACTTTGTACCATAACACATAATGCCTAAATTTGTCCAGTGCAAACACTATAGCCATTACTTCCTTTTCTGTATTTGTGTAGTTGAGTTTTGCATCGGCGATACTCTTACTTGCACAGTGGATGTAATAATGGCATTTTTGTTCATCTAACTGTGTAAGTACGGCTCCTAAGGCATAATTAGATGCATCGTTCATTATATGAAATGGTATAGACAAGTTAGGGGCTTGTAGAATGGGAGTTTCCACAATCCTTTGTTTTAGAGTTTGGGATGCTAGTTCATATTCCCTGGTCCATTCGAATGGTGCATCCTTCTTCATTAATTCCACCAACGATTTGGCAATTTTGGAGAAGTTCTCAATGAATCTCCTGTAGTAGCCAGTGTGTCTAAGGAATGACCAAATGTCTTTGACGGTTTCTGGTTGTCAGGTGATTCCTTGGATGACTTTAACCTTTTCCGGGTCTACCTCTATTCTTGACTGTGAAATCTTATGCCCTAGTACTACACCCTCTTGAACCATCAATTGGCTTTTCTGCCAGTTGAGCTTTAGGTTGGTTTCTACACATTGTTTTAGCACTTTCTCTAATTGGTCCAGGGCTTGATCAAAGCTTGTCCCATAAGTGGAGAAGTCATCCATAAAGACTTCTACTTCGTTCCCTATCTGCTGCTGAAATATGCTTAGAACTAAACATTGAAATGTGGCAGGGGCATTGCATTTGTTTATATGAAAATGTTCCCTAGGGACTAGTGAACGTTGTTTTGGCTTGGTCTTCTGGTGCTATTTGTATTTGATTATATCCACTATACCCATCTAGAAAACTATAATAGTGATGCCTCGCTATAGTGTCTAAGACTTGGTCAACGAACAACAATGGGAAATGATCCTTGAATGTTGCCATGTTCAGCAACCTAAAATCTATACACACCCTCCATTTTCTTCCCTTCTTAGGCACAATTACTAGAGGACTAACCCATTCACTATCAACAATGGGATATATGAACCTGGCCTTGAGGAGCTATTCTATCTCTTCTTTGACTATTTGTTTCAATTTCGGGTTCAATCGCCTCTATGGTTGTTTTCGAGGCTTCATGGAGGGGTTCGTGTAAATCGTATGCTGGCATATCCTAGGGTCTATTCCAGTTAGCTCAGGATATGACTAGGAAAAGTCTTTTAACCATTTATTTATCACTTTCAATAGGCTTTCTTTTTTCTTGGGAACAAGTATTGCGTTGATAATTATTAGTTTTCCATTTTCAAGAGTCATATACTCTAGACTAGTGGGCAATGGTTTTAGATCAAGGGGCTCTTGTTTAAATCTCTTAGGAATTTCCAACTTTCCCCAGTTGATGTTTTTGAGGCTAAGGTTGGGAAGTTGGCATCAGACTTTATCAAGTGTGTCTATGCTTCTAATGTAAGCACTAGTTAGTCCCTCAGTTAATTCCATGCATGTTATTGAGTCACTCTCTTGATCAGCTATTAGCCATAGGGTGTTCTCTTCTTGTTTGGCTGATGCATATAGGCTCCTTTGTATATTAACTTCTTGTGCATACCAATCGCATGTAGGTAATGCTAAACTTCGCGTGACCCATGATTTTTGCACACAATGGCACCTAGTGTCACTGTATGAAATGCATGGAACCTTCTTCCTCTCGATCTTTTTGAAAGTGTTTTTCTTGGATTTCTCCAGGGAAAGATCATGGATTCCTAGGCATGCATCTATCGTACTTAGCCATGCTCTTCCCATTATTACTGGGAAGTTCCCCTTACTATTAGTTACTTGTATCACTAGGAAATCCGCTGGATATGACCATCCACAAAAAGTGGTAATGATGTCCTCCACTAGTCCCAAGGGGATAGTGATGGACTGGTCAGCTAGCTCAAGTCAAATGTTACTCTTCCTTAATGGAGGTAGGTTCCAGGCTTTGTACATCTCCTGCGATATTAGGTTGACTCCGGAACCTAAGTCCAGAAGAGCTTTACAGGGTTCATTCCCAGTGACTTGGAGATAAATTAGGAGACTTTTGGGGTCAGAGAATTTCTTAGGAAGGTGGCCCACCTTGATCTAGTCCGTGATGATATGTGTTAACATAACCATGTATGTTGAGCTCGATTTTTGGGTCGAAGAAGGTCTCGAGACTTTATTTGGTACAGAGGTGCTTAGGTGTTCAACCGCTTGTGAGGGTGAGGGCTTAGTTGGATTGTTGGTTCTGAAGAAAGGTCTTTTCAGCATAAGGTTGCTAGAACTAACTGAGAATTAAGGATTTGAAGCCATCGTAACATTGGGTTGTTGTGGTTGAGTGGGAAATACCCTTTGCATTGTTGAAGTGGTTGGTGGTGGAGTTACTGGCGTAAGAGGTTTAGATGGATTTGGAGGATGGTACACATGTGGAGTGTCCCTTCCAGGAGATGGATTCTTAAAATACTCCCAAACTAGGTAGTGCCATTGTGGAGTCATGTGACTGACAGAGTCACTTGGAGAAACCAGCTGCTGCATGTAATAGCCATATGGATCTAGTTGTCGGTAAGGGTATTGTTGCCTAGGTGGTGGCATTCCCCATGACTGTGGGTATTGCCATTGCTGGTCTTACTTGATAGGTTGTGGCAGAGTTCCACTTGGGTAGTATGTTAATGGTTGATGGAACTGTCTTGGGTTACCTTGGGGATAAGGTAACCTTTGGGGTGCCTGCCATTTGTTAAGTCTTGGGTTGAGTGCATACACCCTAGACTCTTGTAATATGTGAGATTATTGGGCAACATCCTTTAGGATGGTCATATTGGTAGATCTCACATCCACAGTCATTTTCTGTATTCGAATCCATAACCTCATCGGCAATAGTCATTTTCCCCTTACCCTTGTTACGTGCATGGTCTGAATCTCTCCGCTTTTTCTTATCATGGTCACTACTTTGCTCATTAGAATACTCTACGATTTTTAAAATGATTTCAAATATACTATCTAAGGAGTCCCACATTTGATCTACCTTAGCTGACATTTTGGTTGTTAACTTTTGAAGTAGCAAGGTTTTTCTATTCACCAACTCCTCGAGTGGTGACTCATCCTCTTCCTCACAAAATCTTACTCTCTTCTTTCAGAGGGAAGGATCACGGTTATACTTTCTTGCGCTTTCTCTTTTCCATAGCTCCCCTTCTTCTTTAGCTACTTGCTCCAAAAATCTATGAACTTCATGGGACCTAAGTTCAGATAATCTCCCTTGGGCATATCTTCCAAGGGTTCTCCTAGTTTCATGTCTTAGCCCATCTACAAGGTGGTAGAGTTGATCCTGTTATGCGTAGCCATGGCTCGGGCAATGATGTAGCAATGCATAATATCAACCCATGGAAGCATCTAAGGGTTCATGATTACCCTACTTCCATCATTGGATTTGCTTACGCAAGTTGGACACTCTAGAGTATGTTTGGTATTTATTGTTAAATAATTCTAGCATCGTACTTCACCATCTAATGGATTTCGGTTCTAAGGACTAGTACCAACTTTATGCTTCTTTTATGAGTGTCCTAGGGAATAACTTTAACTTCTACCACTCTTTTTCAATATTCTACAAGGCACAGGCATCATGGAATGCTTGTAAGTGGTTTTTTGGATTAGCATTATATCCCCCTCGAATTGTAAGATATTATTCATGTCTAGTCTCTTGATTCGGCTATCTTTCTAGTGCCTTGTAGGTATTCTCAAAACCTTCGTAATGTCTAACATACTCTAGGGGTTCATCATGATAATCTCTCTCATGATGTCTATGATGCCTACGTGGTTCCCTACTTTTCCTTCTACCATGCCTTGATTCTCTCGAATGCCCTCATCCTCTCCCTCGACTCTCTCATCGAGGTCTCTCATCTTGCTTACCCTTATCCTCATGGTTGTGCTATTTGTGATTGTGTCTTGATGTGGAAGGAGAGGGTGAATGATGCAATGAAGGGGAAGAAGAAGAAGAACCATCACCATGATGATGTTTCTTACCTTCTCTTCGGTGGTTACGGCCCTAATCGTGATGACGATCCAAATGCCTATCCTTGTTATGAGTTTGTGTTCCCTCATTGAACACTTGGTGTTCATGGGGATTAGAACCTAGGTTTTGAATCATGGAGTGTACATTCTGATACCCCACCTCCTCACCATCGTTAGGAGGGGGAACATCATTTGATGGAGAACTTGTTATAACTGGTTCACCATCTCCACTTTCTCGTAGGATGTGTGAGACCCCTTTTCCTTACAATAATGTATGGTAGCTCTCCTGCTGCGAGTTCCTTAAATGTTACACCATTGTGGGATGGTAATCCCTTGTGTCATAATCACATGCAACGTATTTAGTGTATAGCTATGTCAGGCCAATCTGTGCAAGAGCACGAAGGAGCATGTTGGGGACTATATGATCTGGAGGTAACACTATGTTACCTTGTAAATCTCACCAACGTAGTTGTTCATCCTAATGGAGCATAAAAGTAAAATTGGGTATATACTCATCAAGATGAGTATATACCACCTGATACTATTAAGGAACTAGCGATTCTCAATTATGCATGTTGTATCGCCGACTATCTCTTGTGAAATCCCTAGGTGGTGAAGTGCTTTTATGAGAAGAAGAAGACATTGTTATCTTACTCGGTGTGCTATTGACCATTGTTTAAATTTTCTTCTGATTAACCCTAAGGGTTCATTTAAGCTTCCCAACAATGTGGATGATTTCCTATGTTCTACTTAGCACACAAACAACTTAGTCCCCAGCAACAACACCAATGATGAGTGACGAGGTACCCCTACACTCAACCATATGAATACGAGCGTTACACGTGAGATTCGGTCGAACTCCGCAGACTAAGTGCCTACATGCCTGATGGAACACCTAAGGTTAATTAATCTTTATCCTCCCAAGCTTACTTGTATTTTTCAAGGTTGTATGATTAAGTAAGCTTGAGGCATGTGATTTTTATATCTTTTATGTTTTTATCGCCTATGCTAAGAGGAGAAAGGGTGAAGAGACTATGTAACTAACCTTAACTAACTAAGCCTTAATTAACTTAGCATCAGTATCCTTTCCCACTTACCATTTCACATCCTAAACCAATACAATGCTACTAGGTTACCAAATGCTATTCGTTACTGGGATTACCAAGCGTAATGCACGTGCTTGAAGCGGTCGTATTGAATGCACTTAACTATGAGAGTTGAGGGTTGA
>MNCI01032116.1:871520-932741 GCA_015680685.1 Gnetum montanum | reverse complement strand
TGGTTGCTACATACAAGCACTTTTGTATGTTAACTTCCTGGGCACATCGGTTGCATGCAGGAGATGTTGAACACTCCTGTACACTATCACCCTCAGTATCACTATATGTGATGCATGGAACCTTCTTCTTCTCGATCTTTCCATAAGTTTTTTCCTTAGATATTTCTAGGGAAAGATCATGGATTCCTAGGCATGCATTTATCATACTTAGCCATGCCCTTTCCATTATTATTGGGAAGTCCCCTTTGTTATTGTTAACTTCTATCACTAGGAAATCAGCTGGGTATGACCACCCACACATAGTGGTAACAATGTCCTCCACAAGTCCCAAGGGGACAGTGATGGATTGGTCAGCCAGCTCTAATTGAATATTGCTCTTCTTGACTGGAGGCAGGTTCTAGGCTTTATACATTTCTTGCAATATTAAATTGACTTCAGAACCTGAGTCAAGAAAAGTCTTACGTGGTTCATTCCTAGTGACTTGGAGGTAGATTAAGGGACTTTCGAGGTTAGAGAGTTTCTTGGGAAGGTGACCCACCTTTATCCAGTTAGTGACGATATGTGTTAACATAACCATGTGTGTTGAGCTCTATTGTTGGTTTGAAGGGAGCTTCAAAGCCTTTCTTGATGGAGGAGTGGTCATAGACTCAACCGCTTGTGGTTGTGAGAGCTTGTTTGGACTATTAGTTCTAAAGAAGGGTCTTCTCTTCGTACAGTTGTTAGAACTAATAGTGGGTTGAAGGTTTACAGCTCTCGTAGCATTATGTTGCTACAGTTCAATGGGGAGTTTCCCTTGCATTGTTGGAGTGGGTGGTAGTGGAACTATCAGTGTAAGAGATGCGGATGGATTCAAAGGATGGTATGCATGTGGAGTGTCTCTTCTAGGAGAGGGAGTCCTAAAATACTCCCAAACTTGGTAGTGACATTGTGGGGTTACGTGACCCATAGAGTCACTTGGAGAAATTGGCTGCTGCACATAATAACCATACGGGTCTGGTTTCTGGTAAGGATATTGTTGTCTAAGCAGTGGCATCCCCCATGATTGTGGGTATTTCCACTACTAGTGTTGCTCGATAGGTTGTGGCAAATTTCCACTTGGATAATACATTAAGGGTTTGTGGAACTACCTTGGGTTACGTTGGGGATAAGGTAACCTCCAGGGTGCTTGCCATTTGTTAATTCTTGGGTTGAGTGCATACACCCTAGACTCTTGCAGATGTGAGATTATTGGGAAACATCCCTTAGGATGGTCATATTGGTAGATCTCACATCCACTATCATTGTCCATATCTGAATCCATAATCTCATCGGCGATAGTCATTTTTCCCTTACCCTTGTTACGTGCATGGTCTGAATCTCTCCTCTTTTTCTTATCATGGTAACTACTTCCCTTCTTAGACTCCTCTACGATTTTTAAAACAATTTTGAATCTACTGTCTAAGAAGTCCCACATTTGATCTACCTTAGCTGAAACTTCAGTTGTTAACTTTTGAAGTAGTAAGGTTTTTCTATTCACCAACTCTTCGAGTGGTGACTCATCCTCCTCCTCGCAGAATCTCACTCCCCTCTTTCAGAGGAAAGGATCACAGTTATACTCTTCCGTGCTTTCTCTTTTCTATAACTCTTCTTCTTCCTTAGCTACTTGCTCCAATAGTCTATGAACTTCATGGAACCTAAGCTCAGATAATCTCCCTTGGACATATGTTCCAAGGGTTCTCCTAGTTTCATGCCTTAGCCCATCTATGAGGTGGCAGAGTTGATCTTGTTGAGCATAGCCATAGCTCGGGCAATGATGTAATAGTGCATAATATCAACCCATGGTAGCATCCAAGGGTTCGTGATTACCCTATTTCCATCCTTGGTTCTATTTACACAAGTTCGACACTCGAGAGTACGTTTGATATTTGTCATTAAATAGTTCTAGCATTGTACTCCACTTATGAATGGATTCCGGTTCTAAGGACCAATACCAACTTTCTACTTATTTTATGAGTGTCCTAGGAAACAAATTTAACTTCTACCACTTGTTCTCAATATTCTATAGGGCACAGGCATCATGAAATGCCTGTAAGTGGTTTTGCGGATCTGCGTTGTATCCCCCCTCAAATATGGGGATATTATTCATGTCTAATCTTTTGATCCAGCTATCTTTCTGGTGCCTTGTAGGTATCCTCACAGCCTTCATAATATCTAACATACTTCAAGTGGTAAGTAGGGATCCATCATTGTCATTTCTTTCATGGTGTCTATGATGCCTACACGGTTCCCTAGTTTCCCTTCTACCATTCCTTGATTCTCTCGAATGCCCTCATCCTCACTCTCGACTTTCTCATCAAGGGTTCTCATTATGCCTACCCTTGTCCTCATGATTGTGCTCTTTGTGACTGTGTTCTTATGTGGAAGGAGAGGGTGAATGATGCAATGAAGGTGAAGAAGAAGGGGAACCATCGCCATGATGATGTTTCTTACCTTCTCTTCAGTGGCTATGGCCCCGATCATGATGACAATTACACTACCTGTCCTTATAATTTGTTTATGTTCCCTCATTGAACACTTGGTGTTCATGGGGATCAGAACCAGGGTTATGAATCATGGAGTGTAGGTTTTGATACCCCACCTCCTCACCATCATTAGGAGGGAAAACATTATTTTATGGAGAACCTGTTATAGCTGGTTCACCATCTCCAATTTCGCTTAGGACATGTGCGACCCTTTTACTCTTCAACGATGTATGGTAGTTATCCCGCAGCGAGTCCCTTAAACATTGTGCCACTGTGGGATAGTAATCCCTTGTGTCATAATCACATGCAACGTATTCAGTGTATAACTGCATCATGTCTATCTATGCAATAGCACGAAGGAGCATGTTAGGGACTGCATGATCTGGGGGTAACACTATGTTACCTTGCAAGTCTCACCAATGCAGTTGTTCATCCTGATGGAGAACAAAGGTAAAATCAGGTATATACTCATCGTGATGAGTATACACTACTCAATACTCTTGAGGAACTGGCGGTTCTTGGTTATGTATGTTGTGCCGCTGACTGTCTCTTGTGTGATCCCTAGGTGGTGAAGTGCTTTTATGAGAAGAAGAAGAAGACATTGTTATCTTGTTGGTGTGCTATAGACCATTGTTTTAAATTTTCTTTTGGTTAATCCTAAGGGTTCGTTTAAGCTTCCCAACAATTTGGATGATTTCCTATGTTCTACTTAGCACACAAACAACTTAGTCCCTGGCAACGGTGCCTATGATGAGTGGCGAGGTACCCCTACACTCAACCATACGAATACAAGTGTTACACGCGTGATCCAATCGAACTCCACAAACTAAGTGCCTACATGCCTTATGGAACACCTAAGGTTAATCAATCATTGTCCTCCCAAGCTTACTTGTATTTTTCACAGTTGTATGGTTAAGTAATCTTGAGGCATGTGATTTTTATATCTTTTATGTTTTTATCGCCTATGCTAAGAGAGGAAAGGCTGAAGAGACTAAGTAACTAAATTTAACTAACTAAGCTTTAATCATCCTAGCATCAGTATCCATTCCCACTTGCCGTTTCGCACCTTGAACCAATGCAATGCTGTTGGGATTACCAAACGCTATTTGTTACTGGGATTACCAAGTGTAACGCATGTGCTCGAAGTAATCGTACTAAATGCACTTAACTATGAGAGTTGAGGGTTGAGAGAGATTAAGTCCTTAAGAAAGCATTTAAACATTTAATAATGATTAAATTACTATTTAGCTTAATCCATATGCTTCAAGGTTTATCCAAAAGTTTGTCTTTATTGCTGTACACAATTGTGTACTTAGGTATAGAATTGCTCGAATAAAGATCCGTTCACTTTAGGACTCCTACTATGGGCACATGGAAATTATTCTAACTCTAGAATGGAAAAATGACAAGAGTTTGGCTAAGGTCTAGATCTAGATGGAGAAACAAGGGAGAGCCACCTCTTATTTATAGAATTGACGATGTGCTGCGATATCGCGTATGCGATATTATAAGGAAGGATGCGATATCGTGTCCCATCAATTTTATATATGGGGCTTTGTTTTTTTTTTTGTTATGATTATGATGTATTTGCATGCTTAACTAATGTGATTATGTACACTAGCCCTGTGTGATATGTTAAATAGGTGATGTTGCTGGTAGGGGTGTGGGATTGGGGTACAAGAGCACTAATTTGGTATGTTTTATGCTTTATGTGTGATTGTAGCATGTAAGTAGTGGTACTATAACACTATGTTGTATGATGTTTGGGTGTGGTTTTGGCATGTAAATGTGTATAGCATATGATAAGGATCTCATAGGTTAAAGTAGATTTTGATTTGGAGTTCCAGTGTGTTTGTTATATAGGTTTAAATTTTATGGTATTAGTTGTAGAAATAGAAAATGAAAATAACTTATGAAAATCATTTTTGGAAAAAAAATAAAGAATTCAAATGGAGAAAAAAAAGGAGAAAAGTAAAAGTCACATACATGCACTACCTTGGTTTTGTCTTTTGTTTTATAACATAAGCATAAAGGTGAACCCTTTTATTTTTTAAGTTTAAGGCCCACTACCTTTTTCTGCCACCACCCATAAGAATTGGATCTATTCATTCTTTTTTCTCTTGTGCAGAAACAAAAACCAGGGTTACATTTATCCTCTTCTCTTTTCCTCCATTTTCTCTAGATTTTGAGCCTTGTGGATGATCTTTGCTTGCTCTAAACTTGGATTTGGGATTGTTGCAGTCATCTCTACATGGGTGTAGAACTTGTTGTGAGTGAAATAAATTCTTACCATATTTTTGATGATTTTCTCCTTGTTTCAGCCTTTCTACCCCAAAAATTTTAATTGGTGGCTTATCTTTGCCTTTCCCCTATATTTTTGTGCTGGATTAGTGTATATAATTATGTGATGTGGGCATGTGGAATTGATAGCTCAGGGATTGAGCTTGGACATGCTATTTTGTCTATTTTCCCAAAATTGCCCAATTTTGGTTACGGATTGTGGGTTAATATATATGCAATGTATGGGATGATGTGGACTTGTGGACTGATATGTGGTGTTGATGAGCCTCATATGATATACTATTTGTGGAGCCTCTTAGGGCGTGAGTGTTTTATTTTGGACATTACAAATATTATTTAAATATTATTTTATTAATCAAACTTTGGATGCACATAACTTTGCTTCTAGGAGTTTGATTTAGGTAAAATTAGTATCATTGGGATCACATTGGGAAGTACTTTGTAATCGTTGAATTAGTTTTCTCTTTGGTCATATCTCATATTAAAGGTTATTATAGTGGTCATTTGTATGGAAGTATGTGTCTTTCGAGAACTATAGTATTTTTTTGTCATATCAAGGTCTTCATGTTGTTCTATTGCATCATGGTATTGTTTTCATGAAGTGACTATTAGGGGTGGATCTGTGTGGTTATGTTTTTTTGGATGTGTTTTGCTTATGACAAGTGTTGGCTTAAGCTAGCCAAAATGTATACATGTTTTTGCAATGACACTTGTGATGGTCATTGGCAGGTGGTGCTAGCATGAGGGTGTGGATCGGTTGGTGATGAGGCACCCTTGAGGTAGTATGGATTGACCCCCACTATGATGCATTGATGAGGTCCTATCTCAAGCCTCATCTTGAGAGTGGAAGAGTGTAGGTGTGTTTGTACCTATGGCTAGTCTATGGCATAGGTGTGTTTGTCCCTATCACCAGTCCTCCAGAAGGCTAGTGATTGTGGATCATAGGTTAACAAAACCTAGCAACGGTTGGATAAATAAAAGATCTATAAACAATGGCTATTATGAGTACTCATGGTAATGTTTCACAAGCTACACTGAGCATAGATATGCTAGCAACCACATGGGCTATGTATGTCATAGTGTTGGGTTATGAGTCATACTGTTGAGAATAGATGTTCTGTTGGGATTATGATTGTGTGGATCATGGACTATTTATGGTATATCATGGGTATGATGACATGGGCATGATAGATGATGTTAGACTGTGGCTTTGTCTATGCTTGTATGATCGTATGTTAGCTTTATGGGTGATATGGTATGTGTTGTTTTGAGCATGCATGAGACTAATAGTGTTGCAAGTTGCCTTGTACCCCACTCCTCTCCTCTAGTGCAGCACGTGTTGACCATCTAGCAAGGGAAGTGTAAAGGCTTTCCACTTAGTTATGTACTAACTTTATTTCATTACAGGTGAAAGATGTAGGAGCCTAGACGAGCATGAAGAGAGAGAGTAGATGAGGGGAAATCCTTTAGTGCTTGCTTATTATATATTTTTCATGTATAGAAGTGTGGACTAGATATCCTTATATGACACTCTCTATACTATACTCTTCTACATACGATAATGAGGTTTATGTGTTTTTTGTACTTTCGCAAAGCAGTGTATAGTTTGCTTAATGTAGAGACATGCATTTTGATGACGTGATATGTATTTTTAGTTTTTGGTATGGTAGGAAAGTTCTGTATCATTTGAATTTTCCTATTATCATGTATTCTATACATTATTGGTTCTAGATATCATGCTTCTGTGCTAAGATTACTTGATCCTAGGCATCACCTTGCCCTAAGCTAGGGTGTCCTAAGCTAAGATGGGATGTTACATTGTGGTATCAGAGCTAGTTTACTCCAATGTTGTATGATGATGTGAGGTACTCACCCCTTTGTGTAATTTCAAGCTACATATCTGTATAGTAGACATGGTCATGGTGCTAGTGAGGCCCATAGACCAGAAGGGTCTAATGATGAACAAGAGTAGCCTCCACCAACATCTAGTAGTGGTCTTGCAAATAGGCAACCAAAGCTTATACAAAAATTGTTACAGATCCTACAATAGCATGTTGTAGCTAGTAATGCTCTTACTCTTGTTCCCATGATCAGGGAAGTGGGAAGTGGTAGTGGTAGTGGAGGCTCAAGAGAATCAAACATGTTGCCTATTAATAGGAAACTAGTGGAGCAATTTCAGAAATTGGGACCTCCAAAATTTGATGGCACTGAGGATCCCACTATGACTATAGAATGGTTGGAGGAATTGCAAAAGGCTTTTAATTTGATGGACTTTTCATTAATGTAGTAGACTTACTTAGAAATTTATCAATTGGTTGGTATTACCCAACATTGGTGGACAATTGAAGAGTAGGCCAAGGGATGGACTAGTCAAGAGGTGGCATGGGATGATTTTCTACCATCTTTCAAAGGTCTTTATGTGTCTACCCAATATGCATAGGCCAAGGAGGACAAGTTCTACCATTTGTATTAGGGTAGTTGGTCTATGGAAGATTATGATGCCCATTTCTTTGAGTTGAGTAGTTATGTACCTTAGATGTAGAAAGTTGCTCGGACATGGATGAATAGGTTTGTTCAAGGTCTAAGACCATCTTTGAAGAATCACTTATTACCTCTCAGATTAACTTCCTATGATGAAGCTAGAGCAGTAGCCATGGATTTAGAGAGGAGTTAGTGGGAGGATACAGTGTGTAGATATAGGCGACAAGGGTAAAAGAGAGGACCAACATCTGGAGAGAGGCTTGGCCCCTCTAAGCAGGCTCATGGCCATGGAGGAAGCATCCAACACACACTTGTGGTCCTACTATTGGAGCTAGTCATGGGGCTATTGTTTGTTATAGATGTGGGCAGCCTAGTCATTTGCAGAGAGATTGCTAAAACTATTTTGCATGTGGGTAGCTAGGGCATTAGGCTCAAGAGTTCCCAAAGTAGGCAGGCAGTAGTGGAGGAGGTAGAGGCCAAGGATAGTGACCTCTAGTTTAGGGTGGATGGGAAACACCAGTCACTCAACACAGAGGAGGGAACCAGAGGACTCAAGGATAGGTGTATGCCTTAACAAACCAGCCTTTGGACATGCAACCAAACATAGTGATGGAGACATGAGGTATGATTTTGGGCTCTACTATGTTAATGTTATTTGATCCTAGTGCTAGCCATTCTTTCATGGATCCTATGTTTGCACATCATGTAGCTCTTATCTATCATTCTCTTTCTCCTGGGTTGATAGTATCTTTCACTGGGGGTCATGAAACTTGACTTGATCAGGTATGTATAGTTGTGCTAGTAGAATTGGAAGGTGTATAGTGGGTTAGTGATTTACATGTTATGGATCTTAGGGTGTATGATGCAATTTTGGGGATGTATTGGTTGTTGCAATTCAATGCTAGTTTGGACTATTGGCATTATGCTTACAATTAGTTGATGGTGCTCTGATTGAGGTACAAACTCATCCAAGGACTATGCACTTGAATTCAGTATTCTCTTGGATGTACCATAGGATGCTTCAAAAAGGGCATGAATGTTTTGTGGCTACAATCTATAAAATAGATATGGTAGAAATAGATCAAATTACTATGGTTCATGAATTTCCTAATGTATTCCAATCCAAATTACCAAGTTTGCAACATAGTCAAGAGATTGAGTTCAAGATCAAAGTTAAACATGGTACAAAGATTATTTTCAAGGCTCCACATAGGATGTCTCTTATAGAGCTAGCAGAGCTAAAGATTTAGCTACAAGAATTGTTAAATAAAGGCCTTATTCATCCCAATGTATCACCGTGGGGTGCACCAATGTTATTTGTTAAAAAGAGGGATGGGGGTTTGTAGTTATGCATAGATTATAGGTAGTTAAACCAAGTGAGTATGAAAAATAAATATCGTCTACCATGCATTGATGACTTGTTGGATCAACTTTGAGGAGCTCATGTCTTCTCAAAGATTGATCTCAAGTCTAGGTATAATCAAGTGTAGGTTTGTGAGCAAGATGTGTCAAAGACAACATTCAGAACACAGTATGGACACTATGAGTTTTTGGTGCTACCGTTTGGGTTAACAAATTCACCAAAAAAATTCATGCATCTCATGAATAGTGTGATGCATCCATTCCTAGATCAATTTGTGATTGTGTTCATCGATGATATCTTAGTACATTCTCCTAATGAGAAATTGCATGCAGAGCATTTGCAGATGGTTTTATAGACTTTGAGGGAGTACCAATTGTATGCTCAGCCATCCAAATGTTCATTTTGGTAATCAGAGATTCAATTCTTAGGACATGTGATGTTAGGAGCTAGTATCTCTATGGATCTTATGAAGATTGCAATTGTTCATGATTGGCCTATGCCACACTTAGTAGGGGAGGTATGAAGCTTCTTAGGGTTAGTAGGATATTATTGGAGGTTTGTAGAACATTTCTCTTGCATAGCATCTCCTTTGACTTGATTGTTGAGGAAGGAGACTATCTTTAGTTGGGGCCCATCTTGTCAGGCTACATTTGAGGAGTTAAAGCATAGATTGGTGACTACTCATATGCTAATATCTCCTACACTAGGGGAAATCCATATGATGTTAGTATTGATGCTTCAAGGGATGGATTTGGTTGTGTGTTGATGCAAAATGGATAGGTTATGGCTTATGAATCCCATCAATTGAGGCCACATGAAATGAGATATCCTATGCATGATCTAGAATTGGATGCTGTGATCTTTGCCTTGAAGATTTGGCAACATTAGCTATATGGATAGTAGGTGACTATTTCGACTGACCATAAGAGCCTCCAATATCTTATGACTTAGCCACAGTTAAACCTGTCACAATGTAGATGGGTGGAGCTACTTGCTAATTTTGATTTCACCATGAAATACAAGCCTGGCAAGACTAACAAAGTAGTAGATGCATTAAGTAGGGTTGCAAGTAAGATAAATACCTTAACAATCCAATCAACTTTGCAAGAGAAAATATGAGAGTAGCAATGACATGATCCTTAGTGTTAAGCATTGAGACAAAAACTTATCTTTGATGGACCGTTCTTTGTGGATAGTCATGGAGTATTACAGAGGGATGGTCGAGTATGTGTTCCAAAAGCTCTTTGACTTCAGTTGATGGATGAGGCCCACATGAGCATATACCAAATACATCCAAGTACTCAAAAAATATACCAAAGCTTACAATGAATGTATTGGTGGCCTAGCATAAAGAGGAATGTAGGAGAGTATGTATCTTGTTATTTAATTTGCTAGCAAGTGAAGATAGAGCATCAGAGACTTGAGGGATATTTGCATTCCCATGACATTCCTTACTGGAAATGGGATGTCATTGGTATGGATTTTATTGTTGATCTTCTATGAGCTCGTAGTGGCTGTGATGCTATATAAGTGGTTGTTGATTTGTTGACAAAGTCCACCCATTTCCTTGTCACACAATCATCAATAAGTGTAAAAACTACACATCTCTTTCTTATAGAGATAGTGCAGTTGCATGGTGTGCCACAACAAATTATTAGTGATAGAGATGCTTGATTCATGTCATATTTTTGGTAGGCATTTCAATACGAGATGGGTGCAAAGCTGAATATAAGTTTGGCATATCATCCACAAACTGATGGTCAAAATGAACAGGTGAATCAAATTCTAGAAGACATGTTGAGAGCTTGTGTGTTGTAGTATAGAGAAGGTTGGGAATGGCTACTACCATTAGTTGAATTTGCATATATCAATAGTTATCAGGAGAGTTTGCAAGTAGCACCATATGAGATTTTTTATGGTAGGCCATGTAGAACACCTTTATGTTGGGATACCATAGAAGATTGTCAGCAAATGTGCACTAATTTGGTAAGGTAGACTACAGAGCAGATTTGGGGGATCTAAGATAGATTGAAAGCTGCATAGGATAGGAAAGTAGCATATTCCAATTAGCATCAAAGGCCACTAGAGTTTGCAGCCAGAGATCATGTATTTCTTTGTGTTTCTCCTTTGAAAGGCCTTACCTAATTTGGCCGAAAAGGGAAATTGGCTTCTAGATACATTGGTCCATTTCAGGTGTTACAATGGATTCGTAGAGTGACCTATTGGATAACACTACCTCCTCATTTGATACATGTCCATGATGTATTTCATGTATCAATGCTACGATGTTATGTGCCTGATGAACATCATGTAATGAGCCATTCAGGAATACAACTATAATATGATGTTAGTTATGTTGAGAAACCAGTAAAGTTTGTTGATTGTATAGTGCGATAGCTATGTAGTAAAGTTGTCCCTATGGTTAAAATTTTATGGAGTAGACATGGAGCTTTGGAGGCTACTTGAGAGGTAGAGACTAAGATGCACGCAGCTCATCCTAAGATCTTCTAGGAGAAAGATTCTCAAGGAGGGGAGAGTGATACATCCCACCTAGAGCTAGTACGTATGGTCATATCCTTATGATTTAGACATTATATGTGGAGTCTTAGTGGGTTTTTAAGGATGAGTTAATGTATTTTATATGTTATGAATCTTTGGTTTTTTCTATATGATCATGATGTCTTTGCATGCTTAACTAACGTGATTATGTACACTAGCCTTGTGTGATGTGTTAGACAGGTGATGTTGCTAGTAGGGGTGTGGGATTGGGGTACAAGAGCACTAATCCAGTATGTTTTATGCTTTATGTATGATTTTAGCATGTAGGCATTTGTACTATAGCACTATTTTGCATGATGTTCAAGTGTGGTTTTGGCATGTGAGTGTGTAGAGCATCTAATAAAGATTTTGTAGGTTCAAACGGATTTTGATTTGGAGTCATAGTGTTTTTGTTACGTAGGTTTAAAGTTTATGGTATTAGTTGCAAAAATGGAAAATGAAAATAACTTATGAAAATCATTTTTGGAAAAAAAAATAAAGAATTCAAATGGAAAAAAAGAGAAAATTAAAAGTCATGTACATGCACTACCTTAGTTTTGTCTTTTGTTTTATAACATAAGTATAAAAATGAAACCTTGTTTTTTTTAAGTTTAAGACCCATCACCTTTTTCTGCTGCCACCCATAAGAATTGGATATGTTCATTCTTTTTTTCTCTTGTGCAGAAATAGAAATGAGGGTTACATTTATTCTCTTCTCTTTTCCCCCATTTTCTTCTATCTTCCTCATTTTTCCTTGGATTATGAGCCTTGTGGATGATCTTTGCTTACTTTGAACCTAGATTTGGCATTGTTGTGGCCATCTCTACATGGGTGCAAAACTTGTTGGGAGCAAAATGAAGTCCTACGAAATTTTTAAGGATTTTCTTCTTTTTTTAGCCTCTCTACCCCAACAATTTTAATTAGTAGGTTGTCTTTACCTTTCCCCTGTATTTTTGTGTTGGATTAGTTTATATGGTTATGCAATGTGGACATGTGAGATGAATAGCTCAGGGATTGAGCTTGGAAATGTTATTTTGTCTATTTTCCCAGAATTGTTTGATTTTGGTTATGGATTGTGGGTGAATATATATGCAATGTATGGAATGATGTGGACTTTTGGACTATGATATGTGGTGTTGATGAGCCTCGTATGATATGCTATTTGTGGGGCCTCTTAGGGCATGAGTGTTTTCTTTTAGGCATTACAAATATTATTTTATTAATCAAACTTTGGATGCACATAACTTTGCTTCTAGGAGTCTAATATAGGTAAAATTAGTGTCATTGGGATCACCTTGGGAAGTACTTTGTAATTGCAGAGTTATTTTTCTCTTTGGGCATATCTCATTTTGAAGGTTATCATAGTGGTCATTTGTATGGAAGTACATGTCTTTCTAGAACTATAGTATTTTTTTTCATATCAAGGTCTTCATGTTGTTCTATTGCATCATGGTATTATTTTCATGAAGTGACTGTTAGGGGTGGATTTGTGCAGTTATGTTTTTTTGGATGTGTTGTGCTTATGACATGTGTTGGCTTCAGCTAGCCAGACTATGTACATGTTTTCGCGATGATGCTTGTGATGGTCGTTGGCAGATGGTGCTAGCATGAAAGTGTGGATCAGTTGGTGATGAGGCATCCTTGAGATAGTATGGATTGACCCTCCATTGTGATGCATCGGTGAGGCTCCTATCTCAGGCCTCATCTTGAGAGTGGGATTAGCATAGGTGTGTTTGTCCCTATGGTTGGTCCATGGCATAGGTGTGTTCATCCCTATCACTAGTCCTCCAAAAGGCTATTGGTTGTGGGTCATAGGTTGATGAACCCTAGCACCTTAGATAAATAAAAGACTAATAAAAGACCTATAGGTAATGGCTATTATGATTACTCATGGCAACGTTTCACATGCTACACTGAGCATGGATATGCTAGCAACCACCTGGGCTATGTATGTGATAGTATTGGGTTATGAGTCATACTATTGAGAATAGGTGTTCTGTTGAGATTATGATTGTGTGGGTCATGGACTATTTATGGTATATCATGGGTATGATGACATGGACCGTGGCTTTGTTCATGCTTGTATGATTGTATGTTAGCTTTATGGGTGATATGGTGTGTGTTGTTTTGTCCATGCATGAGTGTAATAGTGTTGCAGGTTGCCTTGTATCCCACTCCTCTCCTCTAGTACAACACTTGTCAACCATATAGTAGGGGAAGTGTAAAGGCTTCCCACTCAATTGTGTACTGACTTTATTTCATTATAGGTGAAAGGCACAGGAGCCTAGACAAGCACAAAGAGAGAGAGTAGAGGAAGGGAAATCTTTCAATGCTTAGTTATTGTATATTTCCATGTATATTAGTGTGGACTAGATATCCTTATATGACACTCTCTGTACTATACTCTTCTATGTATGATGATGAGGTTTATGTGTTTTTTGTACTTTCACAGCGTAGTGTATAGTTTGCTTAATGTAGAGACATGCATTTTGATGACGTGATATGTATGTTTAGTTTTTGGTATGGTAGGAAAGTTCTATATCATTTGACTTTTCTTATTATCATGTATTCTACACATTATTAGTTCTAGATATCATGCTTCCATGTTTTAGTTATCATGCTTCCATGCTAAGATTACTTGATCTTAGGCATCACCCTACCCTAAGCTAGGACAGGGTGTTACAGCTAGTGAAGAAACTATGTAGGGTAAGATAGGAAGATAATTAATAGGGTGAGATGCTGTAGGCAAAGGTAATCAATTTCTTGGGGGAGACAAAGAATAGTTGAATGTGGGGTTTGATCATGTAGGAGCTTCATCGCAATGAGGTGTAATGTTAATGATCAATGAAGCTCTACACATGTTATAGAACGTAGAAGCAATGGAATTATTTTAAGGGAGGTTAATAACAAAGGAATTTTTGGGCTTTCATGGATTTGCATGGATATATAGAAGTGAATCATTTTGGGATGGGTCCACTTAAATAAAAAAGGGGGTTTTAGAATAGTTACCTACATGCTCTAAACAGAAAGTAGAGATTCTCCTTGAGTGACTGTTCAAAGGTTCTTGAAATATCTACATGTCCTAGTTGCTAGCTATACTAGTGTGTTAAAAATAATCTTCCCCTTCTCCACCAATGCTTACACATCATTTTTGAGGATGAATATCTTTTCCTATACCCTCATGGTAATAACAAAACTTGTCAGTATTGTACCACTTTGGGATAAGTGGCTCTCCTTCTAGTTATTGGAAAGGATTAGTGGCCAACATTTGCAATCACTTGAATTATTCCTTTGTCTATTTCAAGATCTTTTTTAGGGTTATATGCCCCACTTTCTACAACATGTTATACACTTGTGTGTATATCATTAGAAATTTATGATATTTTGACTTGTTCTTGGATGGTCTTCTTCATTGATATCCATTTGATGAATTTTTCATTGTGTTGTTGGGTTTTGAATTTGCATTTCCATTTCCTGTGTTGTTCAATGATGAACCTCTTAAGGTATGATTTACCAATGCCACTATTTGCCTTGCATTCTAGGAGGCTTTCTCCTTTCTAGCCACCTTATCAGCCTTATTACAAAAATTTCATCCGTTCTAGATCATTGTGTTGGATGATCATTTTCTTAATGTGCTTTGCTAAAGTGATTATATCATGAAGACTAGGTGGCCTAGGATAAACTAGCTTGTCCCTAATAGTCATTAATAGCTCCCTCACAAAATTTCAATAGTTGATCATTAGATAATGGATGAACTCCATCATTACTAAAGTCCACCTAGAGATGAATTTGAAGACTTGTTAGAAGCTTTCTTAATTCACAAAATATTTTGTAGCATGCTACCTCAACTAATGTTGTATTTGAACTATTCCACAAATGTTATGAAGAGTTGCTTCAAGGAGGTGATGAATCCATGAGGAAGTGTCCTATAGCACTCAAGGGCTTTGCCTATTAGTGAGTGGTGAGGTACCCCTACAATCAACCATATGAATATGAGAGTTTCATGCATGATCTAGTCAAACTCTGCAGACGGGCTACTTGTGGTATCTAGATAGTTACTCGTTGATCGCAGTTCACTATCTTCCCACCTAGACTAGTATTTGATTTTCCACGTATGGTTTAGTCCAGAGTGAGGTGCATGATGTGGTTTCTAACCTAGTGCTACTCCTGGAGGAAATGGAAAATAACTTCAATTAAGCTAGGAGGAAAAGGGTGTAGAGAGTCTAAGCTAGCCTACGTGTAATGAACACATGTCCTTTAATCATCTATACACATCTTGGACCTTGTGCCTGACTACCACTGGGATTACCAAGCGCATGGCCTAGGTACACTACTAGGATACCAAGTAGTCACACTTGAATGCTTGTGATTAAGTCATACTCATTCCATGTTTAAGGATTTTAGGGTGAAGAGATATTAAGTACAAAAGCAATAAATAACAATAATAATTAAATAATTAAATTAATTGAATGCTGCAATGATGAAGTAATCTCAATCTTTATTTCTAATCATGTGCATGTCCAAGTATGTCACACTCAAATAAAGGTGTCGTACAATTACAATCATCACACCGCAGGAATGCACTGGGAAAAAGGGTTGAGAAAGACTAAAACATAAAAACTAATGTCTAACTAAAAACTTACTACTTTCAGTGTGTGCTTAAGGTGTATTTATAGGCCTACACAGGAGCCATGCTATGGCATATATGATATCATGAGCCAAGCTGTGATATTGGGACCCAATGAATCACGATTCATTATATCCCAACAACTGAATGAAAACTCATCCTCAAGTTAAACAAAATGAGAATAAGCCCCATTGATTACACAATGGATAGGTATGGGATTATTAACTGTCTAGGGATTTATGAATACCATAGTGGATAACTCAATAGAACAAAATTGGCACACAACACAAAATCACAAAATTGCAAAATTGCAAAATTGTAAACTTTATTTAGCTCATGTGGTTCTAGGTGGTAGTGGCTCCTCCATGGGTTACTTCCCCTTGTCCTGTGCTCCAAGTTTTGGAATTTGATAATTCTAAAGTAGTGCCTAGAGCTTTTCCTCTTCCATATGGGGATCCTATGCTATCCATGTTGATGCTCCAATGTTTGATAGAGTTGGCACCTCCCATGGGCACAGTAGTCACGGGAACATCTTATTTGCTTTAATGTAACAGGCTGCAAACAACCATCATTCCTCCTTGTAGTCTCTGGCTTTATCCTTGTACTCTTGAAAATCTGTAAGCCATTAAGTTAAGTCAACTGTGACATCTCTCTAGCCTTGGTAGCTAGTCTTAACCACCTTTAGTTTAGAATTTGCGACTTCTAGATTCTGCAACATTTTCTTGTGCTCTGAAAATTATGCTTTATATTTGGTGTAGGTGGTAGCTACCTACTTCTCAAGCTCTATTCTCAGGTTTCCTACTATTAACATGGCTAGATTGGCATACTGTAGGTTTTCCAATTCCATGTACTCTATGAGGTCTTGAATCTACAGTTCCTAACTTTTAAGTTCCACTTGGTGGGCAAATGCATATGTGTCCAATATGGCCCTCTAATCAGTGTGTTGAGCACTGAAAGTGTTGATGTCAGCCTTGGCCATATGGATATCCTTTTTTATGATTTTCTTGTACATTCCCACCTGGTATCTAAAGTTCATGCTTGGCTTTGTTTTGCCATTCACTTATTTCAATGGTCATCTTCTGATGGATTGCACATACCTCCTCCATTAAGAGGGTTTGATTCTCTCTGGTCAAATGGTTCATGTCTTAGTTGACCCTAACCAACTGTTCTCATAAATTCTTAAGAGTTTCCTCTAGAAAATTTTTCTATTTTTCCACAGTGGTCAACCGAATGTGATCAGCAGCAAGCTATTTATTCTCCTCCTATAAGGTTTTGAGTGCCTTGGCGTGCGTGTTGGTTTGCACTCGTGCCTTGGAGGCATCCCAGTTAGCCTTCTCTTCCTCATTTGCCACTTTTTATTGTATGAAAAAAATTTATTAAGCTACTCTATCTTAAAAGTATCTAGCTGGTCTGCGGGAACAAACCAAGATGGGTCCCACTATGCAGTTTGCAAGGTGACGAGCCTCTCCTATAGTTTGGCTAACTCCACTTCCGCTTGCTTGGCCCTAATCTTTGTCATGACCAGCTTTCCTTTGGTGGAGATGAGGTCTGATTGTGTTGCCATGAAATCTTATGGAATGTCAAATAGGGATGTCACTACTTATCCTATTTGTAGCAACCAATCAAGGACATCCTCATGCTCCATAGGAGTCATTGAGGGACTGGCCAGAATTTGAGCATCTTGTGCCCTTATGAAATCTGTTGGTGGCACAATAGGGATGTTGAAAGATTCTTTAATGTGGCTTTCAACCACTTCTGTGGTTCCAGCTACATCCTGATGCTACATGACCACCACTATGGCCCCTTCACCTATTTGCAATTACACCTAGAAAGACCTAGCATTCCCTAAAATCTGTTATGACCAATGAGTCTCCCCTCCTCCTATTTGGATGGACACCTCTCCCCATGTGTGCTTGATAGAAATTGAGGATCGTATAGTGTCATCGATGATGCACAAGAGATTAGCATCATCACGACTTCCCCAATTGACTATCTCAGTGATGGCCCTGAGATGGCTCATCGATAGTCAGTAATCTTGCAGTGGTGGCGGCGGTTGATCTTGCTTCTTGTTGTTGACTGGGTCTCATGCTTGGAAGTTGGCTAGGCCTTGTAGTTTGAGTTGCAGTGGGCCCCACCATCTATTCTTACTCTTGCTCTGACTCTAGTGTCTCACTAGCACTTTTCCTCGTAGTTGGTGGCTTCAACAGTTTAGCGAACGAAGCATTCTTGGCTCTTCTGAGGACATCATTAGTGTACCCTAGAATACTAGCACATTTGCATAGCTTCCTGATAAGATAAGGGAAGGGCAACATGAATTTCCCTGTCTTGCATTCTTCAAATCACCTCAAGATCTCCATGAGATATAGATGAAGAAGGTTAGCATTGGCCTTTCCCATTAGTATCACACTTCCTCTTGCCACATATGTTGAGATTATTTTTAATCCTCTCATGGGAAATATGTGATAAGCACTAATCTTGAAGTATATCCTTTCCTCCAATGTCAACTCTTCATATGTCTTGTCTTCTTTGTCGTACACCCTATCCAACCAGACTCTTCACACATTAGCATCAAAGCGAGTGGACAGGTGAGCAATTTTTGGTCCTTTATTTGGAAGGTTCAACACTTCTGAGATGGCCTTGGTGGAAAAATGTACAAACACACCACAAATGTTGACTGTGGTGCCTTCTTCCTTATTATGTTAAAATTGATACATTTCTCCTAAGTACCAAACATCACTTTCATAGAGGATAGGCCATAATGGAGACCTTTTGAGTTGGTCCCTAATAGCCTCATGAAAGGTCCAAAATTCCATTCCACAATCACTGCAGCTAATGTGAAATTTTCACAGATGTCTTGAACACATTTCGGGGGCAATGTGAGTTTCTATTCCTATTCAAGTGCTATAGCAGCTCCTCCTTTTGCCTATCCCAATTGTATAGTAGCAAGAGTCTCTTGATGGATGCTAAATGGTTGCACCTCTTGCTCTATATGTTGTTCAGGAGACACTTATCTTCTGCCTCTTCTCGGTCACTTGGACACACCTTGAGAGGGTCCTTCTTGTTGTCCACGCTTTGGGGCCATTTGCAATCACATGGGATCAGTCATTATTAAGGTTTCTTACCAAAGTTAAGTTATACCTTACTTCTTGCCTTAAATGGATTTGTCTCTTATCCCGTGTGATTTAAAGTTAGGAATTTTTGTGAAAATGTCCCTAAAAGGTTTTAATATTTAACCCTCTTTGATTAGATGGCTTCACAATTTTTACTTTCCTGGTATAAGTGAGGAGATGAAATTATTTTTGGCACATGTTTATAATTAATTATCCTTGATAGTGTCTATTGGGTGATGAATAATTTCAAAAAATTTATGCACAATTCAGAGTGTACCCTCCCCATGACTAAGCTGAACACTCCAGGTTCATATAGGTTCAATTAGAATGAAAATTGGAGTGCTAGTGAGCAAGTTATGGTTGTAGGAACAAGAGATGTGCAAGTCGCAAGTCATAGAAGAAAATTTGAAAAACTCCCTTCCATGAACAATTGCAAATGATGTTGACATTCGTAGGGGGACTCCATACTTATAGTTTCACACGACATGATATCGCGTACACGATACCACAACCATGATATCGCATTTGATGCAATATCGCATAAGCGATAGCGTGACCTATTTAGAGTAGGGTATTTAATAAAACTGATAAATTTTTGAAATTCTAAACTCAAAAGTGAAGAACTAGAAGTCGATGGAAAGGATCTAGGGTAATATTGATTAGGCCTAAAGGCACAAAAAGGATAATGGTGTAAAATCTGGTGATGAAAGTCATGAAGAGTATGAGGGAAAAGGACATGTGTTTGCACATAGGAACATTTGAATCGAAAGGATGATAAGGGAAAGAAGAATGGTGGTAATGCAATAGTTAGAGGGAGTAAAATGATGTGAGGGTAATGTGTAACGAGTGCAATTACAAAAGTCATGCAAGTGGGTCCTCCCCAAAGGAAGTTCCAACCTATAATGCCCTCGCGTAACCACACCTTAAAATGTTCGTAGGCACTGGAAGGGTTAAATGTAATCTACACCAATTTCACAAAACACACACATGTAAATACCACTGTGATGAGGTATAAATTCAAAGCTACATAAGTCACAAGTCCCAATTACATGCATAGCGAGATAAGGCAAATTGTAGAATGGATTGCAGAGAGCAAGACATGAGGTAACTAGCCTAGGGCACAATGAATCCTCAATGTAAGGCATGATTAATGTGTCATTAACCCTTCGCTCAAAAATCAAGACCAAGTCCATTCCTCTGATCAGTGACATCACATTGCTTCATTCAATGATGGACAACCATAAGAGCATCATGATAGCAAGGCGTACAATCACTTAGTGTTTTGTTCAAGGGAGGAGTGATTTTGCTTTACGGTACACGTGTTTTTTTTTCTGTGTGGCCGCTTTGGCACACTCTTCTTGCTTTCTCTCTCCTTTTTCTTGAATGCTATATCTAGAGAAGCCACCTACCTTTAGGTATGGGTGCATGTCTTTCCAGTGAAACCCCCTAGAACAACATTGAGTTTTCTTGATTGAGTGCCTTTTGATTACTCTTACTCCCATTTTTTATTAGATCTACAAGGATCTTAGTATAATCAAGCTATATGATACTCCTACAGATGTCACCAAAGAGAATCCAAAAGTTCCCTTGATGTCACACCTTGGCCATTCCCACTTAGTCCATCCTTCTTCACTCTAGGTATAATGAGCACAAAATTAATTTTAAGTTTTTATGATGTTAAGAATATCATCATACCTAGAGTAGAACCTCTTATTAGTGGAATGGATAGGTAAATGTTGTGGGCTCGTTGTTCAAGTAATTAGTCACCCGAGACTTGATAGCATAGAACAACACTTCAACCAATGAGTTGCATGAGTGTTTTATTCATAGATGAGATTACTCATAAAAATACAAAAAGATAAAACAATAAATTAAAAGATAAAAAATTGGAAAACAAAAACTTATAAAATTAAAGAAAATGAAAACATTTATTAATTCTGTTGTTGTTAGAATGGGGGATACCCCCCATAACTAAACAGTTGAGCATGGCTAGAATTAGTAAATGGAAGATTTGGATCCAAGCATTTTGGAAACATTGGAGTCCAGTCATATCCAAACCACCAGGTGTCTTTTGAGGTGGTGGTAGGAATATACCCAAATTGGTGTTCACACACTTGATTATAGTAGGCATAGTGGGGTAGATTATAAGATGTGGTCATGTGATAAGGAGTTGACCCACTATGGCACCTGTGACCGTAAGATGGTATGCAATGATCGATATGTCTCCCTTCGTGGCTAGATTCACTAGGCCACATGGTTGTTAGAGTATTGATTGGTGGCCCTAATAAGGTAACATGAGGTGTTGGGTTCGAATAGGAAGATGCACCATAGTGTTGGACTTATGCTGGGTTGAAGCATGCAGTTGTTTTGGAACTGAGGTGTCCCTTTTGATGGTTACGTCTAAAGAAGGAACACCTTTGGTGTGGTGGGTTTCCACTACTATTATCAGTAGTAGCACAAGTAACGTTCATGGGTTGATGCTGCGGTGCAAACCCTTCAAGTACAATTGGTGGCGATGTAGAAGGAGGTGAAGGATTAGAATTTTGAAATTGAGAAGAAGTATAAGATACATGAGGTGGCAACCTTGGTGACGAGGGTATGAGTGGATAGTATTCTAGAGAATGATAACGATGAGGTGAAGTAGAGGATGATGATCTAGTTGGAGAAACAGGATGTTGAACATAGTAAGAATTTGGCATTGGGACATACAAAGGATATGGTCGGGTTAGTGATGGCTTCCCTCACAATTGGGGCTTTTGCCATTGTGGTTGTACCTGATATTTTTGTATGAAATATGGATGTAACATTCCTACCCAATGCTCATGTAAATGTGAAAAAACTAGGCATTGGCCTTTGGGGTGATCATACAGACAAACATTACATTGATATGCAAATTTGGCAGTTGAGTTCTTATTCTTATTATCTTTTACCCTTTGTTCTAATTGTTGCGTAGTGTCTTGTCCTATTTCTTTTGTTCTAATTGTTGCGTAGTGTCTTGTCCTGTTTCTTGATTTGGCATAGTTGTGCCTCTACTATTGTTAGCATATTCTCCATATTTTTTGTGTATCCAATCCATCATCCTATTGATCTTTGCCCAAAATTCATCTAATGATTGTAGTACTGGCAAAGATGGTTCCACCTCCTTATAGTGATTTGATTTTCACTCTTTATGGTTATGGACCTTTTCTAACTCGAGATTTTGGTCCTATTGAGAGTTTTTAACATTCTCCCATATAGCCACTTCTCCTTCTTCTTTTTCTACCCACTTAATAAGCTCTTGGAGTTGATGGGTTTGTAGCTTGTATAGTTGACCTCGGGCATACATCCCTAGGGTTTCCCTTGTTTCATTACGGAGCCCATCTATGATGTGGTACATTAGCCTTTCCTCGAAGAACCCATGGCCTGGGTAGTTGTTTAACAATTCATAATATCTTTTTAAGTCCATGTCTAAGGTTTCATGTTGTGCTTGTTCCCACTCTTGGATTTGTCTCCTCAAGGCTGACACTTTGACATAAGTTTGATATTTTTCAACAAAGAGTTCTACCATTTTTGGCCAACGCTAGATTGATTTTGGTTTTAGGGACCTATACCATACTTTTGCATGGCCAACAAGTGTCATAGGAAAGAGCTTAAGTTTTTACCATCCATTATCAATATTGTTCCATACACAGGCATCGTAGAAGGCTTGTATATGCTGTTGCAAATCTAAACCATAGCCTCCTACAAACTTGGGAAAGTTGTTTAAATCAATCCTGGGTAGATAGCTTTCCTTGAGATGCCTAGGGGATATTCAAATGGCCTCTTGTATAGGCATTAGGCTCTTAGTGGCCAATAGAGGTTCATCCTCACTAAGTGGGTTGTGATTTTATGCGTTGGGACGATGTTGTCCTTGTTCATGTTGGCGTTCTCGATTTTCTTTGTGAGCTCGATTTTTAGTTCTACGTCGATCCCTTGAAAGATAGTCATCCATGTCACAATCTAACATTGAAGGAGTAGAGGAAGAGAACGAACTGTAAAACTCATGATGAATTTTGTGAGTCTTCCAATCATCCCCAAATAAGTTCTTGTTAGTTATCGAGAAGGTCCTAGGCCTTTTGGGCCGCCTTGTTCTATGGGATGTCTCATCCTTACTAGAGGTGTCAGAGTTGGATGACGAAAGTCTTTGAGTATCGTTGGGGTGCTCATGAATGTAGGGGACTCTTGCATAAGGTTGAGCACTCCAAACTTTATCTTCATCATCATATAATTTTTTGGTTCTCCAATGAATTGTCTTACTTGTTGTTGCATTATCAAAGTCTTGTGAAAGAGACATTGTTATGAGTTTGTGTGTGACTTATTTGCAATTACTTTTTTTCTGAAAGATATATCATCAAGGCTTTGCTACAGTGATCTTGGATGATGTAACTAATCTAAATAACTAGCACTATCCTTGAAAATGGCACCAATGATGTGTGGCGAGGTACCCCTACACTCAACCATACGAATACGAGCATTTCACGCATGATCCAGTCGAACTCTGCAAACAGACTAGTTGTGGTATCTAGATAGTGACTTGTTGATCATAGTTCGTTGTCTTCCCACCTGGACTAGTATTTTCTTTGTCATGTATGGTTTAGTCCAGAGTGAGGTGTATGATGTGGTTTCTAACCTAGTGCTACTCCTGGAGGCAATGGAAAATAACTTTAATTAAGCTAGGAGGAAAAGTGTGAAAAGAGTCTAAGCTAGCCTAAGTGCGATGAGCATCCATCCCTTAATCATCCATACACATCTTGGACCTCATGCTCTACTACCACTGGGATTACCAAGCGCATGGCCTAAGTACACTACTGGGATACCAAGTAGTCACACTTGAATGCTCATGATTAAGTCATACTCATTCCATGTTTAAAGAGTTTAGGGTGAAGAGATATTAACTATGAAAGTAATAAATAACAATAATAATTAAATAATTAAACTAAGTGAATGCTGCAATGATGAAGTAATCTCGATCTTTATTTCTAATCATGTGTGTGTCCAAGTATGTTACACTCGAATAAAGATGCCATACAATTACAATCATCACACCGTCAGCATGCACTAGGGGAAAGGGTTGAGAAAGACTAAAACATGAAAACTAATTTCTAACTAAAAACTTACTACTTTCACTATGTGCTTAAGGTGTATTTATAGTCCTGCACATGAGCCATGATATTGCAAGCCAGGCCACGATATTGCATACGCGATATTGTGACCCAATGAATCACGATTCATCAGTTGATATCCATTTGATGAATTTTTCATCATGTTGTTGGGTTTTGAATTTGCATTTCCATTTCCTTTGTTGTTCAATGATGAACCTCTTAAGGTATGATTTCCCAATGCCACTCTTTTCCTTTCATTCTGGGAGGCTTTCTCCTTTCCAGCCACCTTATCAACCTTATTAAAAAAATTTCATCCATTCTAGATCATTGTGTTGGATGATCATTTTCTTAATGTGCTTTGCTAAAGTGATTATATCATGAAGGCTAAGTGGCCTAGGATAAACTAGCTTGCTCCTAATAGTCATTGATAGCTCCCTCAAAAATTTTCAATAGTTGATCATTAGACAATGGACGAGTGAACTCCATCATTACTAAAGTCCACCTAGAGATGAATTTGAAGACTTGTTAGAAGCTTTCTTAATTCTGAAAATATTTTGTAGCATGCTACCTCAACTAATGTTGTATTTGAACTATTCCACAAATGTTATGAAGAGTTGCTCCAACGAGGTGATGAATCCATGAGGAAGTGTCCTATGGTACTTAAGGAATTTTCCTATTAGTGAGTTTGAAAAACTTATTAAGATGGTATGAGGATAATTTGCCAATAGCTTATACTCAATGTGGAATGTAATAACATGCTTGGTAAGATCAAATTCCCCATCGTATTTAGTGAATTTTGATAATAAAGCTTCCTTAGGCACTTAAGTAGGTGGGATCAATGGGCTAAGTGGATTAATAAGAAGGTAAGCAATAGAAACTATAGGAATTCCCTCATATAATTCTATGGCTCTTTAAGTTTGATTCTCATTGGCATATACCCTAGATGATAGGTCTCAAAGCAAAAGCATGAATTTGAAAGGCATATTAGGAATGCTCAACATAACATAATCATCCAAGATGGGGTTGTGAATAGATAACACTAGCTAAAAAGGTGCAATGCTAGGCATGGATATAATTTGAGGAATGTTGTATTGAGGAAAATTTTTAAAAGATAGGAGGAATATAAGTAAAACCTATTGCCACTGAACTAGTGGTATGATGGATAATGGTTGGAAAAGATTTAGCAAGGGGTTAGGATTTTAAACTTGAGCATAAGATATTGTGTTTGGGAAAAGGTTATAAGGTGGAGGCAAGGTGACTGCAAGGGATGTGATAGCAGTTGGAGTACGAGTTGTTGGGTAGAACATTTGAGGGAGGTGCAAGTTTAGTGGATTAGTGGAATTAATCAAGTGAATATGCTAATGAATTGGGTTTAACATATGAGTAATATACTAGTTGAGTAGTTATGTAAGCAAGGAAACATGAGGATTTTCCTCTTCCTCATCATTATTAATACTAATGTCATCCCCACCTTTAGTTTGTTGGTCCTAAAACTGATAATTCCTATTAAAGTTGATGTTAGGATGCCCCATAAGGTAATCGATTGTAACCTTTCTTTGCTATACTTTGGTGCTAGCTAGTGCTTGAATCTCATTCCTAATAAGCAAATATTCTGCCAATGTGTTTTTTTTTTCATATTCATCCAACTCCATAGGCTGGTTGGGATTTGGAAGGAAAAGTTTCAAATTGTGGGTAGTTTTATATTTTGCCATTTTTCCTAACTTGTTCTTAGACAACACAATGTTAAACTCCCTTTTTGCTCATGCAATTTTGTAATTGTGAATAGTCATGAGTATTGTGACTGCCTAAGTTTTCCATATTTCTATTAGTCTATAGACCTGCGAATTTTGAGATGAATGAGATCCTTGGCCAAACATGGTGTCAACTAAGTGTCTTCTCTAAACACTTAGAAATAAGGATCAAATGCAAACAAAAAAAATAATGATGTATAATTGATGAATCGTATTTGACTTGGCTCTAATATCGAAGCCTTTATAGTGGATACCCGATATCAAGGCCCAAGTAGTAATGTTGGATATCTGATATTATAAGGTGTGTGCCAGCTTATAAATATAGCGCTTGGGCACACAGTTTCCAATAATTTTTTATCATAGCATAGCAAAGCGCTTGCAATTTTTTTTCTTTAGAGTTAGAATATTTTCCAAAGTGCTTGCAGTAAGAGTCACTGAGTGTATGGATTTTTATTCAAGCATTGTTGTACTTGAGCACAGTAGTATGTGTGGCAATAGAGACAATTTTTCTGATCAAATGTTGCAGCACCTTGGCTAGATTAAATATTTTATTCATGCATTTAATGTTTTGTGCAATTTCATTTAATACTACCAGGTACTTAAGCTAAAATAAGCTAGCTAGATTAAATAGTAGTTAATTAAGCACATAAGTACGATCACTTCGAGCATGCACATGATGCTTGGTAATCCCAGCAACACTTAACATTTGGTAACTCAGTAGCATTATATGTGTTCAGGATGTGCATGGAAGGTGGGACTAGATACTTATGTTAGGATAGTTAGTTACTAATTAGCAATTAGATTAGTTAAAGTGGTGCATAACTTAAGTTTCAACTTCTTGTTAATTATAGGCAAATAAAATATAAAATAATAAAAATCATGTGCCTCAATTACACTTAACCATACAACTAAGCTCCACAAGTGTAGTTGGGAAAACAATCATTGTGACAATTAGATTTCACGTCCTAGAACCAATGTATGTAGGAACTTAAGATTTAAAGAATTCGACTGAATCACATGTGAATGCTTGTGATTCGTATGGTTGGGTGTAGGGGTACCTCTCCACTCATCAATAATCAAGATAAAAGTGTTAAAAACATGAAAAATAAAAATGCTGGAAAGAACCTATGACTTCTAAGAAAAAGATTTATGATACTATAAAACATATTGTTCCTTCTTCTAGCATAAAAAATATTCTTGCGAAAATGTTCTCTTAAAAATTTAAAAGGATAATGCTAGGAATTATATGTTTAAGCATACACTTCATAGCATGTAAAAAGTCTTTAGAATGATATAACCCTCAATAAATCAATGATTATAAAATGAAGGGGTATGAACCTTCAATCAAATACAAACTTAGCCTATTGACCAAGATTATAATCAATAGGGATATAGATAAATGATGTTAACTTTGCAATAGATTTGATTAAATAATATTGATACTGATGAAACTTTAATAATGTAAGTATAGTTAGAATAGATAAAAGACCAATGATAGATCATGGACTAGTATGTAGTAAAGGATTTGGTTTTCCATTCTTGATAAACAAAAATAATTTATTGAGCAAATTGGTAGAGTTCACCTCATAAGGAGGGCCAAAAGCTACAGTAGCATGAAATACAAATTGTAAATTTAAATGGACAATTGGAACCTAGTTCATGAGAAAAAAGAGGATTTGAATTAATATTAGCTTCTTATTTTTATATTGAATAAGAGCCTTTATTCAACTTTAATGGATAAAGTTGAATCAACGAGTTAACAGGAATTAACCTTCATCAATTTGAGTTCGCAATTTCTCATTTTTAGAGTTTCTTTGTATATACTACAAATTATGATCTAGTTATGGTTAGTTAAAATAATAATCATGATCTCACCATGAGTTATTGTTAAGAATTTAACTATACCATGAATCATGAACTAATTGTTGCTTCTTAGAAGTTGTGATTCATTCATTATACTTTGGTTCCATATTGTAATTATACCATAATTCATGGTCTACTCATGGTTTCATTAATTTTGATTTAAGCCCTATGATGATCCTCACCATTAACCATGGTTAAACTATGGTCAAAAGAAACTATCCACTAAGATCCATGCTCTATTCATGGTTTAACAAAAGATCAAAATCAGTCCAAAACTCAATTTTCAAAAATTATCAAGCATTCATCCACTATTAGAAAACTCTAACTAAGTGTTATCAAAGGTACAAGGTTTCATAATCATATTGACAAAATGAGTAACAAGGAAGGGTCCAAGTGCTTAATAATATTTTTATGGTAGCCAAGACTTCACACTATGGATAAGAAGAATGTTGAGATGATTATTAATATACAATGATATTTAGGATAGTCTGAAAATAGGTTTTGATTGTGAAAACAAGGTTTAAAGAAATTAAAAATCATGAAGAGCTATGAAGAACTTAATTAAGGAAATACAAAAATAAGAAAAGAAAGGACAACTCAACTTTGATTATCATCCTTGCTAGTGTATTCAAAACTATTAGTTCAAGATTACTCTTTTGTAAAAAAGCTAATGAATCCTAGAATAGACTTCATCAAGATTACAAGACTAATCAAGAATGTTAATAAATCTAAGAACTTCAATATAGAATTCAATTTGATAAGCTGAAGATAAGAGATAAGTACATTAAACTTTTTTTTTAGATTGTATGATTATTTGAGCTACACCATTATAAGGGAATCAATCATTTCATTCAAATGATTCTTTGTATATCTAGAAAACCATTATTTAAAATAAGAAAGTTTGTGAACATTCTAATTGATGGAGGAACATAGGAAAATGTTATTTATTCAATTCGAATAGATAGCACCAAGTTGGGCCCCAAAAAATGATATAACAAAGAGCATTGATTCTACTGCTGCAGAGAGAAAACAGAGCAGCCCAAACAAGCTAGCGATTTTCATACTCATGGATGTGTGCATGATTCGATGTTGCGACAAAGAAAGAAAGAAATAAATAAAGTGTTGAGCGGGGAATTTACATCCACCAAGTGGTAGTATCTTTGACGGTATCTTGACATACTGGTGGCCACCGTTGATGTGCACAACCTCAAGATTTTTGGCCCAACTGACATTGTGCATTGTGGAGCTTGATACTGCTGGAATATAGAACAATGTGTAAATCCACAGCATCAAGCAGTAAATCCAAAATATTGTTAATGCTTAAAAATTGCAGAGAAGATTGCAATATCACCATTAAACTGAAGCAAGAAAATTTGCAAAGGTAGGGTGGGCATTGAATCCATTTTCTTACTCAGGAGCCATAATCTGGCTAAACATATAATTTCTGCAACAACCAAAATGACAGCAATAAAATGAAACCTTTTTGTTACTCAATCCAATATTTCCAAAAATATAATTAAGCGTCAAGCCTCAACCAAATTTATAACAAATCAAGTCTGGTAATACTTTTGTTCAATGACTACCTGTGAGTAGCACCCCAGGGACTACCTATCCGTAGCGCTGTAGGGCCACGTTGAAGATGACCGCATTATAAGAAGACACAACTTACTAAACTAGGCACAGCCCAGTAACTCACCTCACCTACGATGATACGCTGGGGAATCAGCACTAGCCATGATGAAGGAGAAAGTAAAAATAGAGCTCCATGAGGTTGCATATGGTCATTTACGATGTGCTTGTGGGCTTGAATGACTCATAAGATTTAAAAAAAAACGTTGAACAAGCATCCATCTGTCATCATGTTCATGACTCATGAGCCATGACGATGACGCTGTTTTGTAACCGGCACTGACCAATAAACACGCGTGAAAGTGTGAGTCATGCCGGAACCTTTGACGCTCCCAAAGGGCCAATCAATGCAAATGCAAATGCAATGTTTACCCCGCACGCCTTGTCCCAAACTTGGCCCTTCGGCCTTCGGTTAGCAACGTACCCCTTTGGTGATTCCCGTGTGTTTGTTTATTCATTCGTACTCCCTTGTTTTCTGTGGTCTGTGTCATGCCGATGCCATGAATCTTTTGCTTTTTGGCCACCTAACAATGAAATGAAGTTTCTGGTAAGATTCACAGCAGGAGAAGATACGTAAACGTCCAGAAAAAGGCAAGAATAATACAAGGCAATGCAACCATTTCAATGTATATGTATAGATGTAGACAAAATTTCATTGGAAATTATGAAATACGTGCTCATTTAGGATTTAATGTGATTCTGAGATTTCAATGTATATGTATAGATCCAGACAAATTTTCATTGGAAATTATGAAATACGTGCTCATTTAGGATTTAATGATTCTGTGCATGCTCTCCAATCCAACGGGAACAGTTCATCAAAATTTATCTAGAATCCTGAATCTCCAACGCATAACTCTGTGCCCATTGCCAGATGGAAAGGCAATAATAGGCATCATCAGTACAACGCCATGTGATTTTTGCGTAAGTTTTAGGCGTAGGCCCTGTTAATTTATAAGGATAACAAAGCAACAATTTTACAGAATAATAAAGTAATAACTTCGCTGAAGTTTTGGGCCCATGGATTAAGCAGGATGGTAAAACAACAAACAGCAGAGATGGAAATTCAAATTCAATTATAGAATTAGAAGAAATACATCCATATAAGAAATTGGGACAGTATACCTAAACCTTAGCAATGGCTCCAGTTCCCAGGGAACTTTAAAAATCAGTCAGTCTGTTTACGTTGAGGTTTCCAAGAAGCTTAAAACTTGAATTATGCTTCACACACCTTTTATTTATTGAAGATGTGCTTATGGTAAGACCACCCAAGCATCCAGCTCATAGCCATTAATTCTGCTACTGCAATTTGCAATTTTTGTTTCTCATCATGAATGAGGTTGGCAGTAGCATCGTTACAGCAGCTGTCCATGGAGGCACATACATTAGCCAAGAGCACATCATTTCCAAAGTAATGAAGTAATGTGGCTGCAACTGCAGAAGATGTTGTACGACGAGCTTAGCCATGTGAAAGTTGCTGTGAAACGGCACGCAGCGAGCAGAGTGCGCTAGATGACAGCATTAGGCCTCAGGGACGTGCTCACCACCGAATCCCAGGCTTGATCCAAGCTGCCATGGCAGCCCAAAAGATTTATGATCAACGCATAATGCTGCAGACCAGTGCTGTCCCATAATCTGAACTCATTCTGCGGAAATATGTGCATCCCTGCTCAAGAAAGCCGCAATTGGCGCTCACACACAAGAAACCCAAGAACGTAATCCCGTCCACCACAACCACAATTTCCTCCTCTCTCTTTCTTTGGCTGTCTTGTCTTAATTTACACTTTGATTAAGCAGGATAATAAAGCAAGAGCAAGCAGTAGAAATAGAAATTCAATTATGGAATTAGAAGAGATGCATTAGGAACACAAGATATCTTGAGAAAGCATACTAAAACCCCTGCAATGGCTGCACCTCTTAGCAACCCTTAGAAATTCAAGTCTTCTTGAGACTTATAACAAAGGTTAGATCAAGCTTGCACAAGAGGAAAATACTGCAACTTAGATTATACCTTACACACCCTTGAAGAAGTTATTATGCTGAAGACCACCTAAGCATCCACTTATATAGTGGTCATAATGTCATGCTTTGGGTAAAAGCCAAATTATGGAATTATAATCTATGATTAATCATGGCCAAATTGGGTATGAGTGGTTACATTTTTTTTTTTTAACATATTACATACTTTAGCTTTTGTTATTTTCAGCCAACATACCATGAATAATTTGCCAACATGGCAACCATTATAACATGAAAGGTATTTTAAACTTAAAAAATTAACAACATTGCTAATAATTCTCCAACTTGTTTATTTTAAGGCATTACAACTAGGAGCAATTGTTACATTTCACAATTTACCAATCCAAGTTCCTTTTAACATTAATTGAACCTATCTACAGGAATTACCTGTTGGATTTTTGTATGTAGGAACCTTTTTTAGAGGAATTCTTCCTTTATCAATTTGATCTCAGAAGAAATGATAATTTATCTTAATGTGTTTTGTCCTTGTATGGAGCCCAGGATTCTTTGATAGGAAAATTGCACTTTGGTTATCGTAAGAGATGTTTATTTTCTTTTGCTCTTGCTCAAAGTCTTTGACCAATCACTATAGCCAAACTACTTCTTTTAGAAGTTACCATATACTTTGGCTCTTTTGTCGATAATGTAACACAACTTTGTCTTTTGTTGATCCAATTAACCACACCTATGTTTATTTTAAAAACATATTTGCTTATGAATTTTGGTGATCTAGATCACCTCCCCAATCTAAATCCACAAAGCCATGCAATCCAAATGAACTTTTCTCATAACAAATGGCAAAATTAACAATACCTAAAAGATGCCTAAGAATTCTTTTAATAGCCATCCAATGTTCCTTATCAAGATTGGACATAAACATGCTTACAAATCCCACTACATATGCAATATCATGTGTAGGAGATTAGCATTGGAGATTTTGTTCATTTCCTCCATTTCTTCATCTATTCTAGGGCATTGCTCCATTGATAATTTCATGTTCATAGACAATGGAGTGTTTACTAGCTTACAATCTTGCATATTAAATTTTTCTAAAACTTTATTAACATATGCAGATTGACCAAGCTAGAACTTTTAACCTTTTCTATCTTTTTTAATTTCCATGTCTAAGATTTTCCTTACAACACCAAGGTCCTTTATCTCAAATTGATATGATAGCTCACATTTTAGCTTGGTAATTTCTTACATGCTATTCTCTGTTATCAACATATCATTAACATATAATAGCAGTATCAAATAGGTTTATGAATTTTTCTTTAGATAAATACAAGGATCATTATCAACCATTACAAAACCAAACCTTATCATGCAAGAATCAAATTTCTTATACCACATCCTAGGGGATTGTTTCAACCTATACAAGGATTTCAGCAAGTAACATGTCATGTTCTTCTTACCCTTAACTGCATAGCCTTCAAGCTATTGCATGAAGATTTCTTCATCAAAATCTTCATGAAGAAATGCAATCTTAACATTTGTTTGTTCAAGTTCTAGATCTAAAGCAACCACAAAATACATTAAAGATCTTATGGGTGTTAACTTTAGCACTATTGCAAAAACTTCTTCATAGACAATACCCTCCTTTGAAAGTATCCTTTTTCTACCAGCATCACCTTATATATTCCTTGTTCTTTTACCCTAAAAAGCCATCTACAACCAACTTGTTTTCTTCAAGAGGAAGTTCAACAAGTTTTCATGTCTTGTTTTTTCATTAATGATTCTATTTCCTTGCCCATAGCATTTTTCCAATCTTTATTGACTTTTGAATTACAAGCTTTTTTATAGGTTTGAGAAGTATCACTAATATACAAAACATATGAATCTAAATACTTAGGTGTTCATCTTACCCGAATTAACCTTCTCAATGGCTGATTTTCTTCTTGAGATGGATCTTACCCACCATCAATTTCATCATCAACTTGTTCTACAACTAATTCCTAGTCAATATCATAATGAGCATTTTCTCGAACCTTTTCTTCAACCATATGAAGTTGAGATGATTCCATAAATAGCACATTTTTATTATACATGATTCTGTTAATATTGGAATTCCATAGCTTGTATCCTTTTACATCATGGACATATCTAAGAAAAATACATTTATTGGATTTATAATCCAACTTGGATCTACATTCTTTAGGCATATGATAATAAGTTATACTTCCAAATTCTTTTAAATGATCCAATGAAACTTTCTTATTGAACCATATCTCTTGTGGAATTCTATGATCCAGTGATGATGAGGGCATTTTGTTAATTAAGTAGCAAGTTGTCATCATAGCTTCTACCCAAAATTTCTTTTCAACACTAGCATCACTAAGCATATCCCAAGCTCATTCCAAGAGCATTATATGCATTCGTTTTGCAACTCATTTTACTATGGAGTACCTAGAATGCTCTTCTACCTAAAAATACCATGAGTCTTGCAAAATATTTCAAATTCATCTAAACAAAATCCCCACCATTATATATTTTAAGGGCTATAATTCTTTTGTTAGATTGGTTCTCAATAAGAGCTTTATATTCTTTGAATTTATCAAAGACTTCATATTTATATTTTAGAAAGTAGATCCATACTTTCCTAGAATAATCATTTATGAATGAGACATTATATTTAGAACCAACATGTGAAGTTATTGAAACAAGACCAAACACATCACTATAAACTAGATCCAATGTGTTTTTAGCTTTTTAAGTACTTGCAAAAAAGCTCAAATGATATTGTTTTCCATTTAAGCAATGTTCGCAAAGTGGTAAATGACCTTGGGCATTACCTTTAATTATACCTTTTTCAAGAAGAATCTAGATAGACTTTTCTCCCACATGTTCAAGTATTTTATGCCATAAATGCCATAGATCCATGGTGAAGTTCTCTTTACATGCATGAAAGAATTCAACTTTATTAGCCACTATAACATCATCCAACTTGTATAGTCTCCCAGTTCTTCTTTGTATCTATGACTATAATGAATTTTCCTTGAAAAATTTTACATCTCTTATTTTCAAATAATACATATAGATAAAATCATCCATAGATAATAAGTTTTTGATGAGCTCAGGGACATAGTATACCTTGGGAATTAAAATTATTCTATCATTATAGGACAACTTTACTTTATCATAGTCCTTAATAATACATATTTCATCATTCCCAAGAAAAACAAAAGTAGACATAGCTTCATGATATTTAGAAAACCATTCTTTTATAGGTGTAAAGCTACATGAAGCAACTAAATCAATATACTAATAAGTATAATTAAAGTTACCTTTAATTGTGACTACATACAAGTCTAGTATTTCTTTTTTATCATCTTTCTTAGAAGGACCAAATCCAACATCTTTCTCCTTTTTCTTCAAAAATTTGTAATCATTCTTCAAGTGGTCATGCTTCCCATAGTTCCAACACTTTGGTGTTCTCTTGGGAGGATCATCAACAACTTTCTTGAATTTACTTGATTATTGCTTTCCTGGTCTTTTAATTAACAATGCTTCAATAGGTGTAGACTTAGAGAACTTCCTTTGAAGTTCTTTAGTTATCAGTCATGCTACAACTTCATCAAATTTTAACGGTAATAATTTAAACAAGATTTTCCCATGAATCAGGAGATAATTGTAACAAGGCAATACATTAATCTTCTTCATCCATCTAACTACCAATTGATTATAACTGTCTCACTATAGTTTTGAAATCAATAAGATGAGATGCAATAGTGTTATTTTAAAACATCTTTAACAACAATAATTGCCTTTTAAATGCTATTTATTTGAGTAAAAACTAGATTGATATATCTTATCCACAACATCCCATAATCCCTTTACAGTCTCTTCATATTGTAAATTTACAAGTACATGATTAGAAATCCTTTTGTGAATTGATCTCAAAGCCAAATGATCTAATTGATTATAGTCTTCAACTTTTATTCTCTCTAGTTTAATTCCAATGATGCATATATCTTACTTCTCTTCAACCAACAAATCTTCCATCCTTAACTTCCAAAGATTGTACTTACTGTCACTAAAATTTTCTATTTCTTCAATGTACATGGTACCACACACCATCTTAATGCACGTAACAAGATAAGGGCCATCATAATCAAATTAACCTTCCTTTGATACCAATTTGTTAATTTATAACTTGATTAAGCAAGATAATAAAGTAAAGAGATAGAAATTTAATTATGAAATTGGAAGAAATTATCTTGGGGAAAGCATATGAAAATTCCATCAATGGTTCCATCTCCTAGCGAGCCTTAGAAATCCAAGTTTTCTTACTTTGAGACTTATAATAAGCTTAGATCAAGCTTTCATAAGAGGAAGAGACTGCAACTTGGATATTGCCTCACATACCCTTGAAGAAATTATTATGTTAAGACCACCTAAGCATCAACTTATATAGTGTTCATAATGTCATACTTTGGGTAAAAGCCAAATTTTTAAGTTATAATCCATACTTAATCATGGCTAAATTTGGTGTGAGTAGTTACATATTTTTTTTGACATATTACATTAACTTTTATTATGTTTAGCTAGCACACTAAAAATAATTTTCCAACATAGTAACCATTACAACATGAAGGTGTCTTGAACTTAAAATTAACAATACATCTAACAGGCCCAACAGTGCCACTTGATCTTGGTGGAACCATTCATTAGTGGTGGTAGTACATATTGAATCGGCCAAAGGAGGTGATCCACATTGCACAATGGAAGCCATTTTGTGTGGCACATACTCTAAATATTGTAAATATAACACATACAAACACTGCAATTTCAATTTGAACTTCACTACAGGCCTTCGATAACAATAATATTGGTAAGGAATCGAAGGTATGCCAATTTCGCAAGCTATCAATATTGTGTTGATTTTGCTTTATTTCATTAATAATCATAGGGGCAACGTATTCCACTAAGTTATGATTAAATGATACAGAATATATCAAACAACATCGCAAAGAACACAAAACATAATTTTATGACATGAATTGAAAGTAAAGACAAACTCTTTGTTCTATGTTACTCCTTAGAAGGTGAAACTCTTTGTAAATTCATTAATTATATTTAAAATTTGGCAAAAATTGAGGAAACTAAATATTCCAAAATAGTTATTGAATATACAAAAGAACAAGGATGGTATTTCTATGAATACAAATAGCTAAAGACATGGAATATTTTATTGAAAATAGTCCAAAGAAATTCTAAGTAGATACATATGTTAAGAAAAAAAAATTTGGTGAAAGTTATGATCAAATATGAAGACCCAAAAAAAAATTTTATTAATCAAAATACAAAATCAAATACAGATGTAGCATTTGACAAACTAAATAGAAAGGGTAAAAAATACACAAGTAGCATATGATAGAAAAAATACAAATAACAAGAAAGTAAAGACTTAATAGATTTGGGGATGCCTACTTAGGATTTCATCATTATAATTAGGCCAATAACAAAAGAAAGAAGCACCATTTAGGAAATTCACTTCTCACCAAAGACTAACTGTAATAAGTAGTATAAGTATTAATGAATCATAGTTTGCCAGGCCTTGATATTGAGTACAAGATATCGGTACCTAATATCTCACCCTAGATACAATGTCATATACACGATATCATGATTCCTATGTTGGCCCATAAATATAGCACTCATATGTATGAGAAAGGGGGTCATTTTAGTAAGTCCTTAGGGGGAGTCTTTTTGTCAATTTTTAGTTAATTTTCAATTCCTTTTCCCAAGTGCATGCTCGCAGTGTGATTCTTGTAATTGTACGGAACCTTTGTTCGAGTGTGACATACTTGGACATGCACATAATCAGCAATAAAGATCGAGATTACTCCATCATTGTAGCATTCACTTAGCTCTTATTTACTTTAATTGTTAATTATTTATTGTTGTTTTCCTAGTTAATATTTTCTTTATTGTCATTTACTATTCTTGTTGTTAATGCGGAATGAGTACATCTTAATCATGAACATTTAAGTATCACTACATGGAAACCCAATAGTGTATCAAGTAGCACTCAAGTAATGTGTGCTTGGTAATCCCAGATGTAGTACATAAAGTCCAAGATGTGTACGGATGATTAAGGACGAATGCTCATCGCACTTAGGCTAGCTTAGATCTTATTTCATATTGCTTATTAGTTTACTTAAGTGTTTCTCATTATCTTTAAGAGTAGCATAGTATTAGAAATCCCATCATACACCTCACTTTGGACTAAACCATACGTGACAAAGCAAATACTAGTCCAAGTGGGAAGACAGCAAACTATGATCAATGTGTAACTATCTAGGTGCACTAACTAGTCCATCCATGGAGTGTGACCAAATCACGCGTACATGCTTGTATTCGTATGGTTGGGTGTAGGGGTACCTTGCTACTTATCATTGGCATCGTTGCCAGGGATGGTGCTAGTTATCTAGATTAGTTATATCATACAAGATTTTTGTAACAAGGTATTAACGATATATCTTTTAGACAAAGAAATTAAATTCAATTAAGTCACACACAATTCATAACAATGTCTCTTTTACAAAATAGCGATAATGCAACATCTAGTGAGGCAATTCATTGGAGAACCAACAAAGAAGTTTGGAGTACTCAATCTTCTACAGGAGTTTCATATGTTCATAGACACCTTAATGATACTCAAGGATTTCTAGCATCCAACTCAGACACCTCTAGTGAAGATGGGACATCCCCTAGAATGAGGGGGCCCATAAGGCCTAGGACCTTCTCAATGGGTATCAAGAGTACATTAGGGGATGATTGGAAAACTTACAAAAGTCATGACAAGTTTTTCAATTCCCTCTCTTTCTCTGCTCCTTCAATGTCAGGTTGTGATATGGATGACTATTGCTCAAGGTCTCAGCATAGAAATACAAATCAAACCCATGGGAAAAATCAGGAATGCCAACATGAACAAAGATAACATCATCCCAACTCACAAACTCACAACCTACTTAGTGACGGAATCCCTGTTGGCCACTAAGAGCCTAATGCATATAATAGAGGCTATTCAAATCTCTTGCAGGCATCATAAGGAAAACCATCTACCTAGGCTTGATTTAAACAACTTTTCCAAGTTTTCAGGAGGTTATGATTTAGACCCGCAACATCATTTACAAGCCTTCTACAATGCCTGTGCATGGAAAAACATTGATAATGGGTGGAAAAGACTTAAGCTCTTCCCTATGACACTCATTGGCCAAGCAAAAGTATGGTATAGGTATTTAAAGCTGAAATCAATTCACCATTGGCCCACAATGGTAGAACTCTTCAATAAAAGATATCAAACCTATGCAAGAGTGATAGCCTTGAGGAGACAAATACAAGAGTGGAAACAAGGGCAACATGAACCCTTGGACATGGCCTTGGAAAGATATTACTCTTTGTTAAACAAATGCCCAGGCCATGGGTTCTTTGAGGAAAGGCTAATGTATCACATCATGGATGGGCTTCATAATGAAACAAGGAAGACCCTAGGGATGTATGCCCTAGGTCAACTATATGAACTATGAACCCATCAATTCCAAGAGCTTATTAAGTGGGTAGCAAAAGAAGAAGGAGAAATAGCCAAATGGGAGAATGTTAAAACATCTCAACAGGAACAGAATTATGAAATAATGGAGGTCCATAATTATGAAGAGGAGAAATCAACTCGTCTTGAGGAGGTGAAACCATCCCTACCTTTGCCAATAATAAAATTACCAATGAAATCGAGGCAAAGATCAACAAGATGACAAAGTGGGTACATGAAAAATGTAGAGAATATGTAGACATTATTAGAGGGAGATCCACATAAGATGACTTTGACAACCAAAACAAACAGAGGATACCAAACCTAGAAATAGGACAGAACACCATTCAACAATCAGGAAGAAGGGCTAAACAAAATGAGGATAGGGGCTCAATTGCAAAACATAAGTATCAATGCAATGTTTGCCTATACGATCACCCAAAAGGCCAATGCCCAATCTTATCACATCTACATGAGCATTGGTGAAGAATGTTATATCTAGATTTTGTACAGAAGTACATGGTTGGGTGCATCCCTATTCCACAAATTTATGGGTAATCCCACAACTCATCGTACTATCCATGGGAAAATTCTTACTAGCCTCAGTACTGTGCTCAATTGTAGTGGCAAAACCCCTAGTCATGGGGAAGGCCATTGTCAAATGGACCACACCTTTCATATTACCTAAAATCAAGTGCTTATTATGTTCAGCACCCTGTTTCTCTAATTGGATCAACATCTTCTGCTTCACCTCATCATTATCATTCTCCCAAGTATCATCAACCCATGTTCTCTCCTACGAGATCACCATCTCATGTTCTTTACACTCCTCCTTACTCTCAATATTCTTATCCTTCACCTCCTTCTACATCACCATTAGTTGTATCAGAAGGTTTGACACCACAACACCAACCAACAAATATCACTTATGCTACTACTGTCAATAGTAGTGGGAGTCCTCCACAATTTCAAAAGCATCCTTTCCCTAGGCATGGCCATAGAAAGAGATAACACGATTCTAAACCCACTGCATCCTCCAACTTAGCACAAGCCCAACTTTATGATGCACCTCCCTCTTTGAACTCAACGCCTCCTGTTACCTTATCCAAGCCACCAATCAACACTCCAACAACCATGTGGCCTAATGAATATAACAACATGTGGAGACATATCGATCCTTGCATACCGTCTTATGGTCACAGGTGCCATGGTGGGTCAACTTCTTATCACATCTTATAATCTACCCCACTATGCCTACTTTAATCAAGTGTGTGAACCGCAAATTAGGAACATTCTTGCCACCACTCCAAAAGACACCTAGTGGTTTGGATATGACCAAACCCCAATATTTCCAACATGCATAGATCCAAACTTTTCATTTATTAATTCTCACCATGATCAAAGGTTTAGTCATGGGGGATACCCTCCATTCTAATAAATAGAATTAGTAAAATGTTTTTCTTTTTCTTTTGTTTTACAATTTTTTGTTTTCTAATTTTTCATCTTTTAATTGTTTTGTTTTATCTTTTTGTGGGTAATCTCATCTGTGAATAAAATACTCATGTGACCTATCAGTTGAGGTCTTATTCTATGTTATTGAGTCACAAGTGACTAATTATTTGGATAGTAAGCCCACAACATCCACCCACCCATTCTGTTAATAAGAGGTTCTACTTTGGGTACAATGATATTCTTGTCATCATTAAAACTTAAAGTAATTTTGTGCTCATTATGCCCAAAGAAAAAAATTATGGACTAAGAGGGAATGACTAGGGTGTGACATCAAGGGAAATTGTGGATTCTCTTTGGTGACATCTGTAGGTGTTATCATGCAGCCTGGTTGTACTATGGTCCTTGTAGATCTAACAAAAAATGGGAGAAAGAGTAATAAAGGCACTCAATAAAGAAACTGAATGCTATTATAGGGGGTCCCACTGGAAAGACATGCACCCATGCCTAAAGGTTGGTGGCTTCTTTGGATCATTTTTGGGAAAGACAAAGTGCAAAAAGTGGCCAGAAGAAGAAAAAGACAAGAAAAAAGAGAGAGAGAGAGAAGAAGAGAAGAGAAAAGGAAAAGTAAGGAAAAAAAATAAGAAATGAAGTGGACAAGAAAAGATCAAGAAAAATGTGCCATAGAAAAATTTGAATCACTTCTCCCTTACACAAAATGCTAAGTGATCGTACGCCTTTGTGTCATGATGCTCTTATGGGTGTATACCATTGGGATGAAATAATGCGATGTCACTGATTAGAGGTATGGACTTGGTTTTGATCTTGAATTGAAAGGATAATGGTACTTTAATCACACATAACACTTTAGATTTATTGTGCCTAGGGTAAGTTACCTCACATCTCAATCTTTGCAATCCCTTCTATAATTTGTCTCATCTCACAGTTTAAGTACTTCTAACTTGAGTCCTATGTGGCATAGAATTCATACCTCATAATGATGGTGCTTAACATGTGTGTGTTTTTTTGCACAAGTGTGGGTTGCATTTAACCCTTCTAGTACCTACAGACATTTTAAGGTGTGGTTACGCAAGGGCATGATAGGTTGGAACCTGCTTTGGGGAGGACCCACTTGCGTAACTTTTGTGATTTGTACTTGTTGCACATCATGATATCATTTTCTACCCTCCAAGTATTCCCTTGTCAAATCCGTTCTTTTCTTTATCATCATTTTATTGAACGTTCCTTAGAACCATTGCATGTCCTTTTATGTGTCACCTAAATAGATTAGGTCCAACATTAAACTTTTAGGAAAACTTTCTTGAAAAATATCTAACTCTAGAATCACACTAAACAAAGAATTCAACATTTATTAAAGGCAATGAGTAAGGTATGAGATAATTGAACTTCTTTAAATAACCTTACTAAAAATTGATATTTTTGTGATTACAGATGGCCCCTAAAAGAGGACAATAAGGAGGACCTTCTGAAGGTGCAACTAAACACTTGAGAGGAGGCAGAGGCCAAGGACCTCATGTAGAACATGTAGAGTGGGAGGCATNTCTAAGGATCATGAGTTGTCCATGTTGATGTTCCAATGTTTAATGGAGTCGACACTTCCCATAGACACANATTTGTGGCATGGTACATCAAAGCTAATCAAATGTTCCTACAACTACTGTGTCTATGGGAAGTGTCGACTCCATTAAACATTGGAACATCAACATGGACAACTCATGATCCTTAGACAGAAAAGAAGAAACTTCAAGCACTTCTTCAACGATATCAATCTTAGAAGCCTAGAGTGCAGGACAAAGAAAAAGCAACCATGGAGGAGCCACCACCATCAGGAACCACATGAGTTCCACAAGTTTTGTATTTTGTGTCTATATCCAAATTTTATTTAATCCCACACTGCGATATGAAATAGTCCATGGTCATTCAATAATCCCATACCTATCCACTATTTGTAATTAAATGAACTTGCTCCTCACTTTTTTTAACTTGAGGAAAATTTTTTATTTAGTCTTGGGGGTATGATAAATTATGGTTTGCTAAGCCTTGATATCAGGTATGTGATATCAAGTACAAGATATCAGATACCTGATATCAAGTATAAGATATTGGGTACCTGATATCTTAGCCTGGATACGATATCGTATACACGATATTGTGATTCGTGTGTTGGCCTATAAATATAGCACTCAGGTGCACAGGAAGGGAGGTAATTTTAGTAAGTCTTTAGGGGGAGTCTTTTTGTTAGTTTTTAGTTAATTTTTAGTTCCTTTTCCCAAGTGCATGCTCGCAGTGTGATGCTTGTAATTGTACAGAACCTTTGTTCGAGGGTGACATACTTGGACACGTACATGATCGGCATTAAAGATCAAGATTACTCCATCATTGCAGCATTCACTTAGCTCTTATTTACCTTAATTGCTAATTATTTATTGTTGTTTTTCTAGTTAATATTTTCTTTATCATAATTTACTATTCCTGTTGTTAATGCAGAATGAGTACATCTTAATCACCAACATTTAAGTGTTACTACGTGGAAACCTGGTAGCATATCAAGTAGCACTCGAGTAATGTGCACTTGGTAATCCCAGACGTAGTACATGAAGTCCAAGATGTGTATGGATGATTAAGGATGGATGCTCATCACACTTAGGCTAGCTTAGATCTTATTCCATATTGCTTATTAGTTTACTTAAGTGTTTCTCATTACCTTTAGGAGTAGCATAGTATTAGAAATCCCATCATACATCTCACTTTAGACTAAACCATACGTGACAAAGCAAATACTAGTCCAATTGTGATCAATGTGTAACTATCTAGGTGCCACAACTAGTTCGCCCACTGAGTGCAACCAGATCGTGTGCACATGCTCATATTCATATGGTTGGGCGTAGGGGTACCTCGCCACTTATCAAGTATATTGAAGAAATAATCAAATGAAGCATATAACAACCATAATTAAAAAGAAGAGTTTCCTTGTAGAAAATTGTGTTGAGTAAGATTACATTCATTAGAGCCTCCATTACTCATAAATTTGAATTAAGGTTACAAAAGATGAATCAATTGATTAATCTCTAATTAAACTTTACAGCTTGAGATATAATTTCAAAATGAATAAGACAAAAGATTTACCATTTCTCCACAATAGTTAAATAATAAATATTTGAATATTCTATTTTTTAAAAAAATGATATTGCACCTACACTTCCAAATACGAAAAAGAATAATAGGCCTAATAACATTCCAAAGAAATCTGAAATTCATTGAAGTAATAACAAAAAGCCAAAAAGAAAAAAAAAATCAACTTGCTATAACTATCAATTTAGAATAACTTTACATGCCCAAATCCAAGTATGCTAAGAAAATGGACATTACCAAAATACATGAACAAAATAATTTGTAGCTTCACAAAGAGGGCAAACAAGAGTATGAAGCCCAAGATGTTTATATTGTTTGTCAATAGGTAAATCTTGGTGAAGGAGACACTAAAGAAAAATTTGAATTTTAGGTAGAGTAAGAAGTTTTCATATTTTCTTAAAGGTGAACATCCAAAATTGTTCTGATTCTTGTTTATGTTAAATCTTTTTGTAGTGATTAATAATGATTGAGGAGTTGTGCAAAAATTGAAATAGAAAATGCAACTTATAAGGCAAAATTTTCAATCCATTAGTTCAACAAAGGCGATGAAAAATACTTTGCATTTAAGCATCTAACTATAAATAGTGGTGAATAAAATTATAAATTCGATCAAAACAATGATGCATGGCTGTAGATTCTTTATACAAATTATCAAATGTTTACCAAGAAATTTATTAATCAACAAGTAGACAACTAAGAGAAATCACTCCCTTTTGAAACCAACAAGTAGCCACCTGAAATTCATAGTAGCAAGAGGAGTAGGTGAAGGAGGTAACAACGATGGACAATGCTTAGAAAGAATAGTAGTATTGATCTTAACATTAGTCCAATCTATATAATTGTGTAATATCTATGAAGCCCTTTAAATATTTTGAAGACATGAGATCTATGAATGATAATCATTTGAGGAGAAAGAATTGAATTAGCAAAGTGAATACCTTTCCAAAATGGATTTTTTTGTTTTTTGTTTTGGAAAATGCTTATTGTAGCCTTAGCTAGAGGAGAGTTCTAGTAATGTCAAAAGCATCCAAATTTTGAAATAATCACTTTGCCACCAAAGTTAGCCCCTATTTGAAAGAATTTAAAAGGCCTAAACCACCCTTTTTCTTAGAGAAAGTAACAATATCCCAAGGAAATCGGTGAAAATCTTTTCGAGAATCCTTAGAAGACCACATAAAATCTCAAAATAACTATTCCAAAAACTTTTGATAAGTAATTCAAAAGGGAGCCCAACATAAAGAATAATACACATGAGTAAAAGCACATAGATTTTTAAATTAGATATTTACCTACAAAAGTAAGGGATTTTCTCTTCCACTTATAAAATTTCCTTTGAATCCAAAATACCACTTGATTGTAGACAATTGAAATAACCACCTTATAAATTTTATACTTTTTATTTTCCAATCCATAAATATACCCACCAAATGAATTTTTTTTTAAATAGAGGGTAGAAAATAAAATCTCATGTTTTAGTTAATGTACATAGCATTGAAGAAAATAAATTAGTATACTTGTCAAGGAATGCATTTGGATAAGGAATAAAGGTTACCTTTATAAATGGTTTGCAAAATTTTTAGCTTTGATTACAGGAATGCAAAGTGCTTTAATTATTCCATCGATGGGCTGTAACATGCGTTAATGCATCAAAGTGGCTTCCATATCCGTTAACGTGTTTACACGTTGCCAATGGGTCTCTTAACGCATTTACATTTTGGCATTGGGTCTCTTAATGTGTTTGCATGTTGGCATTGGGTCTCTTATTTTTTGTAATTTCTCATGGTAACCAATTTTGTGGCCTATAAATTCATTCTTGATGGGAGAACAAAGGCACCACAAATCACAGCAGGATTGCACTTCTAGTTCCTTTCACAGACACTTAGAGAGGTTACATACACCATTTTTGTAGAGCTTCAGTGTGAAAGAAGAATCTAAACATCAAGTTTAATTCAAGGCATTAATGGCTAGAGGTTAGTTCCATTTGCTTCCACATTGTGCATTTCCAATTATCTATGCATGTAAATTTTCTTGTGTGATCCACAACTTTTGTTTTACATTTGGTATCAGAGCTTCATCTTTGTCTGTGTCTTGATGCCATAACTGATTAGTAAGTGAAAGGCCTATTTATGATTGTGATGCGCATCCCTATGAAATTACTAACTTTTTCATCGTTGGTTTGTGTGGGTCCTTTCTGCAAGGTGTGACGGGTGCCCATTTAGGTGATATTTTGGGGTTTTGAACAATGCATAAAGTTGCTTTATTTAAAGAATATTAAAAATTTTGTAAGGCATTGAGATCTAATAACTTGGAAACTTACATTACAATCATGTGATATAAAAACACAAGATTCAAGTCATTCATCTTATGTTCTATTTTTTTTTTCAACTTATTAAGCTACGTAATACTTCAATTGTGTAACATACCATAGATATGGGTTTATTTATACATAAACATGCAATGTCATTTGTAAATAGACAATAGATTTTCATATTCAATTTGAAGAATAGTTTAAAGTTCCATGCTTTATTAAGCTATTTAATCTTCCATTGATTTTTTTAGAGTTGAGTAGCAAAGTATTAGTCTTCTTAGTCCCATTAAGCATAAGGAATCTATTTCCACACCATTTGGTTCTCGTAGATATTTTTTGATTGAAATGAATCTTCTTACTAGGAAAAGAGAGTTGGTATTCTAAGTAGATAAGAAGACTTATATTCAACTAATTACATATTATAATTTTTCTATAATTCTTGTAATTTTTATCATCATGAAGGACATTTGTTTAATACTTGACCTTTTCTAATTAAGCAAAAAGATGCTAGAAAAAATGTGTTAAAGTTGAGAATTGGTAAAAAATAACATAAAGCTAAAGATATAGAAAATCAGGTCAATGTGAATGATATTAATGATCAAATGAAAATAAATAAATCATAAAAGATGAAAGATTCTATGAATATTTTTACTTTTACTGTAGAAAATATTGATCAATTTTATGTATTTGACAAGATGTATTAGTTATTACAAGTAAATAGCTCATAAGATAATTTTTTCCTTATGATAAGTGGTAGAGTGGACACTACATCCAACCATATAAATCACAAGCATTCACATGTGATTGATCATATTTCATGAATTAGAGTAGCATGGTACCTAAATAGTTAAACGTGATTACATGTCATTGCCTTTCCAGTTGTACTTGTGTGATCCTTAGTGTGTATGGTTAAGTGTAATTAAGGTGTATGATTGATGTTGTGTGACTATAACTAAAATATTATTAAAATAATATAATATTAAAATTAAATGAAATAAAGCTTTATTACATTCAAAGATCCATAGGATCTATTGGACACATATTATATTTTTATGAAAATAAAGACTCTATAAATTGACTAAGCACTAATGGGAGCATTAAAAACAAATCATACAATGTTTTTACTATAAAATTATAATGTTATCTCAAATGGGTAGTCCCAACACAAGAAAGAAACACATGTAACTCATCTTCAAAGGCTCCTAATTTGTACAACTTACAAATGTGCTCTTCTTGGGAGAGTTGAATCCATTTTCTACTTTCAATTCTAAGATGATGAGAACTTAAGCGAAGCTTGCTAATAACATTTTGATACTTGATTGTAATATCAGTTGAGAGATAGTGAACTTTTACATCTAGTTTATTAGACCTAATGTGATGTAAATAAAATTGCCTCTTGCCTTCCATATTAGACCACATTTATGTTAAAATCTTTTGCTTGAATAGTTGGCAAATTTGCTTAGGATATTTCTACACATCCTATAAAGAGATATTCTATTTTCTCAACCATTACATCCCCTACCAACCATGGTCTCATGAATCCTTAAAAACAACTTTATAGAATTTGTCTTGCCTTAAGATATATAAACTATGTGTGTATGTAATAAATTCACACAAGGCCTCTACTTCTAAAGGTAATGAATCAAATTCACATAATAACATTAAGATGGATGTCTATATCTTCATCTTTAACTCATCGAGATGAAAAGTTACAATATTAAAATTTAATATACGTTAACCTAAATGCTAAAAGGAAATTTGATCTAGGTTATGCAAAGTGCATTTAGTTCTAATTTTTTGTACACATCTTGAACTCTCACTAATGTTGATAGATTACCAAGTGACTACTGTTGGGCTACCAAGTGATACATTGCTAGGATTACCAAGCATTAATGAGTTTATGCTTGAAGTTGATTGTGCTATTCTATAACTATCATGCATACAAATGTCAATAATTAACTCTATAAGTGCAAAAAATAAATATTAAGTTAGGTGACATTAAAAATAAATTCCATTAGAAGTAAATCTAAACTAAGTAAAAGTGCTATAATGGAATGCAATAATTTTTGTCTTTATTTTTGGTCATGTAACATGTCCAAGAACAAGGTACTTGAATAAATACTCAAGACAATTACTTCAAACCATGATATGAGCACTCATTGATTATTCTAAGTATCATGAAAGAAAACTAGAAAAGTTTCACAACACTGACAAACCAAATAGTGTCATAAATATAATATTTGGCACATTTATTTTCACTATGTTAATGTTGGTGTATTAATGTAGTGAACCCTTCATCAACACTAATACATTAACATAGGTATGTCGGCTCAAAAATTGCTCATCATACCTCCACAATTGATTAGAGACTCATCCTTAGATTAACAAAATGCAAAGTAACTAGAGTTTGTTTACAAAAGGTGGAAGTTTACTTGGCTAACTAACTAACTAGAGTATTACATTACAGAATTTATTTGAGTGCTTGACATTTTGAACAAACAACAAAATTTTAAATACATTATCCTTATAAAAAAGTATGCAGAAATTACAAAAATATTTAAGGTTTATGCCTCAAGTTGTCCTTGGTGGTGATGGCTACTCATGCCTTAGCAATTCCTGTGGTTGCCCTACTCTTATTGCTACTATGCTCTTTAGCTTGAATGCTTCAATTAGGGTTCTCCTCTTCTCTTTTATCCTCAAATCATGAATTATCTAGGAAATTTTGCCTAGATTAGATGTTATTAGTACTACCTAAGGATAGGATAGAGTGGGAAGCATTTCATGCACATTAATGAATCAAGCTACAAAGTATTTGCATTTGATGTCAAAAGCCTTTACCATCTTCTTTAACTCCTAATATTTCAACATTCTTTTGGCCAAGTCCTCCATTACATCTCTTTGATCTTTAAATATAGTCCTAAAAACTTTAAGCTCTATGGTTGCAATTTGTAACTTTTTTAGGGCCTCACAATGTAGTTTGTATTCATTTTCATATAAACACTATGAACTAGCCACTTATTTTTCAAACTCTAAGTGAAGTTGGCTAATAGTTAGTATTATATGATTAGTGTAACACAAATTGGCAAGCTTCATGTACTTATTCATCTCTTCAATTTGTAACTCCTTCATTTTGATCTTAGTCTGATTACTGGTGTTAAGACCATCAAAGATAAGTTGTCATGTATTACATTGGCATTACTAAAAGGTTTGATTGAATTTTACTTTTTCCAATCAAATTTCCATTTCATTAATTACTTTTTACAAAGCCACTTGGTTCTTGTAGTGATTTTTGATCTTTTTATACTTGATGGCTTCATTCTTCTAAATGGCAATTTCAATAATGAACTTCTATTAGATAGTTCTGACCTCCTCCATTGAGAAATTTCTATTCTCTATTATTAATTTGTGCACCTTTGCATTTATTGTGACTAACTGCTTTTGGAGGTTCTTCATTCTTTCATTTGGGCTTTCTCCTCATCAATTTTTAACAACCCATGTTTTCTTTGGCCAACTTTTGATTCTTTTTACATACTATAGTGAGGTCCTTGTTTGCTTCATTAAGCATTGCATCTACCAAGGATGCATCCTATATGGTCTTCTACTTTTTCATCTCCACTTGATGTTATTTAGCCTTTAGCTACTCAAAGGTATCATCTCTTATAATGCTAGGAAAATGGATTGCTAGACCAAATAGTTGGGCTTAGAGTCATACAGCTTCATCTCTTAATTACTAATTTAATGAATTTACTTTGTAAAGCTGAGTTTTAGTTATTATCAATTTCCATCTTATTTTAATAAGTGTAGACTATGTAGCTGTGACATCTTCAAGAACATTGAAAATACATGGTATTAATGGTCTAGCTTTCATCAGTTTGTTCAACATCTTATTGTTCTAGACTATACTCATTCTTAATCCAACATCCCTCAATCTGGTTCTTATAGACATATGGATGTTTGCCAAGTGTTGCAAGGATCTTTCATGCTTTCTTAATTTAGCTAATGATCACTTCAACAATAATCTCTTGTTCCTTATGAGGTATCTCTATGATCGTGACTTCATTCCTCTTTCCTCCCCCTCCAACATGATTGACAAAGTTGTAAAATTGTTAGATAGCTCTAGAATTTGCTCTATGAATAATGTTACTATAACTTATCCTATGGTAAGGTTTACTTGGATGATGGTCTGACATCTTTAAATGCTAAATAGAGAAATCATCTTACTACCAACTTACTTTTCATGCTACTTATTCTAGGTGGCTCATTGCAAGAAGATAATCTCTAAGTCCTATAACGGGGTGTCAGCCTAGTGGTAAGACTTTTGATTTGAAAGCTCCAAGTCATGGGTTTGATTCTGGTGGGCAATGCTGAGTTATATATCTTGGGGTATACTTATATTACAATTATATCAAGTTTCCAACAATTTTTCCCCCTCCCCTAGCCCCCCACCCCCCTCCTCCCACCTACCTAGTCCTTTCTTTAGCACTTGATGTCTATGTTGTTGCTCTTATACACATTCTCGTGTGCCCTTTAGCATTTTCTCCCTATGTTAGGACAAACCACATGCATCTAGAACTCTCTTTAGCATCATTTGCAATCACATTAATGATTAATTGTTATTTATTGAATGACTTTCTAGAAATTTTTTCTAGCATTGAATGATCTTTCTAGTTGAATTGCTAGTTGTATGCAAAATCGAAAATTAACATGATCTCATGCTAGAGATACTTTAGCAACAAGTGCACAGTCAACCATGATCATGTTTTGTCCCCTAATTATCCTTAGTATTGGCCTAATTTCAAAAAATTGTAGTGCTGATGCCCTTAAGTGATAGTGGTATAAGGTCTTAGAGGCTTTAAGTTAGTTAAATTATCTTTATTTAAATTATTTTAATAATTTTCAATTATTAAATATCTTAATTATTAAAACCATGACATAGATTATGCTCCCATGACATAGATCTTAACCATACAAATCACAAGTATTCATCTGTGATTGATTATATTTCATGAACTAGAGTAGCATGGTACCTAAATAGTTAAACATGATCATAGGTCACATGTTTCCAATTATACTCATGTGACCAATAGTGTGTTTTATTAAGTATAATTAAGGTGTATCATTGATGTTGTATGGTTATAACTAAATTATTCTTCATCATCGTCATCATTCTAGCCTTGTCCCAACAAAATGGGATTAGCTACATAAGTTCTTTTTTATTATTCACCTCTATGAAGAGTTCAATCCTTATTTATTTATAGTTTCTTTAGATAATCTTCAATCATTTTTTTTCCATTTCTTCTTTGATCTTCCTTTTGATGGCTTTTCTAGAATTATGTTGTAGTAACCTTTGTTTATAAGCTCATTGTCTGATCTTCTTTATACATGTTAAAACCATCTAAGCTACCATTCTTATAGCCTTTTTTTAAATAGAAGCTAATTCAAGTCTTCTTTTTTGTATTATGTAGTTTATCTCTTCTAGTAACATTCAACATTCACTAAAGCATTTAGATTTTTGCCACACTAATTTATTTTTCATGCCTCTTTTGTACTATATAACATCCAACACCATATAAGATAGTAGGTCTAATTGCTATCTTGTAAATTTTTTTCTTTAATTTTATGGATGTTCTGTTATTCCTAAAATACCACTAATCTATCTCAATTTTGACCATCCTGCTTAAATTCTATTTTTGATATCTTTATTAATTTCACCATATAATTAGAGGATTGATCCTAGGTAGCAAAATTGATTGCAATAATGGACTTTTTGCCTTGAATTTTCACTTTTATTTCACCACTTTTTATGTTATTAAAATTATATTCCATATATTCTATCTTAATCCTACTAATTTTTAAGGCTTTTGATTCTAGAGCATGTCTCAACTTCTCCATTTTAGTAGCAATATTTTTTTTGAGTTGTATCTACCAATAAAATATCATCTACAAATAGCATACACCAAGGAATTTCATCTTGTATTTCATTTGTTAATTTATCCATAATAATGGTAAATTAGGATGGGCTAAGTGTAGACCCTTGATGTAGAGCTATTATGATTAGAAAATTAAATGTTATTCCATAAGCTAATTTAATTTTAATGGTAGCTCCTTCGTACGCATCTTGAATCACTTTAATATATTTATGAGGGATATTTTTTCTTCATAAGTTCCACCAAATAATCTCTTTAGGCACTCTATCATATACTTTTTTCAATTAAATGAAGATCATATGTAAATGTTTTCTATACTTTCTAAATTTCTTCATTAATTATCATATCAAAAAATAACCTCTATAGTAGATCTTCTTAGCATAAATCAAAATTTATTTTTTGATAATGTTGATTTAAGTTTGAGATGCAACTGTATGAATCTCTCCCAAAGCTTCATAGTATGGCTCATCAGCTTGATCCCTTTATAGTGTGTATAATTTTGTACATCTCTTGTATTTTTGTAAATGGGAACAACAAAGCTTTTTATTCAATAGTTGGGCATTTTTCCATCAAAATTTTGTTAAATAATTGTGTTAGCCAAGAAACTCCTATATCTCCTAATGCTTTCCAAGCTTCTATAGAAATGTTATATGGTCTAACAACTTTACCATTTTTCATCTTTGATAATACTATCTTCACCTTGGAGAAGGAAAGTTCATTGACCAAACCAAAATTTGGTTCTTCTTCTTGGATGTTTTATCTTTGGAGTTCTTTATTTAATAATTCTTAAAAATATTTTTCCACCTATTAAAAATTTTATTATTTTTTACCAAAAATTCTTTCATTTGCTTCCTTGATGCATTGGACATGATCAATATCTATGCATTTCTTATTTGTGATTTTTTGCTAATTCATAAATAGATTTTTCTCCTTTCTTTGTTTCTAATTTCTCATAAAAGCTATCCAAGGCCTTTTTGTTAGCTTTACCTATAACTAAAATATTATTAAAATAAAATTTAATCTAAATTAACCTAAATCCTAAAAGTAAATCTAATCTAGCCTATCCAATGAGCATCTAGTCCCAACTTGTTATACACATCCTGAACTTTAGCTATACTAAGTATCTAGTATTGGGCATACCAAGTGGCACACAGCTGGGATTACCAAGTATTAACGCATTTATGCTTGAATTTGGTTGTACTCATTTTGTGTAATTATCATGCATGTAAATGTAAATAATAACCTTTCAGGTGTAGAAGAATAAATATTAAGTTAGGGTGTATTAGAAGTAAATCTAGACCAAGTGTTGTAATGGAATAGAATAATCTCAATATTTATTATCATTCATGCAATATGTCTAGGTACAAAGTAGTTAAATAAAGACTTTGAAAACTTACCTCAAGCTGTATTGTAGGCACTTGCTGAATGTTTTAAGTGTTACAGGGAAAAACTACAAGAGTTTTGCTAGAACTACTAATCAAATGATGTCATAATTGCAATAAGTAATACACTTATATAGGCATTTAGTATCATGACATCAATGCTAATGCATTGATGCAATGGATCATTTGTTGATGTTGATGGATTACCACAGTTAACTCAAAAACTACTCATCACCTTATCTAGACAAGAATATTGTTAACTCAAAATTTAAAACTTATGTTTATAAGTGAGCTATAGCTAATGAGAAAAATTCTTAACATAACGTTAATCATGATAGACAATATGTGCTATCATTTTCTAGTGGATCTTTCTTTTCTAAAAAATTTGGTATTTCATTAATGCTTTCAATTGTTACCTCAAATCCTATTGCTATTTTATCTTCCATTACAAATATTGAAAGTGATGTAAATATTGCTAAAACTAGTAATGAACATCTATCTTATATATCACAACTACAATATCACCTTGGGTGATGATGAGCAATGAGGTATCCCTACGCTAAACCATATGAATACGAGTGTACACGCACGATCCGGTCAAATTTCAAGGACTAAGTGCTTACGTGCCTTTGTGGAACAAGGACAAGTTAGTCAATCATTGTCTTCCCAATCTTACTTGTATAGCATGATTGTATGGTTAAGTAAACTTGAGGTATGTGATTTTTTTAGTTTTTAAGTTTTAATGTCCTAGTGCTATAAAGGGAGGAGAGAGATAATTAAGTAACTAATTTTAATTTAACTACTTAACTATGCTTTAACTAGTCCTAACACCAACATCTGTTCTCACTTTTTGTACGCATCCTGAACCAGTGCAACACTACTGGGATTACCAAACACTAATCGTTACTGGGTTACCAAGTGTTACATGCATGCTCGAAGTGATCATACTGAGTGTGCTTACTTAGGAGAGTTGCAAGGTGAGAGAGAGAACATTAATTAACTAAGGAAATCATTATGTAATAGTAAATAACATTAATTAATCTATTCTGAATGCTGCAAGGTTTATCACAAAGTTTGTCTTTATTTCCATACACAAGGTGTGCTTAGGTACCCAATGCTCGAATAAAGATCCATTCACTTTATAACTGCTACTACAAGCACTTAGAAATAATTCTATCTCTGGAAAGGGAAAAAGGCAAGAGTTTGGGTAAGGGACTAAGACTAACTATAAAAACCAAGTGCGCCTGCCTCTTATTTATAGGCAACGAGGCAGGCCTCGATATCACGTACGCGATATTGCTTGAAAGGCTCCGATATCACGAACCCGATATCATGGCTCATCAGGTGATTTTGACTATAAATATTTCTCACTTATTACATTAATGAAATTATTAATGCAATAGGTGGTTGAACTCTTATAGTTTATTTTCTTGAATTATAGTAGTAATCAATGAGTACTTGTAGCATGGTTTTGAGTCAATTCTTCAAAGTCTTTATATGAGTAGAGTATACTTGAACACATTACATGAATAACTATAAAGATTGAGATTGATTCCCTTCCACTACAATACTTTAACTTAGTTTAAATTTACTTTTTTGTATTTACTTTTCTAATGAAATTAGTTTAATGATTTATTTCCCATACATATTAATCACTTAGTAGAACAAGCATGACCAAATTTAAGCATAAATACATGTTTACTTGGTGGTGGTGTATGGATATCNATAGTAGATTCTTTTAAATATTTGGGTCTCACTTATATGAACAATTTCATGTAGGGGAAGTGCATCAAAGAAAAAAATAGTAGGAGGTTTCAAGGCTCTATATGCTTTCAAAAATAAGTGCAAGGATTTAGGTCTTTGGGCTTGGAAGGTAGATCAGAAAATAAATTTTTCAAACTATCATCTATCCTACTATATTATATGGATGTGTTGTTTAGAGACCTGGACTTAGTGCTAAACTTTGAAAAGATATTGAAAGAGTGAAAAAAAATTTCTTCTCAATGAATTAAAGGTGAATATGTAAATGCCTTACTCAATGTTATTATGTGAATGTGATATATTACCTTTAGAAGTAAAGGCCTTGAGCCAATTCATTATATATACTCATAGCTTACATATCTTAAGGCAAGACAAATTCTTTAAAGCAATTCTTCAGAATGTGCGAGACTAAGGTTGGTACTTTCAAGGGATGCAATGGTTAAGAAAATGGAATATCTCTTAAGAGGACATGCAACAAAACCCTAAGCATATTCACCAATGATAAAGTTAATTTTTGTTGCATTGTGATATCATAGCAACAATGTCATAACCCATGCTACATCATTGTTGATGCAATGTCCCAAGATGTGTGCAGCCCTATAAATATTGACACTTGGGTACACAATTTGTAACTTTTCATTCCAGTCTTAGCTAGATTCTTATAGTTTGTTTTTGTAGTTTTAGTAATAGAGTGAATTCCCACAATGTGATGTTGAGTAGTTGTTTGAAATCTTTATTTGAGTGCATTCATGAACGAAAATAAAGATCAAGATTGTTTTTCATCATCGCAGCATCCACTTAGTTTTACTATTTTACTTAGAATAATTTTCTTGTTTTCTTAGTTAATCATTCACATTCCAAGCACTGTATTTTACATGTCATTAGTAAGCGATATGGACACAACTAGTTTTAAGCACTAAGTGTAGTTATCTAGTAACCTCGTACTGATGTTGCTTGATTCACTCAATAGTAATATCACTTGGTAATCCTAGTGATGACTACTTGAGTCCAAGGCATGTACAGTAGACTAGGACCAAATATCCATTGCACTATGCTAGGTTAGATTTATGTTTTCCAAGTTAATTAGACTTGGAACTTTATCTTTAATCATATTTACCTTTAGGAGTATTAAGGGCCTACAACATCAACCAATCATATGCCTCACTAAGAGTTAAACTATATGCTCGAACTTCACTAACTCAAAGTGGGAAGATAGGTATCTCAAACTTAACATCAACTACTAGCATAATTAGATTGTCCACCCATAGAGTATGATCTAGTCATGCATGAGCACTCATAACTTATATGGTAGAGTGTTGGATGCTTCACCACTCATCATTGGTACCATTGTCATGGATGTGTCAATGTATGCTAAGTAATTGATCTTACAAAGTTTGTTGTATTAAGAACCATAAAGTCAATCCTCATAATCTTTAAATAATTCTAATAACACACAGTTAACCAAGTGTCACACTTATAACATGGCTTCAACTAAGGAAAAACTATCACCTACCAAAGAGATACAAAGGGGTAATGACAAAACAAATAATGATGAAGACTAAAGTATGCCTAATGCAAACAAGAATCTCGTATGCTCACAATGATTCTTACTACCATGATTTCATATTTATCTTTTACCAAGATAGGTAGTTGAGGTGGAGAGACCTACAGGGCAACACAATTTTGCCTCCAAAGCATTTAGCATCCATCATGCTTCAAACAACTTTAATGGAAATGAATCTAAATCATGCACAAGAAGGGTATCATGTGACCAAACACATGACAAGATCCTACCAACCCACATAGGCATAAGTGTGGAGAGACACTACTATGAAAACCAAACATGAGCATAATAAGAAAAAGTAGGTTAACTCTCTTGTTGTCCTAAAAGAACTTGATGGTGATGCATTTGTAGTAGAACCTATTAAAGTGCAACTACATTTAGCCCTCATAGAGACACCAAGAAGAAAGTAAAGGACTCTAAGTACAAGCAGGACTCAAGGCCAAGAGTTTTTTCTAGATTACAAAGAGATGAATACTAGAGTCACAGAAAGAGAACTAGTTGGCATCATTCTCCCACTACTTCATCTTCATCCTCATAATTGTCAGTGAACTCTTACCAAAGGGAACAAAGGTACAGAGACCATGATAGGGAGAGAAGTCAAGTTCATGATAGACATGACTATCACCCAAGATACCTTGATGAAGAAGATGAAGAGCATGAATCACAAAGGAATAAGGATAGATAAGAAGAAAGAGAGAGACATGAGTATTAAAGAATCCATTACTACAATCAAGCATACAAATCCTATGATCATGAAGAACCCTTGTTGGCTACTCACATCATGATCAACATAAGGGAAGCTATATATATCACGATTAAGCACATGAGAGACAATCACATCAACTGACTAGATATGAACAATATTCCTAAGTTTAAAGATGGTAAAACATAGATGCACAACATCACCTTCAAGCATTTCATGATGCATGTGTCCTACAGAATATAGAAAGTGATTGGCAAAAACTTAAGTTACTCCCTCAGACACTCACCAAGGAGGCAGAAAGCTAGTACAAATCATTAAAACCTGAATTAATTAAAAGGTGGAGTACCATGCTCAGACTTTTCAATGATAAATACCAAACCTACTCCTAGGTGTCCAACCTTAGGAAGCAAACCCAGGGCTAGAAGAAAGGGACCCATGAATTCCTTAATTCCGTAATGGGCATATACTACTCTCTTCTGCATATGTGCCCAAGCCATGGATTTCCCCAAAGGGAGCAACTTAGGCACATTGTTGATGGATTAAGGAATAAAACTAGGAAAATCCTTGAGGTTTATACCCAAGGTAGACTATCTAAAATGACCATCCATTGAATTCAAAGACTAATTGACCAAGTATCAAAGGAAGAAGGACAATTGAAGAAGAGAGAATCAGCTAAGGAGTATAATAGAGATCCATCCATCTAAAAAAGATATGTACAAGTATGTGATAAGCAAGAGGAAGAAACCTTGGGGAAGGTGATATAGAAAAAGACTCTACCAATCCAAAAGCTAGTTAATGACATAGCCACCAACATAGAAAAGATGTGGGATTTGGTGGATGAAAAATTTACTACAGCTTTGAAAATCCTAGAAGAAAGAACTAAACAAGCCTTCAATAAGGACAAGGAGAAAAAGAAGAAAAGAGATTGTAGATGAAAAGGAAAAGTTACTTTAGTGATAGAATGTTCTAATTCAAGCTCAGAGGATGAGGAAGGGTGTACAATGTGCTAGTATGAACATCCTAAGGGGTGTTGTTTTATAATGGTACATTTGCAAGAAACAAGGGCATATGCACTTAATCCAAGATTCATCAAAATGCAAATGCCAAAATGGTTACCTTCCCCTCAAGGTAACTACTAACAAACCTTCCAGCTGGTCTACTACCCTAGTGGAGCTTATTTGCAGCCATAGGAGTAGTACCATCAATAGTGATAGCAACCACAATCGTGGGTGATGCTACCACTAAAACAACAATACCCATATCAGCAACCAAACCCTTATGGAGACTATGCATAACATTCAATATCTCCAAGGAATGTAGTAATTCAGACTTCTCAATATTATCCACCTAAATATTATAGACCCACACCTCCAAGGATGGATTCCAATCCATATGTACATCAACTAGTGATTGGTTTGTTGAGTCAACCTTCTAACCCTCAACCACTTGTAGCACCACCTATAATGTAGGGAGAATTATAGTCACAGCCTCAACAAAAGAACACTCTAGGGGCAATGAATATACAAAGAGAGGGTCATATTAGTGATACTAAAGAAAAATCAAGGAAATGCTCTTTCTTCAGGACAAGTTCAAAAAAGGCTAGTAGAATAAGGATTTCATTAAGATAAGTTTCTCCTATTATAGATCCTCCTACCAACACCATGCTTCCACAACAACTAAATTAGAAACTTAAAACTATTAGGCTAACAAATATAGTATTAGAATGAATTAAGGTAGGGAGACTTCCTAGAAAAAGAATTGATCCTAGAATTCCTTTGATTTACTTACAAGTTGTTGGAAATTCACCATGCAAGGCTCTACTAGACTCAAGTTTTGAAGTAAATTTGATATCTCAAGAAACATACAAGGCATTGAACCTACCACCCTTAAAGAAGTGTAACATAAGGTTAGAGCTAGTAGATTAATCTATCACCATTCCTTTAGGACAAATAGAAGATGTGGTGACCACCATCAATGAGTGGTCTTATCTAGTAGATTTTTTGATGATTGATGTGAAGAATGATAAAAAGGAATTTCCTATCATTATGGGAAGAGCATGACTTAGCACAATAGATGCTAAGTAAGAAATAAGAGATTTATCCATGGAAATTTCCAAAGAAGATGCATAAGAAGCCATACATATGCAAAGAACTCCATGCATTACTAATGATAAAGAAGGATGTAGTTGTGGACCGAAAGTTCAAAATGTCAACATCATCCTTACACCAACCCACAATAGATGTGAGAAACATGTATACAAGAAGGAAAAAGGACCACTAAACCAAAAGATAATCAGTGGCCAAAACTATGACGATAAAACTATCCAAAACATGCATGAAAATGTTTGACTTACTTATTAACTCTTATCCTGAGAAAATGATCCAAACTAAGAACTCACAAACGAAAATATTAAACGATAATCATACATTAGAAGATAGAGAAAATAAGGACTTAAAATTTGAATTTAAGAACAAATAAGAGAATATAGTTGGACCTTCTAAGATAAAAAGACCATCTAGTCCAATGGGACATATATCTTTAGATTATCAAAATTTTATTATCATCAAGATTACATGGGATAAGAACCAAAAAACTAAATCACTAAGGATGGTAAATGAGAAACCTAGAGTGTATGATCCAGGAGATCTAGGGTCCATTTTCTGAATTCTCATCCATAAGTTCAGTTGTGGGAGAGATACCTTGTCTTGATTTAGAAATTAATAAGTTCTTTTCAACTTTTTTTTACAATTCTTTTTGGTTTACAATTTTTTGTTATACTTTTCAAATTTCTTACCAATTTTTCATATTCTTTGATATCTTTTCATTCTTTTAAACTTTTTCATTTCTTAATCATTTAATATTATCTAATATTTTTTCAAATAATTTCTCTATTTTTCATTTTTTCTATGAATTGCATCAATTTTCCTATACACATTTTTGTTAGTGTTCCAATAAAACACACTGAATAAAATAAGATGTAGTCCCAATAAGGTGAAGATTTCTCTATATTATCAATCATAAGGGAATAATTACCTATACAGTGAGACCAAAACATCCATCCACCCATTCCAATAATAAGAGGTTCTTACCATGGCCATAATGATACTCTTCTAATAACAAAATTAAGAATAAACCTATGATCATTATGCTTGGATAGAAGAGTGAAGAACTAAGTGGGAATGACAAGAGTGTGACGTCAAAGGAACTTGTGGATTTTCTTGGGTTACTATTGTATGGCCTATCCTATTGCTAAGGATGTATTATATCATTATAGATCTAATGAAAAATGGGAGTAAGAGTACAGTAAATGTTGCCTTATCATGTCACTGGAAAGACATGTTACCCATGCTTGAAGGTAGTCATCTGGTAAGGTCGACATAGTTAAAATAAAAAACCATGCATAAAATAAATTTTTGGGGGTCCCATTGGAAAGACATGTTACCCATGCTTGAAGGTAGGCAACTTCTTAGGAATCTCAAAAAAAAAGTGCAATTAATAAACTTCTCCCTTGAACAACATGCTAAGTGGCGATACTCCTTGCAATAGTGGTAGGCTTATGGTTGAGAATCCCAAAGATGAAACAATGTGATTGTCATTGGAAAGTGATTTGGACTTGGTTTGAATCTCAAAAAGAAGGGCTAATGATGACCTTAACCATAGATCACACCCAAGAATTCATTATGCCTATAGTAAGATACTTGATTTTCTAGTTTCAACAATCCCTTCTACAATCCATCTCATCTCATGGTATATTTAATCATAACTTTATGGCTTTGTATAATATATTGTTATTTTCCTAATCTAGTGATACTAACATGTGTGTTTTGCTAGACATGTATGTCTTACATTCAACTACTTGAGTGTCTAAGGATACTTTTAGGTGTAGTCATACAAGGGCACTAAGGGTTGGAGCCTACTTTGGGAAGGACTCACTTGTATAACTCTTGTATTTCATATTTGGCAAGCAATTCCCATCATCTTATGCCTTCAAAAAATGATCAAGATCCATTAAAAACTTCCCATATCATCTAATAATCTATCCATACATTTAAAATTCTTAACCCATCTCCTATCTATTTAATAAAATTTTGTTCCCCAAGATTCTTTCCTTATGAACTTTGAATGCCAAATTCTCAAAAA
>MNCI01032116.1:860341-871391 GCA_015680685.1 Gnetum montanum | reverse complement strand
CTATGATGTTGCATCTACGATGTTGCACATATAAAAATAATATATATATATATATATGCATAGGAGTTCATGAAATTTTTCATTTCTCTCATTTGTAGCAAGAGAAGTTTTTGCAGTTTTTCCTTTGGGCTCTTGCACACTAACTTCGCAAGGCTATAATTTCATTCCCTTAGCTCTGATTTTCGAAATTCTTGAACCCTGTTGATCCTAGAGCACTCAACTTAGTTAGTGGGGGGTGGGCAGGCTATGGCTACACTATGTTGACATTAGGAAATTTGAGCCGAAATTATTTCTAACACCTGGAAGATAGCATAAGGGTAAGTATAAGGAAACAATAAAGATATCATCATGAATTGATCAAACGTAGGCCATTCTAACATTTTGAGACACCATAAGAAAAGAAATAACAATTGTAGAAAGGTCATAGTGATTAGGGATATAACACCTAAGGGGTTTCATTTTTTGAAAATTTTCTAACTCTACAATCATAATAAGAAGAGGACTTGATCTAACCAAGGGTATGAGAAAGATAAATAACTAATAAGAACTAATTTAGACACTTTAATAATTTCAAATCCTTGTTGATTGTAGATGGTCCCAAAGAAACCAACAACTAAAGGACCTTCCCAACATGGAAGCAAAAGACCAAGAGGCTGTGGGAGAGGCCAAGTGGGAGAACAAACTTCCTAAGAAAACATGCAAAGTAGAAGGCCTAATTATATAGCATCCATCAACAAACTCCTACTGCTGAGCATTTAGCCCAAGGAGAAACAAAAGTCCCACTAGCACCTAAACTAAGACAACACCTCACATTGTCTCCAAATGCCTCTAGGCCATACAAGAAGAATCTATCATATGCATAGTCATTGTGGAATTGAACTTTGGTCCCGTTATGGAATTTGCTCCAAAAGTAGTGAAGACAACTTCAAGCTTCTCCTTTATAACCAACACTATCCAACAAAAATGAATGGTATATGGAAGAAACTTACCAATTTTGGTAGAACAAATAGGTCGATGCAATAGTAATAATTAAAGAAGTCTTTATGCCATACTTAGTAGAAGCACTCGCAAAGGCCCTAAACATTCCAAATGTAGGGGCAAATGTAACACAAATTTTAATAAGATCAGACACTAATGCTACGAGGTTGTGGTTGCAAAGGGAATATGGAAAAGAAGATAAGGATAGAAGAGGAGAAACTTCATGTGCTTCTCAATGACTACTAATCCCAAAAGCCTAGCAACAAAGACAACAAGCCTATGGAAGAGCCTCCATCACCTAGAATATGATCTACATCGAGCTACTTCAAATTTTGTTTTTTGTCCTATCATGTAACTATGTCATTTTTGTAAAAATGCTATTATGGCATTCTAAGTCATGTAAATAGTTAGTAAGTCATGTCAAGTTAAATCTACCTCGTAATTTTATAAGGGATCCTATCCTCATTTTGTGGAAACTCAAGGATGAGTTTCCAATCAATCATGGGGGTATGATAAAGTTAATTTTTGTTGCATTGTGATATCATATGTACAATATCATAGCAATGATGTCATAGATACAATGTTGTAACCCATCTACATCTTCATTGATGCAATGTCTTAGGATGTGTGCAGCCCTATAAATACTAACACTTGGGTGCACAATCTATAACTTTTCATTCCAGTCTTAGCTAGATTCTTGTAGTTTGTTTTCATAGTTTTAGTGATAGAATGAAGGCCCACAATGTGATGTTGAGTGGTTGTCTAGAATCTTTATTCAAGTGAATTATACTTGGACACAGTTCATGAACAATAATAAAGATTGAGATTGCTTTTCATCATTGCAACATCCACTTAGTTTTACTTTTCTACTTAGAATAAGTTTCTTATTTTCTTAGTTAATCACTTACATTCTAAGCACTTTATTTTACATGTCATTAGTAATTGGTATGGATGTGACTAGTTTTGAGCACTGAGTGTAGTTATCTGGTAACCTAGTAGTGGTGTTACTTGATTCTCTTAGTAGTAATACCACTTGGTAATCTCACTGATGACTACATGAGTCCAAGGTGTGTACGGTAGACTAGGATTGAATATCCATCGCACTACACTAGGTTAGATTTATGTTTTCTAAGTTAATTAGACTCAGAAATTTATCTTTAATCATGTTTATCTTTAGGAGTATTAGGGGCCTACAACATCAACCAATCATATGCCTCACTAAGAGTTAAACCATACACCCGAACTTCAGTAACTGGAAATGGGAAGACATCAATCTTGAACTTAACATCAATTATTGGCATAATTACATTGTCCATCCACAGATTATGATCTAGTCAAGTGCGAGCACTCGTGACTTGTATGATAGAGTGTTGGATGCTCCATTTCTTATCAACCAACTTGTTAAGTAGAAGGTTTTAATATAGATATGGACTAATGTGGAAGGAAAGAGGCAATTTTATTTACACTACATTAGACTTTAAAAAATAGATGTATAAGCTTATTATCTCTTAGTTATTATTCCCATCAAGTATTAGAATGCTATTAGCAAACTGCACTTAAGTTCTCATCATCCTAGAATTTGAAGTGGAAGATGGATTCAACTCATTTGAGAAGAATACATTTATAGGTTATGCATATCAAGAGCCCTTGAAGATGAGTTACACATGTTTCTTTCTTGAGATATGGCTACTCATTTGAGACATTATTATAATGTTATAGTAAAAATCCTATATGATTTGTTTTTTATGCCTCCATTAGTGCTTGGTCAATCTGTAGAGTCTATCATTATTTTTTTATGAAAATGTAATATCTATCCAATAGATCCTATGGGTCTTTGGACATAATAAAGTTTCATTTCAATTCATAGTGAAAATAATACTATTTTATGTATATGTTAAGGGGGTGGGGGTGTATACTTTTTTTCTTTGCATTTGGAAGTATCTTCAATTACTTGTTCTCTACTCTATTTGGAAACTTCAGTGTGCAGTTATTTTCAAGCAACAATAGCATCATTGTGAATCCTCTTTAAGAGTTAAGTATCAAATTTTCAAAGATGTTGCTTTTTCACTACAGCTTCAAGAAAAAAAGCTCCCAGTGAAAGTTAAACAATTAATTTATTTCATGTAGTATCAATTTCTTTTTTTTTTAGACGCTCAAGGATGAGAAGCTTTCAGCTTCTCTTGCTATGTGTTCATTATTTGTGATTGATGCATTCTTTTGTCTTTAAAGAGAGTTTTCTCCTTCTCTTTACTAGAAACATTTTAATAAGTGAAAACCTATTATGGTGCTTTTGAACAAGGGCAATGCTTAATCCTAATCCTATCCCAAAGGGGAGGGTTTTTTAGGACTAGTCTTAAGAATGAAAACTTGAAAAGGCATCCCCAAAGCTATTCAGCTTTTTCTTTAGACTCTTTCTTCAATGATCTAGTGTACTTAGAATTTTAAAAAATATTTTTATCATTTTTGGGAAAAAAAATTACTTTTTTTATGTGTGCGTGTAGAGCGGGTTGAAGTGCATCAAAGCTTGAAACTTTTTTTTTTTTTTGGAACAATTGTTACCCTAGGATATAGAGTCAAATTAACTTTATAACTTAACATTACTTGCTAGAACTGAATCCATAACTCAAAGCTTTGAAATAAAAAGTCTTATTGCTATAATAATATCTCATTATTATATTTTTTTATGTGTGATTTGAACTCAAAACTTTTTACTTACAAATCTAGTATTATGTTTCTCTTTTAATGTTATCATTTGCACACCATCATAGATGTGCTTGGATGAAGCAAACCTTTTTGGGAGTACCTCTTTTGGAAAATTTGTAACCATGCCATGTATCAATTATTAAGAAAACCCATCCATAATTAGCACATAATATCTTTAAAATAATTTAACATTGATGAGCAGTGAGGTACCCCTACGCTCAACCATACGAATACGAGCGTTTCACACACAATCTGGTCAAATTCCAAGGACTAAGTGCTTATGCGCCCTTGTGGAACAAGGACGGGTTGGTTGATCATTGTCTTCCCAAGCTTACCTGTATGTCATGATTGTATGGTTAAGTAAGCTTAAGGCATATGATTTTTATAGCTTTTATGTTTTTATGTCCTACACTAGTAGAGAAAGAGAGAGATAACTAAGTGAGTAATTTAACTTAACTAATGATTAACTAGGCTTTAACTAATCCTAACACCAATATCCGTTCTCACTTGCCGTACACATCCTGAACCAGTGCAACACTACTAGGATTATGAAATGCTAATCATTACTGGGTTACCAAGTGTTACATGCATGCTCGAAGTGATCGTACTAAGTGTAATTTAACAATTTGCTTAATTAATCAAAATGAATTGCTACACTAATAACAGAAATGTAAAGCGCATAAAATAAAATAAAATAAATGCATAAGAAAATAAAATAAAAGAAATGAGTAAGAAAACAAATCTCAAGTGCTACAAGGATGAATCAAAGAGCTTGTCTTTATTGCTATACAGAAGGTGTGCTCAGGTACACAATGCTCGAATAAAGATCCATCCACACTTCGACCTCCTCCTACGAGCACTTGGAAACTACTCCAACTTCCAAATAGGCTACCAGAGTTTTTCTACTTAACTGCTACAAGACTCCTTCTTCTAAATTACTTTCTATTGTGTGTATCCACACTTCGACCTCAGGCCCAAGAGTAACCTAGGAATAACTGCTCTAATAATGACCACTCTAATAATTAGAGTAACCACTCTAATAATTAGAGTAACTACTCTAATAATAACCACTCTAATAATTAGAGTAACTGCTCTCATCATACCCCCACAACTAAATGAAAACTCATCCTTGAGTTCTTTACAAAATATTGGGAAGGTATGGGATTATTAACTAATTGACAACTAATGGTGGAATGGGATGACAGACTCAACGTGCCCAGTGAATGGATCAATAAGCATATTACAACATTAGTGTTCATGACCATTGTGGTGAACACTCGTACATAAATGACATCCAAGCCTTTATTTGATAGCTTGTAGAGAAAGAGAGAGAAAGAGAGAGAAAGAAAATGAAGAGTGTTGCTGCCAATGCTAAGATTGTGTCTTCCGTTGTTTATCCATAGCCATGCCACCAGACTTGCTCCTTTCTTAAATGCTCTAGTTCCGATCCAACCTAAGTGCTTCCTCCAAGCCCAGTCCATTGTTTGTATGATCACCATCTACACATACAACATAGTCACAAATGAGTAAGGATAGATAAACTACAATGCAGTTGATACCTTGCCTCGATATGAAGTGCATTGGCTGAGTTGTGGTTATGGCAAAAATTAGTTCAGAGGTTTATCATAGGTGACTACCCAGGGTGTAGGGATTAGGCAAATAGTAAAATGGAGAAAATTGGAAAACGTGTGCTAGGGCCTCCATAACTAAGAGTGAACCTCTGGTAGCTATAAGATGGAAAAATATGAAGAACAAGAAAGATGGAAAAAAATAACAATGGTAACGCCAATAAAATGGATGTCATAGATGGGGATGAAACAAGAGATGATTGATTGCAAGAAATGTTTAAGGAAAAGAACTTAACAATTGAACCAAAAAGGAATGTCAGTGGATCCTTCCCAAAGTAGGCTCATGCATTTTATGCCTTAACAAACCCACAAACCAAAGAGTTCGTAGGCTCTAGGAATGTCATTTGGAAGAAAAAGTTAAAAACTTATCCACAAGAATTCACCAAAGAAAAAAAATGCATCAACCCAGAATGGACTAATGATAAAACTAGTAGTGAGGTGGAAAATGGAAAGAAAGATGGAGAGGAGAGAATGGAATGGAATCCCAAGAATAAGGTTGTGTAAAGTCCCTTGTGTATTTTATGGTAAATGTGACTGAGTAAAAATCATCCCAAATCTAGACTCAAACAAACCACATCCAGTGACCTTACATTAATACACTTGACCAATCCATCCACTTGAAGCAACAAGAATGCTTCCACAAAGAGTCACTACCATTCCGAGGAGAGTGAGATGGAGAAGCAGGAAGTGAGAAAGGACCTTAGTTAGAGGAAAACTTCAGGCATGGGTAACATATCTTTCTAGTTCATAACCAGTGCTTATAGCCCTTTTATTTGGTCTAAGGGATGTGCTTTGAATTCCCATGTTGTTGTTTTTTTTCTGAATGGGAACCACACCATGCAAAGACCCATGCATTTTTTTTTTTTTTTTTGCATTTATTTTGTCCAAGGGATGTGCTTTGAATTCTCACTTTTCTCCTTTTTTTTTTTGCGTGAGAACCACACTATGCAAAGACTTATTTTTATTCACTCAACTTTCGGATATTTGAACAATGTCAGAATGGCAGAAAACCCAAGAAAAAGCGTCCAAGCACCCAAGAGAATGGCTAGCACAAATGCATCAAATCCCCTTGAAGTCACACCATTTTCATCCTTTGAGTCTTTCCTTGGTTTGGAAAGTACCCAACCACCAATTCATTAAAAGTTTACTTTGAAAAAAGGGACTGTACAATTCCAAGCCAAAGGAGACCATAGAGTTGTATGAATGAGTGGACAGCATGGACTCATTACTTGTTTTACCAAAAGAACCATACCTTAATATCAACATCATAATTCAAAGTTAAAAACCAAACATTAGCAATCAATATGATATAATTCAATCCATGATCATGAGCACTTATTAGATGATGAATAAAAGTAAATCAAGCAAACAAAGAAATAGTAAAAACATGAACGATGGTGTAAAAAAAATAAGAAAGTTGGAAAAATGTGTAAAAAAAATTCAAAAAGAACTGAGGGCCTAGAACGGTTAACAAAGGTGGTCATCTCCCCCATGACTAAGTTGGAAGGAGAAGATCTGAAATAGTAAGCAGNTAAGTTGGAAGGAGGAGATTTGAAATAGTAAGCAGGGTTGTCCATCGATAGAGGTAGCATGTGTACTAGCTGTCCTAAGCTCATGGAAAGGTTTGGTTTGTTGTACATTGACCAAAAGTTTCTTATCTAGTCTCTTAGGTTTGTATATTATCATAGCCCCTAAAGGAAAAGTTGCATAAATAATATAAGGTCCTTCCCACAGTGTTTGAAATTTAGTACATTATGGCACATGTGTAGGATTCCAATAAAGAACCTTATCTCCTGGCTAATATTCAACTTTCCTAATTCTTAGGTCATGATGTTGTTTATTGAATGCCTTGTACAATTCGTTAGATAACAGGGCAGCTAGTTGGTTTTAATCTAGAAAATTAAGGGTTATTAATTGTTGTTTATATGCTAGGTCAAGGTCAAGGTTGAGGTTACATGCCATGGATAGTGTACAAAGCTCAGTTTGAATGGGAAGCATTGGTAATTTACCATACACTAACTCATAGGGAGAGTAGCCTATATGGAGTTTCCATTTGGAGCAGTATGCCCAAAGAGCATCATTTAGTTTAGTGCTCCATTCTCGCCTAAACTTGCTAATAGTTCTTGTCAATATTTTTGTAATCTCCCTGTTGGTGACTTTGGCTTGACCATTTGCTTGGGGGTGGCATGGTCTTGTCAATTTTTGTTCAACCCCTAAGTGTTGCATTAATTTTCAAAAAGTTGCACCTGTGAAGTGTGTACCATTGTCTGAAATAAGTGCATGCAGCACATCAAAACTATTTATGATTTATTGTTGAACAAATTGTGTAGTTGTAGATGATGTACAATCTTTAACAATAGCTACTTTGGCCCATTTTGTTAGGTAATCAACGACAACAATAATATAAGCTTTTTCATTGGACATTGGTGTAATTAGCCCCATAAAATCAATTCCCCAAATGTCAAAGGGTTCTAACAATTGAATCCATTGTTGTGGACCCTCCATTCTAGCAGTCATTCCCCCATCACGTTGATAGTGCTCACAAGATTGGGTGAAATGATGGGTGTCCTAAAATAATGTAGGCCAATAATATCCTGCAAGTAGGATCTTTGTGGCCATTTATCTCCCAGCATAATGACCCCCATAAGGACCCTCATGAGTGTCTTGGAGAACTCGTAGTTGATCTATATTGGGAACACACCATCGAACCAAGCCATCGGAACACACTTTGTAAAGTTGTCAATTGATCTCCATAAAGTATTTGGCTCAATGAAGAAATTGTTGTTTCTTCTTAAGGTTTAACTCTTGTGGTGTTTGTTGGGTGAGGAGATAAGTAAGAATGCTACTATACTAGTTTGTCTCCATGGGTGTTTGATTATTCACTACACCAGCAAAGAGGAATTTATGATGGAAATGATCAGAAATTGGATACTCATCCTCTTTGTTGTTCCATCACAACTGAGATAAATGATCAGCAACTACATTCTCAGTGCCCTTGCAATCGATCATCATTAAATCAAACTCTTGTAAGATTACAAGCCATTGTATGATACGAGGGCTTACCATTGGCTTATTCATGAGGAACCAGATTACACTATGATATGTATCTATATATATACTTTATATCCCAATACATGATGTCTAAAATTTTCTAGTGCAAACACTACAGCCATTAATTCTTTCTCCATAGTAGTGTGATTAAGTTGTGCACTAGTGATACTTCTACTTGCACAGTGGATGTAATAAGGATGCTTTTGGTCATCTAACTATGTAAGTATGGCTCATAAAGCATAGTTGGACATGTCAGTCATGATATGGAATGGTTTGGACCAATCAGGAGCTTGTAGAATGGGTGTTTCTACTAGCTTCTATTTCAAAGTTTGGAAAGCTAATTTGTATTCCCTGGTCCACTCAAAAGGTACATCCTTTTTTGTTAATTTCACCACTAATTTGGCAACCTTTGAAAAGTTCTCAATAAGTCTCCTATTGTAGCCAGTGTGTCCAAAGAATGACCAAATATCTTTGACAATTTCTGGTTGACAGGTAATTCCTTAAATAACTTTGATTTTCTCAGAGTCTACCTCTATCCCTATGTGTGAGATTTTGTGCCCTAATACTACACCCTCTTGGACCATCAAATGGATTTTCTGCTAGTTGAGCCTCAAATTGGTTTCTACACATCTTTTTAAGACTTGCTCTAATCGGTCTAAGGCTTGATCAAAGTTTGCTCCATAAGTGAAGAAATCGTCCATAAAGACTTCTACATCATTTCCTATTTGCTATTGGAAGATGATTAAAACGAGTTGTTGAAATGTTGCAGGGGCATTGCACAAGCCAAATGGCATTTGTTTGTATGAAAACATTCCCCAAGGACTAGTGAACGTAGTTTTGGCTTGGTCTTCTAGGGCTATTTGTATTTGATTATATCCACTATATCCATCCAGAAAACTGTAATAGCGATGCCCTGCGATGGTGTTTAAGACTTGGTCGACAAATGGCAATGGAAAGTGATCTTTGAATGTTGCCATATTTAGTAGCCTGAAATCAATGCACACCCTCCATTTACCTCCCTTTTAGCATAATAATTAAGGGGCTAGCCCATTCGCTATCAAAAATGGGGTATATGAACCCAACCTTGAGAAGCTGTTTGATTTCTTCCTTGACTACTTACTTCAGCCTTGGGTTCAAACACCTTTGCGGTTGTCTTTAAGGCTTTATGGAGGGGTCGGTGTAAATCCTATGTTGGCATATCCTAGGATCTATTCTAGTTAATTTGGGATTTGACCAAGTGAAGGCTTTTGACCATCTATTAATTACCTTTAGTAGTTCTTTTTTCTGTTAAGGAGCAAGCTTAGTGTTGATAATTACTGGTTTTCCATTTTTAAGGAACATGTAATCCATACCGGTGGGTAATGGTTTCAACTCAAGGGGCTCTTGCTTAAATTTCTCAAGGATTTCCAACTTCCCCCAGTTGATATTTTCGAGGTTAAGGTATGGAAGTTGGTGGCAGACTTGCTTTAATGCATCTATGCTATCAATGTAAGTGCAAGTCAAACCCTCAGTTGGTTCCATGCATATGAGTGAACTACTTCCTTGATCAGCTATCAGCCACTGGGTGTCTTCCTATTGTGTGGTTGTTGCATATAGGCATCTTTGTATGTTGATTACTTGTGCACACTAATTGTATGCAAGCAATGTTAAACTTTTCATAACCCATGACTTCTGCATGCAATTACATCTTGTGTCACTGTATGTATGCATAGTACTTTCTTCTTCTCAATTTTTCTGAATGTATTTTCCTTTGATATTTCTAGGGAAAGATCATGAATTCCTAGGCATGCGTCGATGATACTTAGCCATGCTCTTCCCATTATGATTGGGAAGTCCCCCTTACCGTTGTTTACTTGAATCACTAGGAAATCAGCTGGGTATGACCACCCACAAATAGTGATAACAATGTCTTCCACCAATCCCAATGGAACAGTGATGGACTGGTTGACCAACTCTAGACAGATGTTTCTCTTTTTCAATGGAGGCAAGTTCCAGGCCTTGTACATTTCTTAAGAAATCTAGTTGACATTGGAACCTGAATCCAAAAGAGCCTTGCACAGTGCATTTCCAATGATTTGTAAGTATATTAGAGGACTCCAAGATCAGAGAATTTCCTAGGAAGGTGGCCAGCTTTGATCCAATCGGTGATGGCATGTGTTAGCATGACCGTATACGTTGAGTGTAGTGGTTGAGTTAAAGGAGGCTTTAAAGTTTTGATTGATATTGAGGTGTCTAAGAAATTAGCTGCTTGTGATTGCAAAGGCTTGGTTGGTCTGTTGGTTCTAAAGAAAGGTTTTTTCTACATGTGGTTGTTGGAACCAACAATAGGTTGAGAGTTAACAGCCCTTGTGGCGTTACGTTGCTGTGGCTGGGTAGGGATTTCACCTTGCATAGCTGGAGCAGGTGGTAGTGGAGCTATTGGTGGAAGAGATGCGGTCGGATGAGAAGGATGATATGCTTGCAGAATATTACCCCTAGAAGAGGGAGTCCCATAATACTCATGGGCTTGGTAGTGAGGTTGAAGAGTGACGTGACTAGTAGAGTCACGTGGGGAGATTGGCTGCTACACATAATATCCATACAGGTCAGGTTGCCAATAAGGATACTGTTGCCTTGGTGGTGGCATTTCCCATGATTATGGTTACTGCCACTATTGATACTGCTCAATTGGTTGTGGTGGAGTTCCACTT
>MNCI01032116.1:840102-858119 GCA_015680685.1 Gnetum montanum | reverse complement strand
ATAAAATAAAATAAATGAGTAAGAAAACAAATCTCAAGTGCTACAAGGATGAATCGAAGAGCTTGTCTTTATTACTATACAGAAGGTGTGCTCAGGTACACAATGCTCGAATAAAGATCCATCCACACTTCGACCTCCTCCTACGAGCACTTGGAAACTACTCCAACTTCCAAATAGGCTACTAGAGTTTTTCTACTTGACTGCTACAAGACTCCTTCTGAATTACTTTCTATTGTGCACCTAGGCACTATATTTATAGGCCCAGGAATAACTGCTCTAATAATAACCACTCTAATAATTAAAGTAACCACTTTAATAATTAGAGTAACTACTCTAATAATAACCACTCTAACAATAACTACTCTAACAATTAGAGTAACCGCTCTAATAATAATCACTCTAATAATTAGAGTAACCCCTATAATAATAAGTACTCTAATTATTATAGTAACCACTCTTATCATACATCTATGTAAAAAAATGTTGTATTGTTGTGCACAAAACTTGAGCACTAGGAGACACGATAATTACCAATAGATGTACCTTTAAGACAAATTTTATGGGTTCCACGAAACATGTGTGACGTCTTTTCACTAACCTAACCATTGCAACTTACGCTACAAAATGTGGAAGAGTTTCACATCATCCCCCAAAACATGTTTATATTTTTGTTTTAAATGAGCTTCAACATCAATCCAATTCATACCCAAAAGCATGTATGTTGAAGGTTCATTCCTTTGGAATGATTCAACCCCAACGTTCCTATCACCATGTCAATGTCTTAATGCCTTTTATCTAACGTAACATGGGTTAATTCAATCATTAAAGTAGGTGAAGTCCTCTAACAATTCCATCCCAATCACCTTGTACCAATATGCGAAACGCTTCTTTTAACAAACTAATTTTATTTTATTTTTTGATTTAAGATACTATTGCCATCCACATCCGTGAGAAGGACAAGCAAGGTATGATCGGTTGCAGTCCAACATGCGAAAAACTAATATTCCACAACATGTTGCTTGCCCGGTTGCGAAACCCAAAACCTTAATTTAAATATTAAAATGAAAAAACATTTTGGCGGCACGAAGACGCAACCTTGGAGATGAGGCCAAGGTTAAAAGCAAATTTGTCTTCCGAGGGCCCCGACATGGAATGTCCGGACATAACATGTGGGCCCTGCTGGGCCACGTGTCGCCCATCCGACGTGGCGCGCAGGAGACGTGACGCAGCGAACCTACGCCGTGACAAGTGCTGGCCAATCATTGTGGTCCAGGTCATCATGGCATAGCATGGCCAATGCATGCCCATCATCACGATAATGATGTATCGGATTAGTACGAGCTGCCCTGCAATAGTAATGAAATATAATCACGCTTAACAAGGCATCTTTATTTTAATTTTCCGGAATCTGGGTCCACTTAAAAAAGCAGAGCCAGATTCGGATCTCCGTTGGAGGTTGCTTAGCATGGTTGCTTGGGACTAATCGTTTTGTTTAATCCAAGTCCAACTGGAGTGCATGTTCGAAACAAGCAAATCTAGGACGCAGGCCACGTCATCCTAGCTGGATGACGTGGCGGTTTCCGATTGGGCAGGCAGTTTTGTTTCTTTCTGTTGGTTTGGGAAAACGGCAGCCCATAAAAATTCGAAATTTTGAGAATTCTGTGTTGCTCTCATGGACATCTGGTAAACTTGCGCCAGCCAAAATCCTAGATCGCGGAAGATTTTCTGGATGCATGGATATTTCCGGGAATTGAAAATTTAAAAAAGCTGAATTTCAGGCCCTACTAGAAAATCTGCAAATTTGCCAGAATTGCAGTTGCCGCGGCACCAATTTGGATGCATGCATGCATGCATGCATGGATAATTCCCAGAATTAGAAATAAAAACGCTGAAATTCCAGGGCACTATAAAATTTGCCGGAATAGCAATGCAATCAGACAAAAGTGGGGTGTAGGCAGGTTCAGTTTGGTCCGTGCTGCTCTAATGTTTCATGATTTCGTGAATTTATCTGGAAAACGATTGCACAGTTTTTGTTCTGCTCTGGTTCTCTCTGGTTAGAAATTTTTGTAAGGGGCCTAGGTCTACGTTTCTCTGTGCTGCAGACATTGTTAAAAAGGAGTCATTGGTGATGATTGATTTTTTGTAATTTATTTCAACATCGTCGGTAGAACAGGATTGTGAGGTGTATTTAGAGAGAGCAGGATTCGTAGAGTGGGCTGACAAAGTGCAGGAGTAGACAGAATTTGCAGGAAGATTCTGTTGGGGTTCTGTTTTCTTTTTTCCCCTCGTCCTGCATCTTCTTCTTGTTTTTCTTCTTCTTCTTGAGGTTCAGAATGAGCTCTCTTTCGGATTACAGCAGCATCCTGGAGAGCGACGAAGAGGAGAGTCATGATTTGGAGAAGAACAGGAGGGAACCCAAGAAAGTGGAAGTGGAGAACAATGATTTTGATGACGATGAATCCTCCTCTGATTCGGAACCTGATTCCCCTCAGCAGCATAGAGGATCCTACACTACTTCATGGCCGCAAAGTTACAGGTATGCAGTTAGGATTCATGATGGTTGGGTCTGCGATTGCATTTTGTTGTCAAATTTGTATGCTTTGTAGATGGGTTTTAGTCTTTTGGATCCCAAAATTGTTGGAAATTATTATTTTTTCTTTTTTTGTATTTTTGCTTCCTTCAAATTATGAACTGTGGAATTTGGTAGCTTAACTGGAATGTTAGTATTGAGTTCTTAGTTTCATTCTTGGATCTTGGCATTGGCATTGGTCGGATTGGTTTTTGTGAACCACGAATTCGGCTGCTAAATTGGGATGTTGTGTGCTTAGTTTTGGATCCCTGTTTATGAGCGAGTTCTGACTTCTGGATCCTGATATTTACGGAAGTTTTCATCAACTCTTAATATCACTGGATTGTTTTGTGCATACTCTGATCTTTTGGGATTTTATGTTTGAAAGAAAATTGCTGTGGAAGGAGTTTGGATAAAATACCAGCAGATCTGATCTATTTTGGGATATTGTCCATGCTGTTGGGATGGTTTTGATATTAATGGAGGTTTTGGATTTTGGGTTGCAGGCAATCCATGGATATATATAGTTCAATACCGTCCCCTGCTCAGCTAGGAAACCTGGCGGGAAGCTTTTTGGGAGGAGGGAGTCTTTCAAAGGTAAGCGGTTCATATCTCTCTTCATCTCTTACAAAGAGAAGGCATACACCGGAAGTGCTTCCTGTGCTTCCCAGTGTTCAAGAACCTCTCTTGACTCCAAAAGCTGAAGAAGAGAAGCAGCTCCCTGCTTTCAAGAAGATTCCATCAAAGAAACAAATTGCTGAAACTGCTGCTGCTCCTCCTCCTCAACTTGTAGCTGATGTTCATGGGCTACCTGTTACTGCATGTGGCTTTGGCCATGCCTTGGTTAATTGTATGTTTCATCTGTATTTTTGTCTTTTTCTAATTCTAAGGGTGCTTTAAGGAAAGTTTTTTCATGGATTTAAATGAATATGTGATTTTGTGATCTTTGGCAGCCATTAATGTTCTGTGTGGTGTTGGCATTCTGTCCACACCATATGCTGTCAAGGAAGGTGGGTGGCTAGGAATGGCTGTCCTGTTTGCATTTGCAATATTGGCAGGCTACACAGGTCACTTGTTGAAAACCTGTTTGCAAAGCAAGTCCAAATCCAAAAATCCTTATGAAACCATCAGTACATACCCTGATATTGGCCAGGCTGCGTTCGGCTTCAAGGGGCGTCTTCTAGTTTCTGTAAGTTAACCCAGTTCCTCTTTAATGATTTTCTTTTTCTGATCTCTGTTGCAAGCGTTTTCTATCATCTGAACCAGAGTGAAAATATTTAAGAATGGTAAAATCTGCCAAACTCACTGTTGAAAGGTTTGAAAATCTATTGATGGAAGTGCAGGTTTCTATTAGATCTATGTGCGATAGCCTTGGTAGGATCTATTTGAGGTTGCACCAGTTCCCTTTGAAGGAATATCTTCCTCTCAGCTGGAACCATAGTTACTAGCAATATGATCTTACCCAACCATTGTGAAATTTCATGCGTAGAAAACGGAAATTTTAAGCCTGGAAATGTAATATTTTTGACGTTTGAACATTGAAGCGAGCATGTGATCCGTAGGATGCAAGTCAAAAGTCATTCCAACTTCTCTTTTAAAGACGTTCATAGTGACGCTGCCTTAACTATATTTCTCTGTATTTCAAAGTTTTAAAAGTTCCCCTAGTGAGCTTACTCTTCTTATAGTCAGATTGCCCTTCCAGGCAAGAAACTTAAAATATCAGTGAATTATAGTGAAAAATGATCAAATCACTGTTAAAATTTGGAACGTGTATCAGCTCTACTTACAGTCACACTATCATATTTTGGCACATTGATACCATGGTGCTCTACAATTATTTTCTGAAGCTAAGTCAAAAGGTTATCATGGTGCCCTACAGTACTTTGCTGAATTCAAAGAGTATCTGATTATTGTGCATAATTCACAGAATAAGCAGACAGTGATCTCAAGGGTTGTTTGAAATCGGATTCAGAAGTCATGCCGATAAATTTTATTGTGTCTCTGGTTCTTAATGACTTAATTTGTATCATCTGTTTTCTTAACATGGGGGAAAACCTAAGTTGGAATCTTTTGTACTTTTATACTCATGTCAGCTTTATACTGTTTTGGACTGACAGCTTTTTGTGTTTCATTTGTAGATTATTCTTTACGCTGAGCTGTATGTAAGTATCATCTCAATTGATATTTGATAAGGTTGCCTGCCACTAGATTCCACTTTATAATTAATATGTTGTACTGGATTTTAGGCATGTTGCATAGAGTATATAATACTTGAGAGCGACAATCTCTCATCTATGTTTCCACACGCACATTTCGACTTTGCTGGGATTCACCTCGATTCACATAAACTATTTGCAATTTTGACTACACTTGCTGTACTTCCAACTACTTGGCTGAAAGATCTTAGCATCTTGTCATACATTTCAGGTAGACATTTTTTACCCTGATATGTAATTTGGCGGTATTTTTCTATTTCTGAAATTCTATTTGTATGATTTTTCCTTGCAGAAAGTTTTGTTTTAGTAATTTAGATAGTTTCAGATGCCTTAACATACAGTGAGACTTCTTTCTCACATCTTTGCAAATACAAACTAACAACAAAACTAACTTTTTTAGTATTATTCACCCTCACCTAAAGGAAATTTATATCATACTGCAGCTAAAGACATCGATATCTTTACTCCATTGTGATCATCTTGCATTGTATGTGATGACTTTGCACTCTATTAATGATACGAAAGTGACCGTTTCTTTGCAAATTTTGTAGCTGGAGGTGTTATTGCATCTATTTTGGCATTTGGCAGTCTCTTGTGGTTAGCTGGGGTTGAGCATGCTGAGCTCAAGTACCCGGGCAAGCTTCTAGATTTGTCTAATCTCCCCATAGCACTTGGTCTCTATGGATACTGTTATTCGGGTCATGCAGTGTATCCTAATATCTACACTTCCATGAGAAACACTGATCAATTTATGCCCGTTCTGATTTTAAGGTAACTGTTTCAAATTTCACTGTTTGATTGATAGACATGTCAGTTGATATTTCAACGTCTCATTCTATTGGAACTATTATGTGCAGTTTTGTCATTTGCACGTTGATGTATGCTGGAACAGCAGTTGTAGGATACATGATGTTTGGAGAGGCTATCCAATCTCAGTTCACTCTAAACATGTCTACAACATACAGCGCCTCAACTGCCTCAAGAGTAGCTGTTTGGACAACTGTAAGAAAACGTGAAACTAAGGTACCTTAATGAAATTGCATAAAAAGAGGATTGAATATTATTAAAATATCGGTTTGCAGGTAGTTAATCCATTCACAAAATATGCACTCACCATCACTCCCGTTGCATTGAGTTTGGAGGAGTTGCTTCCTTCGGACAAACATTGTTTCTCCATAATTATCAGGAGTTTGCTGGTCTTCTCCACTTTGACAGTTGCACTTGTAGTTCCATTTTTTGGTAAAAATGCTTGAAACTCCTTTCTGGTTATTTAAGCAGTAAAATCTGGGTCTTTGATTTTGGCTCATTAACCTTTAGCATGACGAAATCTTACTACTAACTTTACATTGTTTTGACATGTTTATCAAAGGGTATGTGATGTCTTTGATTGGTTCCTTACTCACAATGCTGGTGGTAAGTTTTACATCTTGAATGTGTCAAAACATTGTTTCCCTAGTTTTAATGAAATTAACATACTTCTGTCTCTGATACAGGTTTTTATACTGCCCTGTGCATGCTATCTCGCCATTATAGGTGAAAAAGTCAGTACATCACAGGTACATTGAACAACTCAAGTGATTGTAGACAAAACTCTGTTCTAGAAGGTACATTTTGGCTTAACATGTTATAAACTAACGAATACCCAAATTGCCACTTGTCTTGGCAGAGAATCATGTGCATTCTTGTAATCTTGGTGGGCAGCATAACGGCACTGGTGGGTTCCTACTCTTCCATAAAGGGGATAGTCAACAGCATGATTAAACCATAATCATGATCACAGTGTTTAGGTGTTGGCTATGGTCGAAATATTATCGTTATCAGAGTATTAGCATAGAAAATATCAGGGTGTTGGAAGAACGACTACGGCACGACTGATTATGATTCTGCACTTTCTGCAAATCTGAGTTAGAAAAGGACTGAACAGAGAGGAGCCGTGCAGCTGGGGAATTGGGCTGTAGGAGATTGGGAAATAATGCAGCTTCTTCCAAATTTTGTAACAGTCGATCATTTCAGAGCTGTGCTTGCTTTTATTGGCCGGCCTGTGATGCCCCAACACGTGCAAGTCACTACTCCCCAATGCAGATCTCCTCCTGCATTTGCTGTAGTTTTTAATTTTTAAATTTTTCTTTTTCTGCAAACAATCGATTGCTGGGCCAATATTCAAGCTATTACATGATTAGTCCATTCATTATGATCTTTTGTAGACCTGGAATCATTATTTTTTATTTCTAATTGTCTTCGTATTTTAGAAGGCCATCAAAATCAACCGTGGGGCAGCACATGACAATGTCACAAATTAGCAATTACCCTTTTGTTGATGGACGCGGGGTGGTGGTATGGTAACAGAACAAATATCTGGAGGGCTCTGTTCGGAGGTCCCATTCTTAGGACGGCTCTTTCTTGCTGCAGATCCAAAGCAAGAAAGACTCAGTTCGAGGGCTTCAGGTTGAGCTTATCGTTCTGGCCCAAACCCTTTTAGGCCTTTCATTTTGGTCATCTTGGCCATAACTGTTAGGCCTTTCATTTCAACTGTAGTTTGATGCTCTGATGCTACCGTACTTTGGGTTAGAAATAGTGCGAATGCTATGATGTACTGAACTTTATCTCTCTTTCGCTGTTGAGTCTTTAGCGGTACTTAGTGTTTTGTACTTTATTTTAATGATGTTTGGTTATGTAGAAGTGTTGTTTTGAAAATGAAGACTATAATATGTTGGTTTGACGGCTATTTCAAAAAAGAAAAGAGGGACAAAGAAACTTTATATTGAGCTTGCTCGCAAAGGGGCAAAACTCTCCGATCGAACCGTATCAACAGGGATGGCATCTTTTTCTTGTACTTATCTTGACTCTTTGCATTTAATGAAAGAGCTCTCCTTTTCCTTCGTATAGATAGAGGGACATCTTTTCTTGTACTTGCATGGAATGAAACATCTCTCCTTTTCCTTCATATAGATAGGGATGACATCTTTTCTTGTACTTGTCTTGACCATTTGATGGAACGAAATATCTCTCCTTTTCCTTCATATTAATAGGGATGACATCTTTTTCTTGTACTTATCTTGACTATTTACATTGAGTGAAAGAGCTTTCCTTTTCCTTCATGATGTGTGCATGTGCAATTTTCTTATGTTAATGCTATTTTAGCTTCATTCCTTATTTCTTCTTATTGTATTTTTGGAAGCATGGTCCTTCTATTCCATGATTCTTTCTCACACATTCTCTCATACACATACTCATATATGAGTTCTCACATATCCTCACATTGATTAATGTGAGTGTGCACACATGTATACAAAGTCCTTTTTGTATTGAAGTTCTCCTAACTTTAGACCTTTTTTCTCTCTTTGGCATTGTTGCAAGCATGGTTCTTCCATTCCATAATTCTTTCTCACATGTTCTCTCATACACATTCTGATATATGAGTTCTCACATATTCTCACATTGATTAGAGTATGCATGCACATATGCAAGTTCTTTTTGTATTGAAACTCTCTTAGCTTTAGACCATTTTTCACTCTTGCATTTCTTGCAAGCATGGTTTTCTCAATTGAGAAGTGAATCCTTCTGATGCAGTAGTTACTCTAATTATTAGAGCAGTTACTCTAATAATTAAAGCAGTTATTATTGAAGCAGTTACTTTAATTATTAGAGTGGTTATTATCGGAGTGGTTACTTTAATAATTAGAGTGTTTATTATTGGAGTAGTTATTCTAATTATTAGAGCGGTTACTCTAATTATTAGAGTAGTTGTTCCCAAGTTTATAAATTTAGTGCCCAGGCGCACAATTGAAAATAAAGCCTTGTAGCAGTCAAGTAACGAAACTCTTGTACTCTGTTTGAAGGTTAGAATATTTTCCAAGTGCTCACAGTATGAGGTTGAAGTGTGGACAAATCTTTATTTGAGTATTCTGTACCTGAGCACTTTGTGTACGGTAATAAAGACAAGCTCTTTGATTCATCCTTGCAGCACTTGAGATTTGTTTTCTTACACTTTTTTTATTTTATTTTTTTATGCATTTATTTTATTTTATTTTATTCTATGCACTTTACATTTCTATTATTAGCATAGTAATTCATTTTGATCAATTCAGCAAATCGTTAAATTACACTCAGTACGATGACTTCGAGCATGCGTGTAACACTTGGTAACCTAGTAACGATTAGTGTTTGGTAATCCCAATAGTGTTGCACTGGTTCAGGATGTTTACGGCAAGTGAGAATGGATACTAGTGTTAGGATTAGTTAAAGCCTAGTTAATCAGTAGTTAAGTTAAATTAGTCACTTAATTATCTCTGCCCTCCCTTATTAGCAGTAGGACATAAAAACATAAAAGCTATAAAAATCATATGCCTCAAGCTTACTTAATCATACAATCATGACATACAGGTAAGCTTAGGAAGACAACGATTAACCAACCCATCCTTGTTCCACAAAGGTGCATAGGCACTTAGTCTTTGGAATTCAACCAGATCGTGCGTGAAATGCTCGTATTTGTATGGTTGAGCGTAGGGGTACCTTGTCGCTCATCATTGGCACCATTGCCAGGGACTTAGTTGTTTGTGCGTTAACTAGAACATAGGAAATCATTCACATCATTGGAAGGAACCCTTAGGGTTGGTTGAGAAAATAATAAACAAGAATACATTGCACATTGAACATACAAGTATGTCTCCTTCTTCATACAAAAGCGCCTCACCACCTAGGTCTGAAACAGGGAATAGTTGGTGGCGTAATACACATGACGTTGATCCGCCAATCCCTCAACAAATTCGAGTGGTATATATTCATCCCGATGACTATATATTAGACTTCACCTTTATCCTCCATCAAGACGAACAACTGCATTGGCAAGAATCAGACCGTAACATAGTGTTACCTCTTGATCGTCCAGTCCTAAGCATGCTTCTTCGTGCTCTCACATGAATTGGCATGTTGCACTTACATGCAGAATACGTTGTGCAAGACCATGACTCGAGAGAATACCGTTCCACAGAGGCATAATGTCAAAGGGACTTGCAACAAAAGAGACATCATAAGTCTTTGAAGGGTAAGTGGTCCCAGGATGCCCCACATGTCTTAAGCAAAAATGAGGGTGGTGAACCTACCTCAGGCAATTGTCCACATAACGATGTTTCTCCCCTTGACTTTGGCTAAGGGTTTGTGTATTAGAGCCTTCATTCCACTATTCATAACCTAGGTTCTGATACCCACGGGCACAAAGGATCCAAAAAAGGGACACGAACTCATGATAAAGGCAGACATTTTGATAGCAATCATGATTGGGGTCGAGATCGCAGAAGAGAAGGTAGCAGACACTGTCATGGTGACGGTTCTCCTTCTTCTTCACCTTCATCATCTCCTTCACCCTCTCCTTCAATATCCAGATGCAATCATAAAGAAAAAGACTATGGGGATAAAGGTAGCAAAGTGGAAGTCATAGATGAAATAGCCAAGAAAGGGGATGAGGGCACTCTAGAGAGTCATGACATAGAAGAAGGAAGAGTAGGGAACAATGTAGGCATCATAGACGCCATGGACGAAACGATCACGATGAACCCCTACTCGCTACTCGAAATATGTTAGACATAACTAAGGCTGTTAGAATTCCAACAAGGCACTAGAAAGATAGTAGGATCAAGAGATTAGATATGAACAATATCCTACGATTTGAAGGGGGATACAACGCTAATCCTCATAATCATTTGCAAGCATTCCATGACATGTGTGCCTTATAAAACATAGAGAATGAATGGCAAAAACTTAAGTTGTTCCCGTGGACACTAGTTAAAGAAGCAAAAAGCTAGTATCGGTCCTTAGAACTGGAATCTATTCATAGATGGAGTACTATGTTAGAATTATTCAATAATAAGTACCAAACATACTCCCAAGTGTCTAACTTGTAAAAGCAAATCCAAGGCTGGAAACAAGGATTACATGAACCCTTGGATGCTGCCATGGGCTGATATTATGCACTATTACACCATTGTCCTGGCCATGGTTATTCACAAAGGGATCAACTGTGCCATCTCGTGGATGGGCTTAGGCATGAAACAAGAAGAACCCTTGGGACTTATGCCCAAGGAAGACTATCTGAGCTTAGGTCCCATCAAATTCAAAGACTATTGGAGCAAGTTGCTAAGGAAGAAGGTGAGCTACAGAAGAGAGAAACTGTGAAAGAGTATAACCGAGATCCTTCCCTCCGAAAGAGGAGAGTAAGATTTTGTGAGGATAAAGAAGAGTCACCACTCGAAGAGATGGTGAATAGGAAAACTTTGCCTATCCAAAAGATGACATCAGAAGTTTCGGCAAAGGTAGACCAAATGTGGGATTCCCTAGACAATAGATTTCAAACCGTTCTTAAAATAGTAGAGGAGTCTAGAGAGCAAGGTAGTTAGAAAAGAAAAAAGAAAAAGGCTAAACATGCACGTAACAAGGGTAAGGGAAAAGTTACCATCATTGAAGAGGTTGTGGATTCAGCAACAGATAATGATAGTGGATGTGAGATATGTCAATATGACCATCCTAAGGGATGTTGCCCTGTAATCTCACATCTGCAGGAGTTTGGGGTGTATGCACTCAACCCATGATTAAACAAAAGGCAAACACCACAAAGGTTACCTTATCCTTGAGGTAACCCAAGGCAGTTCCACCATCCCTTAACATAGTATCTTAGTGGAACTCCAACACAATCGATTGAGCAATATCAACAGTGGCAGGACCCAAAATCATGGGGAATGCCACCACCAAGGCAACAGTATCCTTACTGGCAACCTGACCCATATGGATATTACGTGCAGCAGCCAATCTTCCCATGTGACTCTACTGGTCACGTCACTTCTCAACCTCACTACCAAGCCCGCGAGTATTATGGGACTCCCTCTTCTAGAGGCGATATTCCGCAAGCATATCATCCTTCTCATCTGGCTACATCTCTTCCACCAATAGCTCCACTACCACCTTCTCTCGCGATGCAAGGTGAAATCCCTACCCAGTCATAGCAACATAACACCACAAGGGTTGTTAACTCTCAACCTATTGTTGGTTCCAAAAACCACATGAAGCAAAGACCTTTCTTTAGAACCAATAGTCCAACCAAGCCCTTGTAATCATAAGTAGCTGATTCCTTAGAAACCTCAGTATCAATCAAAACTTCAGAGCCCCCTTCAACCTAATCACCACACTCAACACATACGGTTATGATAACACATGTTTCCACCGATTGGATCAAAACTAGCCACCTTCACAGGAAATTATCTGATCCTGGGAGTCCTCCAATATACTTACAAATCCTTGGAAATGTGTCGTGCAAGGCTCTTTTGGATTCAGGTTCCAGTGTCAATTTGATTTCTCAAGAAATGTACAAGGCTTGGAACATGCCTCCATTGAAAAAGATCAAATATTCATCTAGAGTTGGTTGACTAGTCCATCACTGTTTCATTGGGACTAGTGGAGGATAGTATTACCATTGTGTGTGGGTGGTCGTACCCAGGTGATTTCCTAGTGATTCAAGTAAACAACGGTAAGGGGGACTTCCCAATCATAATGGGAAGAGCATGGCTAAGCACCATCGACGCATGCCTAGGAATCCACGATCTTTCCCTAGAAATATCAAAGAAAAATACATTTGGAAAGATCAAGAAAAAGAAAGTTTCATGCATCACATATAGTGACACAGGGTGTAATTGTGTGTAGAGGTCATGGTTTTTGCAAAGTTTAACATTGCCTGCATGCAATCAGTGTGCACAAGTGATCAACATATAAAGATGCCTGTATGTAGCAGCCACACAATAGGAAGGCATTCAGTGGCTGATAGCTGATCAAGAAAGTAGTTCACTCATATGCATGGAAACAATTAAGGGTTTGACTTGCACTTACATCAATAGCATAAACGCATTAGAGTAAGTCCACCACTAACTTCCAAGTCTTAACCTTGAAAATGTCAACTGGGGGAAGTTGGAAATCCCTAACAAAATTTAAGCAAGAGCCCTTAAGTTGAAACCATTGCCCACCGGTATGGAATACACGTTCCTTAAAAACAAAAAACTAGTAATTATCAACGCTAAGCTTGCTACTCAACAGAAAGAAGAACTGTTAAAGGTAATCAATAGATGGTCAAAAGCCTTCGCTTGGTCATATCATGAATTAACTGGAATAGATCCTAGGATATGCCAACAGAGGATTTACACAAACTCCTCCATGAAGCCTCGAAGACAACTACAGAGGCGTTTGAACCCAAAGTTGAAGCAAGTAGTCAAGGAAGAAATCGAACAACTTCTCAAGGTTGGGTTCATATACCCCATTACTGATAGCGAATGGGTTAGCCCCTTAGTTATTATGCCTAAAAAGGGAGGCAAATGGAGGGTGTGTATAGATCTCAAGCTACTAAATATGGCAACATTCAAAGATCACTTTCTATTTCCATTTGTCGACCAATTCTTAGACACCATTGCAGGGCATCACTATTATAGTTTTTTGGATGGATATAGTGGATATAACCAAATACAAATAGCCTTAGAAAACCAAGCCAAAACTATGTTCACCAGTCCTTGGGGAACATTCACATACAAACAGATGTCATTTGGCTTGTGTAATGCCCCTACAACATTTCAACTAGTTCTAAGCAGATTCCAACAGCAGATAGGGAATGGCGTGGAGGTCTTTATGGACAACTTCTCCACTTATGGAGCAAACTTTGATCAAGCCTTGGACCGGTTGGAGAAAGTGTTAAAAAGATGTGTAGAAACCAATTTGAGGCTCAACTAGAAGAAAAGCCATTTGATGGTCCAAGAGGGAGTAGTACTAAGGCACAAAATTTCACACACAGGGATAGAAGTACACCTCGAGAAAATCAAAGTTATCCAAGGAATTACCTATCAACCAGAGATCGTCAAAGATATTTGATCATTTCTTGGACACACTAGCTACTATAGGATATTTATTGAGAACTTTTTAAAGGTTGCCAAACCATTGGTAGAATTAACAAAAAAACCTTTCGAATATACTAGGGAATGCGAACTAGCTTTCCAAACTTTAAAATAGAAGCTAGTAGAAACACCCATTCTACAAGCTCCTGACTAGTCAAAACCATTTCATATCATGATTGACATGTCCAACTATGCCTTAGGAGCCGTACTTACATAGTTAGATGACCAGAAGCATCCTTATTACATCCACTGTCCATGTAGAAGTATCGTTGGTGCACAACTTAACTATATTACCACAGAGAAAGAATTAATGGTTGTAGTGTTTGCACTAGAAAAGTTTAGGCACCATGTATTGGGATATAAAGTATATATACATACAGATCATAGCGCAATAAGGTTCCTCATGAATAAGATAATGGTAAGCCCTCGTATCATATGATGACTTGTAATCTTACAACAGTTCGATCTTACGATGATCGATCATAAAGGCATTGAGAACGTAGTTGCTGATCATTTATCTCGATTGCAATGGGACAACAAAGAGGAAGAGTATCCAATTTCTAATTATTTTCCTGATGAATTCCTCTTTACTAGTGTAGTGAATAATCAATCACCCATGAAGACAAACTGGTACAGTAGCATTCTTACCTATCTCCTCACCCAACAAACACCACAAGAGTTAAACCTTAAGAAGAAACAACAGTTTCTTCACTGAGCCAAGTACTTTATGGAGATCAATGGAAAACTTTACAAAGTGTGTCTTGATGGCTTGGTTCGATGGTGTGTTCTTGATAAAGATCAACTGCGAATTCTCTAAGATGCTCATGAGGGTCCTTGTGGGGGTCATTACGTTGGGAGATGAATGGCCATCAAGATCCTGCTTGTAGGATATTATTGGCCTACATTATTTCAGGATGCCCATCAATTTGTCCAATCTTGTGAGCACTATCAACGTGATGGGGGAATGACTACTAGAATGGAGGATCCGCAATAATGAATTCAACCGTTAGAACCCTTCAACATTTGGGGATTTGATTTTATGGGGCCGATTACACTAATGTTCAATGGAAAAGCTTATATTATTGTTTCCATTGATTACCTAACAAAATGGGCCGAAGAAGATGTTGTTAAAGATTGTGCATCATCTACAGCTACATAATTTGTTCAACAACAAATCATAAACAGGTTTGGTGTGCCACGTGCATTTATTTCAGACAATGGTACACACTTCATAGGTGCAAATTTTCGGAAATTCATGCAACGCTTAGGGGTTGAGCATAAATTGACTACACCATACCACCCCCCAAGCGAACGATCAAGCAGAAGTCACCAATAGGGAGATTAAGAAGATATTGACAAGAACCATTAGCAAGTTTAGGCGAGAATGGAGCACTAAATTGAATGATGCTCTTTGGGCATATCGCTCCACATGGAAACTCCCTACAAGCTATTCTCTCTATGAGTTAGTGTACGGTAAATTACCAATGCTTCCCATTCAAACTAAGCTCTGTACACTATCCACGACATGTGACCTCAACCTTGACCTTGCTCTAGCACAAAAATAATGGTTAGTAACCCTTAACTTGCTAGATGAAAATCGATTAGCTACCCTGTCATCTAACGAATTGCATAAGGCCTTCAATATACAACGTCATGACCTAAGACTTAGAAAAGTTAAATATCAGCTAGGAGATAAGGTTCTCTAATGGAATCCCACACATGTGCCCAACGTATAAAATTTCAAACACTCTGGGAAGGACCTTATATTATTTATGCAACTTTTTCTTTAGGGGCCATGAAAATATACAAACCTAAGAGCCCAAATAAGAAAATTTTGGTTAATGTGCAACAAACCAAACCTTTCCAGGAGCTTAGGATAGCCAGTACAAATGCTACCTCTCTTGATGGACAACCTTGCTCACTATTTCAGATCTCCTCCTTCCAACTCAAATGTNTGAATTTTTGTTTTACACAATTTTTGTTTTACATATTTTTTCAAATTTTCTTATTTTTTTTACACCATTATTCATGTTTTTACTATTTCTTTGTTTACTTGATTTACTTTTATTCATCATCTAATAAGTGCTCATGATGGTGGATTGAATTATATCATATTGATTGCTAATGTTTGGTTTTTACCTTTGAATTATGATTCTGATATTAAGGTATGGTTCTTTTGGTAAAATAGGTAATGAGTCCATGTCGTCCACTCATCCATACAATTCTATGGTCTCCTTTGGCTTGGAATTGTATAGTCCCTTTTTTCTAAGTAAAATTTTAATGAATTGATGGCTGGATACTTTTCAAACCAAGGAAAGACTCAAAGGATGAAAATAGTGTGACTTCAAGGGGATTCAATGCACTTGTGTTGCCCATTCTCTTGGGTGCTTGGATGCTTTTTCTTGGGTTTTCTACCATTCTAACATTGTTCAAAAATTGGGAAGCGGAGTGAATAAAAATAAGTCTTTGCATGGTGTGGTTCTCACCAAAAAAGAAAAAAGAAAAGTGAGAATTCAAAGTAGACCCCTTAGACATAATAAAGTAATATGGGCTACAAGCACTGGTTATGGAACTAAAAAGATATGTTACCCATGCTTGACGGTTCCTTCTAACTAAGGCCCTTTCATGCTTCCTACATCTCCATCTCGCTCTCTTTGGAATGGTGGTAACTTTTTGTGGAAGCATTCTTGTTACTTCAAGTGGATGGATTGGTCAAGTGTATTGATTCGAGCTCACTGGATGTGGTTTGTTTGAGTCTAGATTTGGGATGAGTTCTACTTGGTCACATTAACCATAAAGTACATAAGGGGCTTTACACAACCTTGTTCTTGGGATTCCATTCCATTCTCTCCTCTCCATCTTTTTTTCCATTTTCCACCTCATTGCCAGTTTTATCATTAGTCTGTTCTGGGTTGATGCATTGTTTTTCTTTGGTGAATTCTTGTGGGTAAGTTTTTAACTCTTACTTCTAAATGACATTCCTAGAGCTTACAGACTCTTTGGTTTGTGGGTTTATCAAGGCATAAAGGGCATGAGCCTACTTTGGGGAGGATCCACTGGCATTCCTTTTTGGTGTAATTGTTAAGTTCTTTTTCTTAAACATTTCCTGCAATCAATCATCTCTTGTTTCATCCCCATTCATGACATCCATTTTATTGGTGTTGCCATTGTTATTTTTTCCCATCTTTCTTGTTTCTCATATTTTTCCATCTTATAGCTACCGAAGGTTCGCTCTTAGTCATGGGGGCACTAGCACAAATTTTTCAATTTTCTCCATTTTACTATTTGCCTAACCCCTACACCTTAGATAGTCACCAGTGATAAATCTCTAAACCAATTTTTTCCATAACCACAACTTAGCCAATGCGCTTTATATCGAGGCAAGGTATCAACTGCATTGTGGTTTATCTATCCTTGCTCATTTGTGACTATGTTGTGTGTGTAGATGGAAATCATACAAACAATGGATTGAGCCTGGAGGAAGCACTCAAGATGGACTGGAACTGGAGCATTTATGAAAGGAGAAAGTTTGGTGGCGTGGCTATGGATAAACAATGGAAGGTGCAATCTTAGCATTGGCAGTAACACACTTCATTTTCTTTCTCTATCTTTCTCTACAAGTTGCCAAATAAAGGCTTGGATGTCATTTATGTACGAGTGTTCACCACAATGGTCATGAGCACTAATGTTTTAATATGCTTATTGATCCATTCACTGGGCATGTTAAGTCTATCATCCCATTCCACCATTAGTTGTCAATTAGTCAATAATCCCATATCTTCCCGATATTTTGTAAGGAACTCGAGGACGAGTTTTCATTCAGTCATGGGGGTATGATGAAGCGGTTACCCTAATTATTAGAGCGGTTACTCTAATAATTAGAGTAGTTATTATTGGAGTGATTACTCTAATTATTAGAGCAGTTATTATTGGAGAGGTTACTCTAATAATTAGAGTGGTTGTTATTAGAGTAGTTATTATTGAGCAGTTACTCTAATAATTAAAGTGGTTATTATTGGAGCAGTTACTTTAATTATTAGACTAATTATTATTGGAGTGGTTACTCTAATAATTAGAGTGGTTAATATAGTGCCCAGGCACACAATTGAAAATAAAGCCTTGTAGCAGTCAAGTAGCGAAACTCTTGTACTTTGTTTGAAGGTTAGAGTATTTTCCAAGTGCCCGTAGTAGGAGGTCCAAGTGTGGACAAATCTTTATTCGAGCATTGTGTACCTGAGCATACCTTGTGTACGGCAATAAAGACGAGCTCTTTGATTCATCCTTGCAGCAATTGAGATTTGTTTTCTTACA
>MNCI01032116.1:819445-839898 GCA_015680685.1 Gnetum montanum | reverse complement strand
ACCAACCCATCCTTGTTCCATAAAGGCGCATAGGCACTTAGTCCTTGGAATTTGACCAGATCATGCATGAAATGCTCATATTCATATGGTTGAGCATAGGGGTACCTCGTCACTCATCACCTTCCATGATTTGTTTCACTCTATATCATGCACATTATCATGTATTCCTTTGGTTCTCACATAATTGTTATTTCAATTATGTTTTTCAAATACTTTTCAAATGAGTTAGAAGTTTGTGCATGTTTGAATGCAAGCCTAGCATAAGAATTTATTATTGTGTAAGGGTTTGAATACCATTGAATGGTTTCAAGACAAACTGACTTGGATTCATTCATTCCATGATTAATGGTCTCCATAGTTAAAGGGATTCACGATCAAAAGCATCAAAATCAAGTTTAACATCCTCATTTATTATAGATTTTATGTTTTCTCATGCTTCCAAGTTGGTGTTTCATCTCAAGCTACCCCAATTTGATGTGTAAGCTCCACAATTTTGTGTTGAGCCCAATTCAAGCCATGAGAGTGTTCATGTTATTTTCACTCTCAAAGCATTGTTACCTCCAATTGATAGATTTCCATGCTTCATTCCCTCACATATTCATAGGGCTTTAAACTCATGTTGATGTATGACTTTCTTCCAATTGATAGATTAAACCTTTAGATGTAGAGTCTATCTCAGCTTGTAAGAGACTCTTACCTCTCAATTGGATCTCAATACTTGTAAATCAAAGAAATTGATTTTATTTGACATGTTTGTTTTCCCTTATTATTGATTGTGATTCCACTATGACTAAGACTCAGTTGTATTCTATTTTAGAAGTGGAAAAAACCAAGGAACTAGGGATTGTGGTTAACTTACGTTACATTCATACACAAGCCAAGTGATGATTAGTGGAGTAATCCAACATCCAACCATACAAGATATGAGTGTCCATGCATTGCTTAATCATAATTCGTGGATGAGGCAATGTGATTATGCTAGTAATTGGTTAAATTTTGGGATTGTTCTCTTCCCACGTGAGCTAGTAAAATCTATGAGTATGGTTTAACTTATTATGGGGTATATGATCACTGATGTTGTGTTGGCCATGTCTCCTAGCTATGATGGTAAAGTGTGGAAATAATTCTAAGTCTAAGGGAAAACAATCTACTTTAGCCTAGTATGATGAGTATCTGTTCTTGGCTTGCCATACACGCCTTGGGCCTATGTAACTATTATTGGGATTACCAAGTGAGTTCACTACTGAGTGAATCAAGTGAAATCACTACTGGGTTACCAAACGATTACATTTAACGCTCAAAACCAATCATACTCATTCTACTTTACTAATGAACAAAGAAAGTAAAGTACTTGGAAATATAAATGGTAAAATAGTAAAGCTAAGTGGATGCTACAATGATGAAAAGAAATCTCAATCTTTATTTCTGGCATAAACTATGCCCAAGTACACTTCACTTGAATGAAGATTCTGGATAATTTCTCAAAACCACAATACAGTTATTCACTCTATCGCTAAGCTACGAAATTAAATTGCAAGAGTTTTGGTATGGGTTGATTGAATTATGTGTCAGATGGTGCACCTAAGTGTTGTGTTTATAGGTAGGCATGTGTCCCATGATATTGAATATCCAATGTCATAACTAGGGCTTTGATATTGGATACGTGATATCATGACTCCAATATCGAATGTCTGATATTGTAGCCTTATAAAACACATTTTATCATACCCCCATAATTGACTGAAAATTCATCCTTGAGTTAAAATAAAATTAGCATAGATTTCCTTAAAAAATTTTGGAGGTAGATTTACATGACTGATTGACTGACTATATACATGACTCTTTATGCTGTAGTGGTGTGTTAAAAAAAATGATACAAGATATGACATGACAAATTTTAACAAAAAAAAATATTTGGATGAAGCTTGATGTAGCCTAGGTAGTTCTTGGTGGTGGTGGCTTCTCCATTGGTTACTTCCCCTTGTCATCAGGCTTCTAGAATTTATATTTTTTTAAGAGCGCTTGGAGCTTTTCTTCCTCTGTTCTTAGGTCATATATTGTCCATGCTTATTGTGCAATGTGTGATGGAGTGGGTACATCTAGTGGGCATGGTAGCTAAGGGAACATTTGATTGGCCTTGATGTACTAGGCCATGAACTTCCTTCTCTCTTCTTCAAAAGATCTGGCCTTTTCTCTTAATTCATGATATTCTAATAGTCTCCTGGCTAGGTTTGCTACTACATCTTTTTGCCCCTGGTAGCCAACCTTTACTGCTTCTAATTCAGAGTTTTCCACCTGAAGTTTTTGTAAAGCATCTTTTTGATCTACAAACTCTTTTGCGTACAAGGCATATGTGGCTGCTACTTGTCATTCCAATTCATTTCTAAGCCTACATGCTATTAACATGGCCAAGTTAGTGTAACAAAGGCTAGCTAACCCCATGCACTCTTTTAGATCCTCAATTTATAGGTCTTTATTCTTGACTTTTTCCTAGTAGACATGGGCATAACTATCTAAGATGGGTTGCTAGTTAGGATTATATGCTGAAGTGGTATTGATTTTAGCCTTCATCATTTGGATTTCTTTTTCATTCATCTTCTTGTACATGCCCACTTGGTCACGAAAGTGTTCTTTGAGCCTCTTATGTTTCCTTGCCTCATTCTACCACACACTAATTTCAATGGTTGATTTCTGGTGGATGACATGTACCTCCTTTATTGAAGGTTTTTTTTTTCTCATGCGAGGTGGCTCATGTCTTGGTTGACCCTTACTAGTTGTTCTCTTAACTGGTGGATGCTTTCCTCTAGGATATTCTTCTATTTTTCCATAATGGTCAACCACATATTGTTTACAACGAATTGTTTGTTTTCTTCTTGGGTTGTGGTGAGTGCCTTAGCATGTGCATATGTTTGGGGTTCTGCTACTAAGGCATTCCACACCACTTTCTTTGTCTTGTTTACCATATATTTGTTCTTCTTAATTAGGTAGTTTATCTACTTTTTCTTGAATTATTTCATTTGGTAAGGCACATTGAATTGTGTTTGGTCTTTATGTTCGGCCCTCAAGGTCATGAGCTCTTCTTGTAGTTTGAGAAGTTTAGCTTCTGCATGCTTCACCCTAATCTTTGTCATGATCAATTTACCTTTGGTAGCAATCAGTTTTGACTACATTGTAGTGACATCACTAGAGATGTTGAAAAGTCTTGTCATCACTTGTCTAGTCTATAGCAGTTGGTCGAGCACATCTTCATGGTTAACAAGAGTCATTGAGGTTCCGACTAAAATTTGAGCATCTTTGGTTCTAGTTAGATCTACTAATGGCATAATAGGTATGTTGAAGGACTCTTTGATGTAATCAGTGATCACTTCTACTGCTCCCATTGCATTCTAGTGCTGCATTACCATAACTATGGCTCCTTCTATAGTCTCTAGCACCACTTGGAATGATGCAACATTCCTAAAGATTTGTTGTGACCATTGGTTTCCTCCTCCTAACTGCAATGAGATTTGTCCACTCCTAGGATCTGCTGAAATTGTGGACTGGATGGCACAATCGATAACTCTATAAAGATTGGCCTCATCCTTTGTTCCCTAGCTAATGGTCTCTACAATCTATTATATATGAATCATTGACAGCCTATAATTCTACGCGCTGACAATGGAACTTGCTTTTGTTGTTGTTCTTGTTGCTGCTGCTGGTGGCCATTAGGACCTTCTTATTGTTGTTGTTTGGTCTATGTGGTTTCTCCAGTGCCAATTTGTTCCTCACCTTGGTCTTTCTTGGGTGATGTTGGTTTGAGCAATTCAGCATATGAAGTGTTCTCAGCCTTCCTGGGAACATCATTGGTGTATTCAAAGATTCTAACTTGTTTGCATAACTTCCTAATAAGATAAGGAAATGGAAGTATTAGCTTTCCTACCTTCCTTTCTTTAAACTGCCTTTGGATCTCCATAAAGTAGAGTTGTGTGATGTTGGCGTTGTATTTTTCCATCAGGATCACACTTCCTTTGGCTACATAGGTGGACAACATGTTTAATCCTTTTTGTTGGGAATAAGTGATATGTGCCAATTTTGAAGTAAATCCTTTTCTCCAAAGTTAACTCATTGTATCCCTTATCTTCTTTGCCATATGCATATTTCAACAACAATTTTCTAGTTTCAACATCTGATCTGATGGACAAATGTGCTACCCTTACCCCTTCATTGGGTATGTTGAAAGCTTTAGTTATTGCCTTGATTGAGTATGACATAGAGATTCCTCTAATGTTGATAGTTGATGAGCCGTGAAGGGTACCCCTATGCCCAACCATACAAATCACAAAGTGCTCACACGTGATCTAGTCAAATTTCATGGACTCTCTAGTTTCCTGTGCACTAGTATTCTAGGAAGTGAATTTTACCCTCTGGTCATTCATTGTCTTCCCAATTACACTTACGAAGTACAAAGGTATGGCTAAGTGTAATCAAGGCATATGATTTTTATCATTTTATGTTTTATATTCTTTGGTACTTGAAGAGAGAGATAAAGTAATTTAATGACTAATTTAATTTAACTAACCAACTAATCTCTAACTAGTCCTAACATAAGCATTCAGTCCCACTTTATGTACACATCCTGAACCCACATATCCACTGCTAGGTTACCAAGTGCTATGCTATTGGGCACACAAAGTAATGATGCTACTGGGATTACCAAGCAAATATGTGTTACGCTCGAAGCAATCATACTTATGTATTTAATCTATCTAGATTATCTCTCTTAATTACTTAATTAGCTTAATTACTAGAAAACATTAAATGCATGAATAAAATAGCTAAACTATCTAGAATGCTACAAGGTTTATGAAGAAGCTTGTCTTTATTGTTGTACACATTGTTGTACTTAGGTACAACAATGCTCGGATAAAGATTTGTACACTCAGTGACTTTTATTATAGGCACTCAAGAAAAATATTCTAACTTTTAAATAGACAAATTGTAAGAGCTATGCTACTACTATGAATTTGATTCCCCATAAACATAGCTAGGAGCTTGTATTTATAGTTTTTACTCTAGGGTTGTGTCGATGGAGCCTTGTAGATGCAGCAAATAGTATGTTGACATGGCCCTATCAATGGGGCAACACCACGTCAATGGGGGTCCATCACTGTGACACTTTGATGCTCATCATGCCCCCACAACTGAATGAAAACTCATTCTTGAGTTCTTTTACAAAATTGGGAAGGTATGGGATTGTTGATTGACTCTTAATAAAATAAACTAATATGATAAAACTGAGTGCTCGAGTGTACAAATCAACATATTACAAAAATTTTGGTGTTCATGAAACAAAATTGAACACCATGACATGACTACAAAAAAATTAGATAACACTTCCTTTGATGGCATGAAGGTGGTGGAGAAGATCAAATAGTCCTAGGCGATGGTGGCTTTTAAGGTTTTGATGGACCTTCGCTAGCTTCAGGCACGTGTGGTAGTTGAGGTGGTTGTGGATGTCTTACTATGGCTACAACCTCCAATGGAAGGCAAAAGACATCAAGCAATGCATTCATCTTCTTCTCCTTACTTTGGGGATCATTCACAATCCATGTGACATCATCAATTTGGGTTGGAATGGGGAAATCCCATAGACAGGGCATTATTGGAAACATTTCTTTTACATTGACAAAATAGGAAAAAAATTATTTGCATTCGATGTCGAATGCCCTAACTACATTCTGTAGCTCTTGCTAATCATTCATCCTCATGGCCAGGTTCTTAGTAGTTGATCCTTGATTAGTGAATTGTGCCTTGAGAACTTTGAGTTCAGCGTTAGCCACTACAAGCTTGTCCTTGTGGTGCTTAAACTTGGCCTCGTATAGCAAGTACGAGCTGGCCACCTACTTCTCTAACTCAAACTACAACTATTCGATAGTTAACATGGCCAAATTTACATAATGAAGATTGGCAAGCTCTATGTACTCCGTCATCTCCTCAATCTGTAACTCTTTGATGTAGATTTTCACTTTGTTGTAGGCATCTATTCCATCAACGATGGGTTGTCACAATTCTTTCCCTTGCTGGAGTTGCTAGAGGGTTTCATTCAATTTCACCTCCATCAACTGGATGTTTTTTTCATTTACTCCCTTCTGTAGACTGACTTATTCTTTGTAATGGTCCTTAACTCTCTTAAATTTTAGAGCCTCTAATTTTCAGGAAATTACTTCAATCATAGTTTTCTAGCAAAGAGTGAGGACTTCCTCCATGGAGAGATTTCTATTCTCTACTGCTAATCTCCTTAATTCTATGTTCTCTTTGGCTAGTTTCTCCTATTATTGATGGATAAAATTAATTAATTATTTCTTATGCTCATCAACATTCTATAGGCGATGATTTTCTGTGGTCAAGTGAACATTTTCTTGGTAGGTTTGATCCAAGGCCTTCTAAATCTTGTGCTATGTGGCCTCTACCAAGGATCAATAAAACACTGCCATCTCAATTACACCCTCAACTCCTTTGAGCTTAGTATGAAGCTATTCCATAGATTCATCTCTTATTAGTGCTAGGTTGAGAAATGTGAGATCAGTAATTTGGGCTCATAATTTGGTAACTTTAGCAGCCAATCTTTCATTCAGTTCTTTAGCTATTTTGAGTTGCCACTCTAAAATTATTTTCTTGCCCTTTGCCTCTAATAGCTCTAACTGGGTTGTAGTAATGTTGTCCGAAAGGTCAAAGACATTCGAAAGTCGTTGTCTGAATCCCACCAGTCGATCTAGCAGTTCTTCATGCTATGTTACATTTATTTTACCACTCGTGATTTTTGTGAATATTTGCACATAATTGAGTGTAGTGACATCTACTATAGACACTATAGGTGTGTTGAGCATGTTGAAAATCCTATCAGCAACCACTTCTATTACTGTCTCCTACCCTTGGTGCTGCATCAACAAAACTGTTGCCCTCTCATCCTCCTTTAAACATACCAAGAAAGTCACAACGTTCCCAGAGATTCCTTAGAGTGACTATTATTTTACAAGAGATATTGTGACCTCTCTAGTACTTAGATTTGACCTTGTAGGCAGCTGTGTTCTTTGGGCTAAGAACATGGAACCACCTCCACCCATCAAACTAATTTTTCCAAGCCACCTCATTGAGGTGACTCATTACTAGTTTGTATATGAATGGGTTCCTGCCACTCATGCCTGGTCATTACTCTTGTTCACTCAAGATCCAGTCTCAGTATTCGCTCAACTATTGGGCGGTTACAGCAATGTCTAGTACCATTTTTGAGTGGCAAGTGGAGGTGGTAGTTGTTGCTCCTCTTCTTGAATAGTGGTTGTAGGCATTTTATCCTTCATCATTTTTGCCCAATTGGCAGTTGGAACAATTCTAACAGTATCATTGGTGTAACAGACTATCCCTCTCCTTTGATACAGTTTCCTGATGAGGCATGGAAAGGGGAGTGCCTTCTTTCCACATTCATTTTCTTTAAATCACTTCTCATCTCTAGATAGATTAGCTATGGAAGGTTGACTAGAAATCTCCCACTTAGAGTGATGCATGCTTGAGTAGAGAAGGTAGTGATTTTGTTTGGCCTCACTATGGGATTGAGGCGAAAGGTTGCAACCTTGTAATGAACTCTCTCTACTGGTGTGAGCACACCAAACTCCTTACAATCGATGCCATAGCATCGTTGCACTCATTCTTTCTTAATATTTGGATCCACTTACATTGGGATCTCAGTAAGGTTTACCCTCAGTTTTAGCAACCCATGCACTACAGTAGTGGCCTGCACCAAATAGGACACTAAGATGTCCTTAGTTTTCACTATTGATCTAAGATTCCTATTATTCCAGAATAAAAATGCCTCTCCTATGTACCACTCCCTTGTGGAAGTGATGATTGACCACATGGGAGAGGTCTTTAGTTGGTCCTACACTTCTTTTGGTGAATGATCTAGAAAAGGGCCAAAGTTTAACTCTTGGAACACTAATTTTTGGACCTCACTTGATTTGATTGGATTTAGATAGGCCTCTATCAAGGTCACCTAAAGATTTGTTGGATGTGTTGGCACATCATCTCGATGGGAGTATTCTGTTGTTGCTGCTGGTTCTAGAATTTGTTAGATAGATTCCACTTTTGTCTCTTCTCTAAGAGGACCTATGGCAAGGGTTGCANTTTTTATTTTATTAATTATTAATTATAGATGTCATCAAATCTTGTTGAAAAGGTTTAACTCTTATAATTTGGTGTTTGATAGTTGATTTTTTAGTTAAACCTTTGTGGGAGTTAGAAAAATTGCAAAACAATTTTTGTAAAAAAATGGTACATTTGTGGCCCCCACGACAAAGAGCTTACCTCTGGTAGTTGCAAGGTCAAAGAAAAAAGTGATTTGGATAAATGATTTGTAAGTTATGGGCTCTGGAAGGTTTTGGGATTTGAAAAACTCCCTTGGCATTTGTGAGAAAATGTAAAATTTTTGTGGTTGTGCATATATATATAATTTTTCCCTTTTGTTGATGGGAACATGTGTATGGATCCTCGTATATGGATTTTCTCTATTAACGAGGCCCTATATACGAGGTTCCATCAAGCCTCTTGATGAGACCCTGTATACAGGGCCCATTGACAAAAATCTTTAAATGTCAATATCTCAAAAAATATAAGGAATTTTTAATGAAATTAAGGTCCATGGAATCCTAGAAAAGCCAATAATATGATAAGATCTTTGAAGAGGGTCTTTGAAAGCTCAAAAATTAAAAAAATTGATGGAGAATGTGTTTAGTGAATAAAATTTGTAAAGGAACACATGGTGTGATGCAGAAGATGGGTGTATGAAAGATTTAGGTTGCAAGAATGCCTAAGGATAAGATGCTTAACAAACTTGACCAAGGGATATGCAAGTGGGTCCTCCCCATAGCAAGCACATGTTCTTTTTACCCTTGCATAACCTCAACCTAAGGAGTTTATGGGTCCCATAGGTGACTAATGGTTGATGGAAGTCAAGGACCAAAACTTGGAGGATTCTACCTAAGAATTCAAATATATCACATGAAGATATGAAATCAAGAACATGGACACTAGCAATGAGGTGAGTTATGGATAGCATAAATGGATGATAGAGAAGGTGGAATGGAATTCCAAACTAAGGTCATAAGAAATCCCTTGTGGAATGTGTGTTTAAAATGACTTAAGAAGATCCATCCTTAGTCTAGACCAAAACCAACCTCTTTTAGTGACTTTGCATCATCACTCCAAGACTGATCTACCCCCTCGAGACACAAGAGTGTTCCCATAAAACAATCATCATTCCATAAAGAGAAGAAAAGAGAAGTAGGAAGTGAGAGAGGGCCTTACTTAGAGGGGGCCTTCAAGCATGGGTAACATGTCTTCTAGTCTCATAACCAGTGCTTATAGTCCATTTATTTTTCAAAGGGATGTGCTTTGAATTTCCATCATGTTTTTTATGATTGATTTCTTTGTTTTTATTTTTTTTCTCTTTTTGCATGGGAACCACACCATGCAAAGACTTTATTTGATTTCTTGTTAGTGATTGGAATAGAATGGTAGGAAGTCCATGAAAACACTTAAGCACCCAAGTAAGTAGAAGAGTACAAAGAATATTGAGTTCCCTTGAAGTCGCACCTTGTTCAAACCGATGAATCCTTCCCAATTCTAGAAACTACCAAGGTCACAAATTTATTAAAAGTTGATTTAATGAAAGGGATCTCAAACTTCCAAAATAAGAAAAACCATAAAGTTTATGGATGGGTGGATGTTGTGGACTCACTACCTGTTCCATGAAAAAGAAACNAAAATTTAAAAATCACACTTAAACAAAACAAGGTAAAATATATAAGAAAGTATAAAATAGTAAAGAAAAATTCAAACATACTAACGATGGTGTAAAACAAAAATGGTGTAAAATAGGAAGAATTTGAAAATCAAAAAGTTGTAAAATGAATAACTTAGAAAATAAAAAATGTGGAAAAGAAAAAATAGAAAAACTAAGGAGCCATATGGATGATTAGCATGAATGGCCATCTTTCCCATGATTGAGTTGGAAGGAGGAGATCCAAAAAATTGAGCATGGTTTTCCATCCGTTGAGGTAATTGTTGCACTGGCTTGTCTTGACTCATGGAAAAGATTCACTCTTTGGATGTTGATCAATTGCTTTTTATTTGGACTTTCAAGTTTATATATAATCATGATCCTAGAAAAAAAGTTTCAGCAATCATATAAGGTCCCTCCCACAATGTTTGGAATTTTGTTTTCTGAGGCATGTGTGGGATTCCAGTAGAGAACCTTATCTCCTGGTTGAAGTTTTACTTTCCATATCCTAAGTTCATACCATTGTTTGTTGTATACCGTGTGCACTTCAATCAAAGATAGGGCTACTAATCAGCTTTCATTGAGCATATTCAAGTTGATCAATCTTTTTTTTTGTGCTAGACTTAGGTCAAGGTCCAAGGCATAGGTTGTTGAGAGTGTACAAAGCTCAGATTGGACTGGAAGTGATGGAAGTTTTCTGTACATCAACTCATAGGGATAGTAGTCAATAGGGAGTTTCCATGTTGAGCAGTAGGCCCATAGGGCATCATTGAGTTTTGTGCTCCAGTCTCTCCTATATTTGCTTATGGTCCTTGTTAGGATCTTCGTAATCTCTTTTTTGGTGACTTCTGCTTGGCTGTTGGCTTGGGGGTGATAGGGTGTTATTAATTTATGTTCAACCCCCAATCGTTGTATCAACTTTCGAAAGGTGGCACCTATAAAATGAGTTCCATTATTAGAAATTAGTGCATGTGGCACCCCAAACTTGTTTACAACATGTTGTTGTACAAATATCATAGCAATGGATGATGTACAATTGGTGATGGCCATTGCTTCTACCCATTTGGTGTAGTAGTTGACTGCTATGATGGTATATGCCTTTCCTTTAGACATGGATGTGATGGGATCCATGAAGTCTATGCCCCATATGTCAAAGGGTTTTAGTGGTTGAATCCACTATTGAGGACCCTCCATTCATGTAATCATCCCACCATCTCATTAATAGCATTCACAAGATCAGAAACATTGGTGGGCTTCGCTGAAAATTGTAGGCCAATAGTATCCTGCTGTTAGGATTTTTATGGCTATGTGTCTCCTTGCATAGTGGCCTCTACAAGGGCCTTCATGAGTATCTTGTAGAACACATAGTTGATTTGCATTAGGGACACACCAATGAACTAGGCCATTGGCACATACCTTGTAAAGGTATCCGTTGATTTCCATGAAGCACTTTGCCTAATGAAGAAACTATTGTTTCTTCCTAAAGTCTAGATCTTATGGCATCTCTTGAGTGAGAAGGTAAGTGAGGATTCCATTATAAAATTTTGGTTTAGTGGACACTTGATCATTGATTGCTCCTATAAAGAGGAGTTCGTTAAGAAATTGATTAGAGAGTGGATTCTCCTCTTCTTTATTATTCCATCTTAACCGAGAGAGATGGTCAATGATCACATTCTGAGTTACTTTTTGATCTACCATTGTGAGATCAAATTCCTATAAAATATGAGCCACTGTATGATAAGGGGGGCTCACCACTAGCTTGTTTATTAGGAAGTGAATGACACTGTGATTTGTGTGCACAAATACTTTGTAGCCAAGCACATAGTGCCTAAACTTTTTGAGAGCATACATCATTTCCATCAGTTCTTTTTTTGTGGTGGTGTAATTCAACTATGCACCCACAATGCTTTGGCTCACACAGTGGATGTAATATGGACACTTCTTATCATCTAGCTACATAAGCACTACTCCCAAGGCATAATTAGATGCATCTGTCATTATGTGAAATGGCCTAGACCAAGCTAGTGCCTATAGAATTAGAGTTTCTATGAGCTTTTCCTTTAGTATTTGGAATGCATGTTTGCACTCCTTGGTCTAGATGAATGAAGCATCTTTCTTTGTAAGCTCAATCAACAACTTTACAATCCTAGAGAAATTCTCTATGAATCATTGGTAGTAGCTAGTATGTTCAAGGAATGAGTGAACGTCTTTGACTATTTTTGGTTGATGTGTAATTCCTTGGATGATCCTTATCTTTTTCTAGGTGTATCTCAATCCTTGCCTAAGTAATTCTGTGCCCTAGTACTATGCCTTCCTAGACCATTAAATGGATTTTTTGCCAATTATGCCTGAGGTTTATTTCAACACATCTTTTCAATGCCTACTCAAGACAATCCAGGGCTTGCTCAAATGTAGCCCCATAGGTAGAGAAGTCATCCATAAAGACTTCTACCTTGCTACCAATCTATTTTTGAAAAATAATAAGGACCAAGTATTGAAATGTTGTAGGGGCATTGCATAAACCAAATGACATCTTACAATATGCAAAAGTCTCCTAGGGACTCATGAATGTTGTCTTGGCCTAATCCTCTAGTGCAATTTGGATCTGGTTATAGCCACTATAACCATCCAAGAAGCTATAATAATAATGTTTGGAGATAGTGTCCAACACTTGGTCCACAAATGAAAATGGAAAATGATCTTTAAATGTTGCCATATTCAATAGCCTAAAGTCAATACAAACCCATCACTTGCCATCTTTCTTTGGCACAATTACTAATAGGTTAACTCACTCACTATCTATGATGGGATAGATGAACCCCGCCTTGAGAAGTTGTTCTATTTCCTTTTTGAAAATTTGCTTTAATTTGGGATTTAGTCATCTCTACAGTTGCCTTCTTGGCTTCATGGTTGGGTTGGTGTAGATATGATGCTGGCATATCCTTAGATCAATTCCAGTTAGTTTATGATATAACCAAGTAAAGGCTATTGACCATTGGCCATTTGTTGATGACTTGCAATAGCTTGTCTTTTTGTTCAAGAGAAAAATTTGCATTGATTATGACCAACTTGCTATTGTTTAAAAATGCATAGTCTATGCTAGCTGGTAAGGTTTTTAACTCTAAGGGCTCCTACTTAAAATTATCAAGGATTTCCAACTCTCCCCAATAGGTATCATCATTTTCATCATTAGAGAGTTGGTGATGAACTTGCTCAAGTTTATCTATGCCTTTGACATAAGCACATGTAGGCTCTCAGTAGGTTCCATGCATAATGTCCTACTATTAGAGTCAGTTGTTAGCCACTGGGTGCCCTCCTATTTTGTGGCTACTACATATAGACACCTTTGGATATCTGTTTCATGTACACATTGATTGCATACTTTAATGAATGTACTTTTGATAAACCAGATCTTTTGTACACAACTGCACCCATTATCATTGTATGCAATGCATGGAACATGCTTCTTCTCTAAACATCCAAATTCATTTTCCTTGTATATTTTTAAGGAGAGGTTCCTTATGGCCATTCGTGCATCAACTGTGCTTAACTGTGCCCTTCCCATAATGATGGGGAAGTCTGCTTTGCAATTTTCTACCTTGATCACTAGAAAAATAGTAGGATAGGACCACCTGCTAACTATGGTCACAATGTCCTCTACTAGTCCCAAAGGAACAATGATTGACTGATTTGCTAACTCTAAATGAATGTTTCTCTTCTTGAGAGGCGGTAGGTTCTAAGCCTTGTACATGTCATGGGAGATGAGATTGACATCAAAACTAGAATCAAGAAGAGCCTTGCATGGCTCATGTCTAGTGATCTATACGTAAATTAGTGGATTTCTTGGGTTGGATCTTTTTGTGGGAAGATTGCCAGCCTTGATCCAATGAAAAATAACATGAGTTAATATCACAATGCAGATCTAAGGTGGCATTTGGTTTGAAGGGCACTTGAATTTTTTTGATGTAGAGGATGAGGGTGTTAAAGTTACAAGGTGACTACCCACATTAGGTTGTAAGGGTTTGGGAGGACTATTGGGTTAGAAAAAGGGTAATTTCCTAGATTGATTATCTGAAGCACTTGACTGGAAATTCGATTATGAATGTACAACCCTTGTAGCATTTCATTGCTATGCTTATGGAGGAATTTTACCTTGTATAGATGGAACAAGAGGTAACTAGGTTAAGGGTAAAGGGATGTGTACAAACGAATGCGAAGGGTGGTATGGATATGTGTGTTCCCCTTGAGTAGATGATGAATGAGCTCAATGGTACTCTAGAGGTTAATAGTGATGTTGGAATAAGGCATGGCTGGTAGAACTTCATGGAGAGATAGGTTGTTGAACATAGTAACTTTATGGATTTGGTTGCCTATAAAGGTACTACTATCTTGGCGATGGCATTTTTCATGACTGTGGTTGGTATCACTATTAATATTATTCATATGATTGTGATGGAGCTTCACTTGGGTAGTAAGCCTATTGTTGCTGGTGAAACTACCTTGGATTACCTTGAGGATAAGATAATCATTTGGATACTTACCTTCATGCTAGTTAAGGGCTCAACGCGTACACCCTAGATTTGTGTAAGTGTGACACCATAGGGAAACATCCCTTGGGATGTTCATACTAACAAATGTCACAACCAACATCATCATCAGAGTCTATCTCCATAACTTCTTCTACTACAGTAGCTTTGTCCTTACCTCTCTAGTAGGCACATTTAGCTTCTTTCCACCTCTTACGATCTCATTCACTATTTTACTCTTTGGATTCTTTCGCAATCTTCATAGTAGTTTGGAATTTTTCATCCAAAGAGTCTTATAAATTATCAACCTTTGCCAAAATATTATAAATAGATTTTTGGATGGGTAAGTTTTTCTTGTTCATCACTTCATCAAGTGGTGAATCCTCCTCATCACAAAATTAAACCTTCCTTTTCTTGACAGAAGGATTCCTATTATATTCTTCTACATTTTTCCTTTTTCAAAACTCACCTTCTTCTTTTGCTACCTACTCTATCAGCATTTGTATTTGATGAGCTCTTAGTTTGGATAGTCTCCCTTGGGCATAAATGCGAAGAGTTCTTCTAGTTTCTACTCTGAGCCCATCTATGATGTGGTGGAGTTGTTCTCTTGAGAATAATCATAACCAAGGCATCGATGTAAGAGAGAATAGTATCTACCCATGGTGGCATTCAAGGGTTTATGTGTTCCCTGTTTCTAGCATTGGATTTGCCTTCTTAGATTAGACACTTTGGAGTAGATTTGATATTTGTCATTGAATAGTTCCAACATGGTACTCCATCGATGGATAGATTCTAACTTCAAGGACCGATACTAGCCTTTGGCTTCCTTGATGAGTGTCATAGGGAATAGCCTAATTTTCTATCAATCATTCTCGATGTTTTATAAGGCACATGCATCATGAAAGGCTTGTAGATGGTTATGTGGATGAAAGTTATATCCCCCCTCAAATCTTGGAATATTGTTCATATCTAAGTGCTTGATTCAACTATCTTTCACATGCCTATTTGAAATGTTAAGCATGCTTTGAGTCACCAATAGAGGCTCATCATTATCATCATTTCATTGTCACCGATGATGTCCTCTATTACCCCTTTGATTATTGTGGGCATGGCAATTAGTATTATTGCCTCTCTGCTCACCTCCATCACGGTTGTTCCTTCTGTAGCATCTTTTAGAATTAGAAGAGGAAGAATAAGCACATGTAGATGAAGAGGGGGATGAGGGAGGAGGACTACCTCCACCATGATATCAACCAATTTCCCCTTGGTTATTGTGGCCATGTTCATTAGTTTTTCTATCATTTTGATGCTTGTTTAATCCCTTGCCTTGATTGCCATCTTTTCTTAAACCTGAATTGTAGATTATAGAATGGAGATTCAAGGTTACACCCTCATTGCTAGTAACAAAGGGTAGAGAATCTTCATGCTAAGAGCCCTCATAGGAAAGGTCCTCGTTGTTGTCTTGGTTTAGTAAGAAAAAGGGATTAGTAAACTATTTTCCCTTTGCATCCTCATGATGCCTCTCCTGATGTCAATCTCGCCTACATTATGTTTCAATGGGATGATTGTCTCGAGTGTCATAACCATTCAGAATGTATTCCTCTTGAAGATATGAGATTCCTAACTTCTTCAGTGTTTGAAGCAGCATCCTGGGCACATATTAATTAGGGGACAATACAATGTTGCCTTCCATATCATGCCATTGCAGTTGCTCATCCTAATGTAAGATAAAGGTAAAATCAGGCACATACTCATTTAGATGAGTATATATCACTTTGCACTCTTATGGGACTGATGGTTTCATATCATTTTGCCTATGAGAAGAAGAAATTTTGCAACAAATAAAGTATTAGTGTGCTTTTGTAGTTATATTATTTGGGAATGATATCAGCCTTTGGATTTGTCCAATGATATTAATGATATCGACTAAACCTAGATAGCACACATTTCAATAAACAAAGCCCCTAGCAATAGCCCCAATGATGAGATGGGAAGGTGATGAGATGCGATTCGCATTAGCCGTGATATCGCGTCTTCCCATGTAATGTCGCATACGCGATATCACGGTCTGCCGCCATATCTATAAATAAGAGGTGGCACTCCCTTGTTTTTCCATCCTGGTCTAGAAGTAGGGAAACTCTGGTAGTTTGATCACTCCAGAGATAGATTATTTTGCATCTGCCCGTAGTAGGAGTCCTAAAGTGAACGGATCTTTATTCGAGCAACATTGTACCTGAACACAAGTTGTGTATGGAAATAAAGACGAACTTCCTAGATAAACCTTGCAGTGCATGGAATAGGATTTTATTTATTGTTTCTCTCTCACCCTTAAACTCCTAGAATGTGATATGAGTATGACTTGATTACGAGCATCTACGAATGTGTACGGTTAGTCAAGGAATCAGCTGCTCATCGCATGCGATCTGAGTACAAATTGATTACGAGCATCTAATGTGACTACTTGGTAACCTAGTGGCATATCTAGGATCTATGCTTGGTAATCCCAGTGGTAGTTGAATACCTTGATGTGTACGGTTAGCCAAGGGATCGGCCGCTCATCGCACTTAGGCTAGATAGATTCTCTTAACCCTTTCATCCTAGTTAAGTGCCTCAGTACGACCACTTTGAGCACATGCGTTATGCGTGGTGATCCCAGTGACAATTAGCATTTGGTAGCCACGGTTGCATCAGTTCAGGGTGTGTACGGTAAGTGGGAACGGATGCTGACGCTAGTTAATTTAGACTTAGTTCATTAGTTAGAGTTAGTTAGTTTCTCAACACTTTACCTCAATAGCATAGGAGAAAAACATAAAAAACTATAAAAATCATATACCTCAAACTTACTTAACCATACACCGTGACAACTACAAGTAAGTCTGGGAAGACAATGAATGATTAACCCCAAGTGTTCCATGGGGCGTGTAGGCACTTAGTCTGTGGAGTTCGACCAGATCACGCATGCTATGCTCGTTTCATATGGTTGAGTGTAGGGGTACCTTGCCACTCATCATTGGCGCTGTTGCCAGGGACTAAGTGTTTGTGCGCCGAATAGAACATAAAGGATATCACTCACATCATTGGGAGCCTAAACAAACCTTTGGGTTAATCAAGAAAAAAAATTATTATATAATGGTAAATTTAGCACACCAATAAAAATGCCTTCTTCTCATAAGAGCAACTCACCACCTAAGGACCATACACGAGACAGTTGGCAACATAAAACACATAGCCGAAATCAGCCAAGTCCTAAACAATACAAGATAGTTTATACTCATCCCGATGAGTATATTCGAAACTTTACCTTTATCCTCCATCAAGACGAACAACTGCGATGGAGAGATTTGCAAGGTAACATCGTGTTACCCCTAGATCGATTAGTCTTTCATATGCTTTTCTGTGCCTTGGCACAAATACACATGACTGAATTATATGCTGAATATGTTGTGGAAGACTTTGATATAAGGGATTATCATCCCATAGAAGCACAACGTATGAGGGACTCAAGGCAAGAGAGCCAACATACACTTTTGAAGGGCAAAGGTCTGCACGTCCTTAGTGAAATAGAAGATGAGGAACCCCTTATAACGAGTTAGCAAATGATGTTCCCCCTCCTAATGATGGTGAGGAGGAAGGGTATTAGAAGCTACAATTAATGATACATAGCCATGATTTTGATGCCCGTGAGTACCAACTGTTCAGAGAGGGAACAACCACTCATGCTAAGGACGAGCACTTAGATCGTCACCACGATCGGGGCTGTAGAAACCGAAGAGAAGGTAAGAAACATCATCATGGCGATGGTTCCCCTTCTTCACATCACTCACCCTCTCCTTCCACATATGGGTGTAGCCATCATGAACACAACGGAGAGGATAAAGTTAGATAAAATGAGAGACCTCGATGGGAAAGTCGAGAGAGAGGACAAGGGCAATGACGTAGGGAGAGTAGGGAACAACGTAGACATCATAGGCGTCATGAAAGAGATGATCATGACAAGCCCCTACTCACAACCCGAAGTATGCTTAACATAACGGAGGTAGTTAGGATTCCCACAAGGCATTTAAAAGTTAGTCGGATCAAACGATTAGACATGAACAATATCCCACGATTTGAAGGGGGATACAATGCAGATCCGAAAAATCATTTACAGGCATTCCATGATGCCTGTGCCTTGTAGAATATAGAAAATGAGTGGCAAAAACGTAATTGTTCCCAAGGACACTCACCAAATAAGCAGAGAGTTGGTACCGGTCATTAGAACCAGAAACCATTAGGAGGTGGAGTACAATGCTAGAATTGTTCAACGATAAGTATCAGACGTACTCCAGAGTGTCCAATTTGCGTAAGCAGATACAAGGTTGGAAGCAAGGTACTCATGAACCCTTGGATGCTACCATGGCCTGCTACTACACATTGTTACATCATTGCCTGGGCCATGGGTATGCTCAGCGGGATCAACTTGGCCACATCGTGGGATGGGCTAAGGCATGAAACTAGAAGAACCATTGGGACTTATGCCCAAGGGAGACTCTCACAACTTAGAGCCCATGAAGTACATCGCTTGTTAAAGCAAGTAGAAAAAGAAGAAGGTGAGCTCTGAAAAAGGGAAAGTGTGGAAGAATACAACCATGATACCTCTCTTTGAAAGAAGGGAGTGAAATTTTGTGATGAAGAGGATGAGTCACCAATTGAAGAGTTGGTGAACAGAAAGACCTTGCCGCTTCAAAAGCTCACAACAGAAATAGCAGCTAAGGTAGATGACATATGGAGTTCCTTAGACTCTAAGATTGAAACTGTCTTAAAAATTCTAGAAGAGTCTAAGGTAGAAAAAAGTAGTGACAAAGGTAAAACAAAGTGGAGAGATTTAGGCCCTGCACATAATAAGGGTAAGGGGGAAATCACTAACTCTGATGTGGCTGTGGACTCTGACACAGACGATGATGATGGATGTGAGATCTACCAATATGACCATCCTAAGGGATGTTGTCCAATTATCTCACATCTATAGGAGTCTGAGGTGTATGCGCTTAATCCAAGACTCAACCAACGGCAAACACCCCAAAGGTTACCTTATCCACAAGGTAACCCAAGGCAGTTCCACCAACCCTTAACATATTATCCAAGTGGAACTCCACCACAACCCATCAGAAAGCATCAGCAGTGGAAATACCTACAGTCATGGGGGATGCCATCACCAAAACATCAGTACCCTTACCGGCAGCCTGACCCTTATGGATATTATGTGCAGCAGCTGATTTCTCCAAGTGACTCTATGAGTCACATAACTCCCCACCGTCACTACCAAGTTTGGGAGTACTTCAGAAGGACTCCTTCTCCTCCGGGAGACACTCCATACCCACACCATCCTCCAAATCCATCAGCACCTCTTCCACCAGTAGTAGTTCCCATAACACCTCCTACTCCAACAATGCAAGGGGAACTTCCTACTCAACCGCAGCAACGCCATGCTGCGAGAGCTATAAATATTCAACCTGCTGCTGGTTCTGACAACTGTAAAAAGAGAAGACCCTTCTTTAGAACCAAAAGCCTAGACAAACTCTCACAACAACAAGCGGTTGAACCCATGTACACTCCTCCACCATCTAACACTTTGGAGAACCCTTCAGTCCAACAGAGCTTAACGCATACGGTTATGTTAACGCATACCGTAACCGACTGGATCAAGGTAGGCCACCTTCCCAGGAAATTAACTGACCCTGGGAGTCCCTTAATCTATTTACAAATTTCTAGAAATAAACCACATATGGCTCTTCTTGACTCAGGTTCCGGACTTAACTTAATTTCACGAGAGATGTATCACGCCTGGAACCTATCCTAACTTAAGAAGAGCAACATTCAACTAGAGCTGGCAGACTAGTCCATCACCATTCCCTTGGGATTGGTGGAGGACATCATCACCACTATGTATGGTTGGTCTTACCCAATTGATTTCCTGGTGATTGAAGTTAATAACAACGAAGGGGACTTCCCAATTATAATGGGAAGGGCATGGCTTAGTACAGTAGACGCATGCATTAGGATCCGTGATCTTTCCTTAGAAATTTCTAAGATAAACATTTATGGAAAGATCGAGAAGAGGAAAGTTCCATGCATCA
>MNCI01032116.1:758697-817968 GCA_015680685.1 Gnetum montanum | reverse complement strand
ATTAGTCATGGGGGTACGGGGCCCAAATTTTTTGATTTTCTCCTAGCCCTAAATTTTTTGATTTTCTTCCTAACCCCTACACCTTCGATAGTCATCATTAATATATCTCCCAATCCAAAGCAGCCATACCACAACCTAGCCAATGAACTTACACCGAAGCAAGGTATCAATTACATGATTCATTTACCCTTGCTAATATAAGATTGTGTTGTGTATGTAGATGGCGATCATACAACAATGGATTGGATCTGGAGCAAACACTTGGAATGGAGCAATGCTGGAAGCAACTATGCAAGGAGCAAGATTGATGGTGCGCTTACCAATGGACAACGGAAGGCACAATCTTGGCATTGGCAGTAGCAACACTTCTCTCTCTCTCTCTTTCTTTCTCAGTTGCCAACTAAGGCCTGATGTCAATGTAATAAGATGTTCACCCTTGTTGTCATGAACACCAGTTGTTGAGTCTTGTAATGATCATCCGTTCAAATGTCATCCCCTTAGTTCCATTCCCCTCAATAATCCCATACCTTCTCGATATTATTGTAAGGAACTCAAGGACAAGTTTTCATTCAGTCATGGGGGTATGATGAGATGCGATTTGCATGAGCCGCGATATTGCAGCCACCGCGATATCGCATCCCATGCAATATCGTGTACACGATATCGCGGTCCACCACCATATCTATAAATAAGAGGCGACACTCCCTTATTTTCCCATCCTAGTCTAGAAGTAGGGAAACTCTGGCAGTTTGATCACTCCAGAGATAGATTATTTTCCATCTGCCCGTAGTAGGAGTCCTAAAGTGAACGGATCTTTATTCAAGCAACATTATACCTGAAAAAAAGTTATGTATGGTAATAAAGACGAACTTCCTGGATAAACCTTGCAGTGCATGGAATAGGATTTTATTTATTGTTTCTCTCTCATCCTTAAACTCCTAGAATGCAGTATGAGTACGACTTGATTATGAGCATCTACGGATGTGTACGGTTAGTCAAGGAATCGGTCGCTCATCGCATGCAATCTGAGTACGACTTGATTATGAGCATCTAGTATGACTACTTGGTAACCTAGTGGCGTATCCAGGATCTACGCTTGGTAATCCCAGTGGTAGTCGAACACCCCGATGTATACGGTTAGTCAAGGAATCAGCCGCTCATCGCACTTAGGCTAGATAGATTCTCTAAACCCTTTCCTCCTAGTTAAGTGCCTTAGTATGACCACTTCGAGCATGTGCATTATGCGTGGTGATCCCAGTGACTATTAGCATTTGGTAGCCATGGTTGCATCGGTTCAGGGTGTGTATGGTAAGTGGGAATGGATGCTAACGCTAGTTAATTTAGACTTAGTTCATTAGTTAGAGTTAGTTAGTTTCTCAACCCTTCACCTCAATAGCATAGGAGAAAAACATAAAAGACTATAAAAATCATATACGTCGGACTTACTTAACCATACACCGTGACAACTACATGTAAGTCTAGGAAGACAACGAATGATTAACCCCAAGTGTTCCATGGGGCATGTAGGCACTTAGTCTACGAAGTTCGCTCGGATTGGACGTGCTACGCTCATTTCATATGGTTGAGTGTAGGGGTACCTTGCCACTCATCAAAAGGGTACCCCTATGCCCAACCATACGAATCATAGAGCACTCATGTGTAATCTGATCAAATTCCATGGACTCTTTAGTTTCCAATGCACTAGTCTTCTAGGAAGTGAACTTTATCCTAATGGTTATTCATTATCTTCCCTATTACACTTGTGAAGTTCAAAGGTATGGTTAAGTGTAATTAAGACATATGAGTTTTATCATTTTATGTTTTATGTTCTTTGCTACTTGAAAAGAGAGATAAAGTAATTTAATGACTAATTTAATTTAACTAACTGATCTCTAACTAGTCCTAACATAAGCATCTGGTCCCACATTTCATACACATCTTAAACCCATGTATCTACTACTAGGTTACCAAGTGCTACGCTACTGGGCACACCAAGCAATAATGTTGTTGGGATTACCAAGTGAATACATGTTACACTGAAAGTAGTCATACTTATGTATTTAATCTATCTAGCTTATCTCGCTTAATTACTTAATTAGCTTAATTGTTGGAAAACATTAAATAAATAACTCAAAACATTAAATGCATGAATAAAATAGCTAAACTATCTAGAATGCTACAAGGTTTATCAAAAAGCTTGTATTTATTATTGTACACACTGTCATGCTTAGGTATAATAATGTTCAAATAAATATCTATGCACTTAATGACTCCTACTATGGGCACTCGGGAAAAATACTCTAACTTTTCAATAGACAAACTACAAGAGCTCTATCACTAATATGAATTTGATTCCCCATAAACATGGTTGGGAGCTCGTATTTATAGTTTTTTCTCTAGGGCTACATCGACAGGGCCTCATAGATGTAGCAAACGCTACGTTGACATGGCCCCATCGATGGGCAACACCATGTAAATGAGATCCCATCAATGAGGGCCCATTGATGAGACTGCATGAATGGGGGCTTGTTAATGCAACACTTTGATACTCATAAACAATGATGCCTCCTTCTTTATTATGCCAAACCTAATAGGTTTTCCCAAGGTACCATTCATTGCTATCTGAAAGGATGGACCATAGCAATGATACCTGGAGTTGCATCCTTATCGCTTCTGAAATAAATTCCATGAATGGATCAAAGTTCATTTCCATAATGATTATGATCAAGATTGATTTTTCTTGAATAGCTTGGAGGCATTCTTGCAACAATGTGAGGTGTTGCCCTTGTACTCGTGGTTTCACTACCTTTCCTTGGGTAGATTTCCCGGTGGTAGGAGTTTCCTAATGAATGTTGAAGGATTGGGCTTCCTGCTCTACATGTTTTGGTTCTTGTCCTTTTATTTGGCCTCTACCTTGGCCTCTTGGTCTCTTACTTGCAGCTTGTGAGGGTCCTCCTTATGCTCCTCTCTATGCAGCCACCTACAATCAATCAAGGGTTTGGAATTACTTAGGTATTCTCATTTATTGTTAACAATTCCATACCTTACCCATACCTTAAGTTCTTAGTTCATTATGATTACAAAGTTAGTGAATTTTCTAAAAGTTACCCCATAAGTGTTAATTTCATTATAACCCTTCATAGTTGTCTAATTTGTTCTTATTCATGTCTTGTAATGATGGTTATGGTTCCTTAAGAGAATTATTTAAGTGTTCTAGTATTAATATTATTGATATTTATTAAAAATTTTTAATTTTTTCTTCATACATACCCTTAAATTACCTTTTGGGTGTTAGGATTTTTTGAAAAATTAGCTCAGATTTTCCTCACTAACATCCCTCCATAACTAAGATGAGCACTCTAGGGTTAAATAGATTCAAAAATCATGAAAATTGAAGCGATAATGTGCAAGGTGTGGCTTGGTGAAGCTAGGAGGTCAAAGCTCAAATTAGAGAAGGAAAGTTGAAAATTATCCCTTAGGTGCAAATGTAAGAAATGAAAAATTTGGCTAAATGTTTGTCTATTTATACTTTTTGTTGGATTTGATATCGAGCGGCCTTGATATTGGGTTGAAAATTTTAATTTTTTGATGAATTTTGAGGATGGATAATGAATCCTATTGATTTTTTGGAAGGTTTGAAGTGTATTAAGAGGGTGTTGAGTGATGGATGATGCATATTTCTTCAATACTTTGGCATGGATAGTGTATAAAGGAGGAATATTGGGCTATGAAAGTCCATGAAGTTTTGATGAGATGGGTAATGAATTATTTGGTATAGAATGGAGTTATGTGATGTAAAGAGAAATTTTGATGAACATTTATTGGTCTCGGAAGGCTTAAGATGATGTGGAACTGCTGGACAAGTATAAGATACAATATTTATATAAGTGGGTCCTCCCCAAAGTAGGCTCTAGCACTTAATGCNAGCCTTACTAGAGGACTACCTTTAGGCATGGGTAACATGTCTTTCTAGTGACATGGTAAGGTAGTACTTATTATGCTCTTACTTCCATTTTTCATTAGATCTACAATGATATAATACAACCTAGACAACATGATAGAACTTAACAGAAGTAATCTAAGAGAGTCCACAAATTCCCTTGATGCCATACCCTTTACATTCCCACTTGGTTCTTCACTTTTCGATTCAAGCATAATGATCACAAGTTTATTCTTAGTTGTATGGTGAGAAGAATATCATTATGACCATGGTAAGAACCTCTCATAAATGGGATGGATGGATGGATGGATGGATGGTGTGGGCTCACTGTTCAAATAATCAGTTCCTTCTAACATGATAACATAGTGAAATCTTCACTTTATTGGACTGCATCTTACCTTATTCATAATGTGTTTTATTAACAATCAAAATTATTTACAAAGGAAATGAAAAAAAAGTATGAAAATATAGTAAGAATTGGAAGAAGATGTAAAGAATGAGAGATGTCAAAGAATGAAAAATCATCAAAGAAGTGAAAAACGTGGAAGAATATCAAAAATTGAAGAAGTAAAAAAGTATAAAAGAATGAAAAGGTATTAAAGAATGTGTAAAATGAAAAGAAAATAAAAATTTAGTGAGGTACCTACAGTTCTAGATTGACATCCCCATGACTATTATTAAGATCAATTAGATAGAAGATAGAATAGGTAGAGGACTATTGGGTAGGTTGGATAGATTTTGTGGAATATTCATGGTAGAGTTTGACCTATTGGATATTGACAAGGATGAGCTTATGTGGATAGGATTGGTGATAGATATGTAAGGCACCTGATGGATAAGTACCTTGCACAATGTATGGTCCCTCCCAAAGTGTCTAAAACTTAGCTTTTTGGGGTAAATGACTAGGATTATAATAGAGGAGCTTATCAGCTGATTATATAGTTACATGCCTTATCCATGTATCATGCCTTAGTTTGGAGTAGTGATTATGGACTTCATTACTCATGAGTGCCACTAGCCTATTCTCATTGAGAAGATTCAAGTTCATGAAACATTCTCTTTTGGTTGAACTCAAATCAAGGTTAAGTTCACTAGTAGTAGCTAAAGTGTGGAGCTCTGCTTGGATTGGGAGCATTGGCAACTTGCAATAAACTAACTCATATGGTATGTATCCTATAGGTAGTTTCTAGGATGTTCTATAGGCCCATAGAGCATGATTTAGTTTAGTTCTCTAGTCTCTCCTAGACCTACTAACCATCCTAGTAAGTATCCTAGTAATTTCACAATTAGTTACTTCGGCTTGACCATTTACTTAGGGATGATATGGTGTTGTTAGCTTATGGTTCACCCCAAGTTGTTGCATGAGCTTCTTAAATGTAGTAGTAGTGAAATGATTTACATTGTCTAGTATAAGCATTCTTGGTACTCCAAATCTATTCATCACATGTTGTTGGAAAAATTTGATAGCCATTTTTGTTGTATAGTCTTTCATTGCTACTACCTTTTCCCACTTCGTACAGTAATCCATAGTCATGATGATATATGCCTTTCCATTTGACATTGGTTGAATGGATCCCATAAAGTCAATTCCCCAAATATCAAAAGGTTATAATGATTTTATGTAGTGTTGTGGCCCTTCATATCTAGTCGTAATTCCTCCATCTCTTTGGTAGCATTTACAAGATTTTGCAAAAGTATGGGCATCTTTGAATAAAGTAGGCCAAAAGTAGCTTTCCATCATCAACTTGAGTGCTATTCTATGCCCTACATAGTGGCCACCACATGGGCCTTCATGGACATCTTGTAAAACTCTTTGTTAGTCACACACTAGCACACACCATCTGACAAGCCCATTTGCATAGATCTTGCACATATTGCCATTAATTTCCATATATTATTTTGCTCTATGAAGGAATTGCTCCCATTATTTTCTACTCCATTCAAGAAGAAGCTCTTGTGTTGTTAGATAAGTTAGGTTCTTTGTAGTCCATGGATTCTCTATTGAATTTATAGCCTTTACTATTCTAGTAAATAAATTATCATCAAGAAATTGGTCTGATAAAGGTTCCACTCAATTGTCTAAATTCCATTTCAATCTTGATACATGATTAGCTACTACATTTTCTATTCCTTTCTTATCAATCATTGTGATGTCAAACTCTTGAAAAATCACAAGCCATCACTTTGGGACTAATTGTTGATTTTTTAATAAGAAATCAGATGGTACTATGATTGATGTAAACATAGATTTGGTACCTAAGCACATAATGTCTAAAATTTTCAAGCATGTACACCACAACCATCAACTCCTTTTCAACTATGGTGTAGTCTAATTATGCTCAAATGATGCTCCTACTAGTGCAGTGTATGTAGTATGGTCTTTTCTAATCATTTAGTTATGTTAGTACTACACCAAGCACATAGTTAGAAGCATCAATCATGATATGAAAAGGTCTTGACTAATCCAGAGTTTGGAGGATTGGTGTCTCTACTAATTTTTGCTTTAAGGTTTCAAAGCCTTTTCACATGACTCCATTCACTTAAAGGGTGCATCCTTCTTCTTGAGTTCTACAAGCGGTATGGCTATCTTTGAAAAGTTTTCGATGAATATCCTATATTATCTCATATGACCTAAAAATGATATCACATCTTTCATTGTCTCTAGCCATTGAGTGATATTCTAGATGACTTTGATCTTTTCAAGATCTACCTCAATATCTTTCTGGGAGATTTTATGTCCTAGCACTATGCCTTCCTAGACCATGAGATGGCTCTTCTACCAGTTGAGCTTCAAATTAGTTTCAATGCATCTCTTGAGTACCTGCTCCAACTGGTCCAGTGTTTGTTTGAAATCTAGCCCATATGTTGAAAAATCATCCATAAATACTTCAACATCATTGCTTATATACTTTTGGAAGATTATTAATATTAGTCTCTAGAAGGTAGTTGTTACATTGCAAAAGGGCATCTATTTGTAGGCAAACATTCCCAATGAACTGGTGAATGTTGTTTTCTCCTAGTCTTTAGGTGTAATATGGATATGATTGTATTCACTATATCCATCTAGAAAACTATAATATTCATGTCCTACAATAGTGTCCAAGACCTAATCAACAAATGGCAAAGGGCAATGATCCTTGAATGTGATAGATTTTAACATTCGGAAGTCCATGTGGACTTGCCATTTGCCACCTTCTTTGGAATAATCACTAAAGGACTGACCCATTCACTATTCACAATAGGATAGATGAATCCTACCTTTAGCAATTTCTCTAATTCTTGCTTGACTACCTCCTGTAGTTTAGAATTGAGCCTTTATTTTGGTTGGTGTTGTCGTTTGATTACAGGATCAGTATAGATTTGGTGTTAACAAATTTGTGGATCAATTCCCATGATCTCATCATAAGACAATGCAAATGTTCTGGATCATCTATTAATTACTATCAATAGCTTCCTTTTCTATTCTTCTTCTAGTTTGGTGTTGATAATTACCGACTTCTTGTTGTTCAAAAATGCATATTCTAATGTTGCTAGTAGGGTTTTCAATTCTAGCGATTCTGGTTCCATTGTGTCTAGGATCTCTAGGTGTTCCCAGTCTATCTCTTCTTCCTGGTTGATTTGTGGGTAGGAGTTTCCTTTCCTTAATTGTTCTAACTTATTAGCAACGTAGGCACTAACAATTTTTTCTTTAGGTTCCATGTACTTGTCCGATTAAGTTTCTTCACTTGTAATCAGCCATTGGATGCCCTTTTGTTATGTGGCTACTGCATATAAATAATTTTGCACACATATTATTTCTACACATCTGTTGCATGCCTTGGCATTTTCTTGTTTGATAGCCTAGATTCTCTGCATGCAATTGCATCCATTATCATTGTATGCGATACATGGAACTCTTCATCTCTGGATGATTTTGGCTTGATCTTCCTTGGAAATATCCAAGGAAAAATCAAGAATCCCAAGCTTAGCATCAATAGTGCTAAGCCAAGCTCATCCCATGATAATTGGAAATTCTCCCTTGTTCTTACTCACATGAATGACTAGAAAATCATCAAGGTAGAACTAGGCACCAATAGTAGTTATCAAATCATCCACCTATCCAAGTGAGACTATGATCGACTAGTCCACAAGCTCCAATTGAATGTTACTTTTCTTTAGTGGTGGTAGATTTCAGGCCTAGTACATGTCTTGAGAGATCCAGTTCATTCCTGACCTAGTATCAAGTAGAGATTTGCATGGTTTTTGCCCTACTATTTGGAGATAAACTAAGGGACTTTTTAGATCAGTTCTCTTTTATGGAAGAGCCCCTACCTTTATCCAGTGAGTTATTATCTAAGTAAGCATGATAGTTATGACATTTGAATTTGATGAAGTTAGAAGCTTGCTGTGTTGAGAAGGATTGGATGTAGATGGAATGGAAGTAGATGTGTTTTCCATTGGTCAAATATTTTTCGAACTTGTTTTGAAGAATGGTCATTTCCTAAGTTGATATTCATATGTAATCATCTCCTCATACATGTTGAATGCCTTGGTAGCATTCTTTTACTATGGCTATGATGACAATTCCCCTTGCATAATAGGAGGTGGTGTTGGTGGTATAGAATTTAGGTGTTAGCTAGAAGGACTAGTTGTTGATGGATACACATATGAGTTTGGATATGTCCTTGGTGGTATTGGTCTATGGTACTCTGTTGGGTAGTATTAAAAAGTTTGAACAATAGTGTTCTCAAGAGAGATTGATCATTGGACATAGTATCTATAAGGATTAGGTTACTAATATGGATACTATTAGAGTGGTGGTGGCATGACCCACGATTTGGATTGTTGCCACTACTAGTAATACTCCTCTTACAGCTATGGCATAGCTCCACTAGGATAGTATGTTGGTTGGAAGTTTTTGTAGTTACCTTGAGGATAATGTAACCATTTGGTCATTTGTTTCTTTACAAATCTAGGATTAAGCACATATGCCCTCATTTTCTAAAAATATGCCATTATTAAACAAAATCCCTTAGGATGTTTGTACTAACACACAACACATCCTTCATCATCGGTGGAGCTAGTGTCTAAGTACTCAACCACTTTGCCTTTTCATCTAACATCTTTCTTCTTTTTATTGTCTTTACCTTTTCCAAAGGCTTGCTTTACTCTTTCTTCTACAATCTTTAAAGCTATTGTACATCTCTCATCAACTGAGTTCCACATATTTACTACATGTGCTACTACATCAACAATAGTTTTTTGGATTGATAGCATTTCCTTTTAGATGGCCTGATCAAAGGTTTCTTCCTCTTGGGGATCACACATTCATGCATCTCTCTCTCATTAATGGATCATGGTTATACTCCTTAACTGATTCTCTCTTTCTCAACTCACCTTCATTTTTTTCCACTTGATCAATTAACCTATGGATGTGATGGACAATCACCTTAGGCATAAAGCCCAAGTGTCTCCTTGGTTTTGTTTCATAATCCATCTACAATGTGCCTTAGTTTTTCCTTCTATGAGAACCCATGGCCTGGGCATCTATGCAGTAGTGAGTAGTATCTACCCATTGCCACATCAAGGGTTTCATGAGTTCCTTATTTCTATTCTTGGATTTGTTTTCTTAAGTTAAACATCCATGAGTAGGTTTGATACTTATTATTAAAGATCTCTAGCATGGTACTCCATCTTTTGATTGATTTAGGTTCAAGTGATCGATACCAACTCTCTACCTCTTTCACAAGTATTCTTGGGAACAACTTTAAATTTTTCTAGTTACTTTCAATATTCTGTAGGGTGTAGGCATTGTGGAAATCTTAAAGGTGGTGTTGTGGATCAACATTATAGCCATCTTTAAATCTTGGCATGTTGTTCATCTCAAGTCATTTGATACGACTATCCCTCATGTGCCTAGTTGGAATGTGTACAACTTTCTATATGTTAATCATATTGGGGGTTGTGTTTAGGGGTCCATCATCTTGATCATGTTTGTGCACTTTGTTGTAGTAGTTCCCCCTTCAGTGCTCATCCCTTTTATGATTTTTGCAATTCCTACATTTACATTGTTTGCACTCTTCATCTTTTGAATTAAAATATCTTGAGTAATAGTCATGATGATCATGATTTTTCCTCTCTTCACTGTCATGTTTTCTATACCTTTGCCTCCTTCTGTCAAAGTCTTTTGATGATCGTGAGGATGTAGATGAGCCAATAGGAGAACGATGCTATCTTGTTCTCCTATGATGACTCTAATGCTCTTCTCTATGATATCTAGTAGGAGCTCTTAGCCTTGAGTCTAGCTTGTGCCTTGAGTCTTTTGCCTTCCTTCTAAGTATCTCTACTAAGTCTAAGCATGATATATTCTTAATAGGTCCCTCTAATTAGATGATAGGCATTTGTGACTAGAATTCATGGTTTTGGTGAAGTTGTTTAGTTGTGAATTCATCTCCATTAAGCTCTTCCAAGACAACAAGAAAGTTGACCTTCTTTCCTTTGTTCTGATCATGCCTAGTCTCCATGACTTTGTCTCTTCTCAATTTCTTCTCAGTGGGCTCATAAGGATTGGTCACATGATACCCTCCAAGTGCCTCACTCAGTTTCATCCCCTTGAGAGTAGTTTGGAGCATGATGGGTGCTGAATGTTTTGATGCTAGAATAATGTTCCCTTGAAGATCTCTCCACCTTAATTGGTCATCCTGATGAAGGATGAAGATGAAATCAAGATAGTAAGGATCGTGATGAGCATATAAGATCCTTATCTACATTGGCATACTCCAGTCTTCTTCCTCTTTGATTTTGTCACTACTTATTTGTAGTTCCTTGGCAAGTGATAATGTGTCCTTACTTGAATCCATGTTATGGTTGAAGATGTATGGTTTAAGTGTGCTTAGTTAGAGTTATAGATTTTAACTTTGTGTTTCAAGTACAACAAAATTTATGTAATTAATTACTTAGCATACATTGACAAGTCCCTGACAACAACGCCAATGATGAGTGGTGGAGTAACCCAACATCCAACCATACAAGATACAAGTGTTCATATGTAGCTTGATTGTAATTTGTGGACAAGGCAATGTGATTATGGTAGTAATTCATTAAAGTTCAAGATCGTTATCTTCCCATGTGACCTAGTAAAATCTATGAGTATGGTTTAACTAATTGTGAGGTATATGATCACTAATGTTGTGTTGGCCATGTCTCCTAGCTATGATGATAAAGTGTGAAAACAATTCTAAGTCTAAGAAAAATAGTAAAATAATAGTCTACTCTAGCCTAGTATGATGAGTATATGTTCCTGGATTTCCATACATGTTTTGGGCTCTTGTAACCATTACTGGGATTACCAAGTGAGTTCACTACTGAGAGAATTAAGTGAAACCACTATTGGGTTACCAAATAATTACATTTAATGCTCAAAACCAGTCATAATCATTCTGCTTTGCTAATGAACAAAGATAGTAAAGTACTCAAAAATATAAATGGTTAAGTTAAGGAAATAGTAAAAACTATGCTAAGTAAAATAGTAAAGCTAAGTGGATGCTGCAATGATGAAAAGAAATCTCGATCTTTATTTTCATTATGAACTATGCCCAAGTACACTTCACTCAAATAAATATTTTGAACAACTGCTCAACACCACAATATGGGTATTCACTTTATTGCTATGCTACAAAATTGAATTGCAAGAGTTTTGATACAGGTTGACTGAATTGTGTGTTAGATCATGCACCTAAGTGTTGTATTTATAGGTAGGCATGTGTCCCATGATATTGGATATCTGATATCATAGCTAGGGCTTTGATATGGGATATGGAATATCATGACTTTGATATCAGATGCTTGATAACGTAGCCTTACAAAATGCATTTTATCACCAAGACTCACATTTAACTTATGGCTAGCTTACACCATGCTTTTTTCACGTCTTCCTTGTGACTCAAGTCACATTGTAGCTGCAACATATTCATGCTACTCTTAGGAATAAAATTTAGTCCAAATTATGACTTGTCCTTAGTCACAACTAGGTTATGACCAATTAAAAAGGAGACATTGCAACCTACTCTAATCTCAAGATTCATTGTTTGTTGAAGTTTTGCCAAGACAACAATCAATGATTCAATCATGGTTGGCTCATGACCCAAATTAAAGCTTACATTTAACATGTGGTGAGGTTGCAACCATACCTTCATACATCCTCTAGCCTTGTGATATGTTTTGATGTGCTTTAGAGCCCTCCATGTCATAACTACATACCTGATACTTTGTATTTAGTTATCTTGGTCATAAACCAAGGTATGACTAATGTGGATGTGTTATTATTATTTTGGTTTTTTAGGGATCTACAATAACAACCCTCTCTCCCCATCTATAACTCAACATTACCCATTGGAATTGAATGCATAACTTGGGGTTATTTATAACTCAATGCTAGCCATTGGAATCAAACTCATATGTTGGAATTTTCAAATTAAAAGTTTTACCACTAGGCTAACATTTATTGTTAGTTCAATAATAGTCACCTCATTAAACTATAAACTAAAAATTGTTGATATAGCATCAATAAGCCATGTCAACGGGCCCCAATTGAAGCAGCCTCATCGATGGGCCCTTATTAATGAGGCATCGTTTACATGGTGTTGCCTCGTTAATGGGGCTACCTTGACATAGCATTTGCTATGTTGATGGGCCCCTGTCAATGTAGCCCTAGTGGAAAAACTATAAATACGAGGTCCCAGTCATATTTATGGGCATCACATTCATAGTAGTAGCCAAACTCTTTCATTTTTTACATTTGAAAGTTAGAATATTTCTCCCGGGTACCCATAGCAGGAGTCATTATGTGTACGGATCTTTATTCAAGCATTGTTGTACTTGAGCATGATAGTGTGTATGGTAATAAAGACAAGCTTCTTGATAGACCTTATAGCATTCTAGATAGTTTAAATATTTATTTATCCATTTAATGCTTCTAGTTAATTATTTAATGTTCTCTAGTAATTAAGCTAATTAAGCAAGATAAGCTAGATAGATTAAATACATAAGTATGACCACTTTGAGCGTAACACATATTCACTAGGTAATCCTAGTAGCATTGTTGCTTAGTACGCCCAGTAGTGTAGCGCTTGGTAACCCAATAGTGGATACGTGGGTTCAGGACATGTACAGAAGGTGGGAACAGATGCTTATGTTAGGATTAGTTAGAGGTCAATTAGTTAGATAATTTAGATTAGTCATTAATTTACTCTATCTCTCTCTCTCTCTTCAAGCATCTAAAAACATAAAACATAAAATGATAAAAATGATATGCTTCAATTACTCTTAACCATACCATTATGCTTCACAAGTGTAATCAGGAAGACAACGAATGACCTTAGGGTAAGGTTCACTTCCTTGAAGACTAGTGTATCAGAAATTGTAAAGTCCACGAAATTTGATCGGATCGTGCGTGAACGCTTTGTGATTCATATGGTTGGATATAGGGGTACCTCGCTGCTCATCATTGGTGCTATTACTAGGGACTTTGTTTATTGAAACGTGAGGTATCTAGGATCAGTGAACATTATTAATATCATTAGACGAACTTAAGGTCACCATCACTCTCACATGACATATAACTACTAAGCACACTGATAATTTTAATTATTGCAAAATGTCTTCTTTTCACATGCGTGAAGATGTTAAATCATTGGTTCCATAAGAGTGCAAAGTGGTATATACTCATCCAGATGAGTATGTACCAAACTTCACCTTCATCCTACATCAAGATGAATAGCTACGACTACTTGATATGAAGGGAAACATTGTATTGCCTCCTGATCAATCTATACTTGGGATGCTATTTCAAATCCTTAAAAAGTTGGGCATCTTAGATCTTCATGAGGAATACGTTATGAACGATCATAACACTCAAGACTACCATCCCACTGAAACACAATGCAAGTGAGAGTGACACCAAGTGAAGCACCATGAGTTTATGGAGCAAAAAAAATTTACTAATCCCTTATTCCTCCTAAATTAAGATGATAATGAGGATCCTCCCTTTGAAGGCTCTCAACATGAAGATTCCCCATCTCCTATTATTGGTAATGAGGGTGTGACCTATGATCCACTATTCATAAAGCAAGTTCAAGAAAAAGTGACAGTTAAGGTAGGGACTTGAGTAAACATCACAATGGTAAAGGATCTAAAGATGGTGGTAATAATGAACAAAGAGGTGGTGGTGGACACCAACATGGTGGCGGTCCACCTTCCTCTTCATCCAATTTTGAACATTCCTTTTCATCCAATTTTGAACATTCCTCTTCATCTTCTGGTTCTCATAAAAGCCATCGTCGAAATAATCATGATGAAGGTGATCAGCCAGACAACAGAGACTGTCAAGGCCATCAAGAATGCATTGGTGACAAAAATCATCATCGACATAATCATGAAAATGAACCTCTATTGGTGACTTAAAGCATGCTCAACATTGCAGAGGAAGTAAAGATCCCAACCAAGCATATGAAAGATAGTTGGATTAATTGCTTAGACATGAATAATATCCCATGATTTGAGCGGAGATATAATTTTGATTTGTAGGAACATCTACAAGCTTTCCATGGTGCCTATGCCTTATAGAACATTGAAAATGACTGGTAGAAACTCAAGCTTTTTCTCAAGATGCTCATTAAGGAAGCTAAGAGCTGGTACCAATCCTTGGAACTGAAATCCATTCATCAATTGAGTACCATGCTAGAGCTATTTAATGACAAATACTAGATGTACTCCATAGTGTCTAATCTAAGAAGGCAAATCCAAGGTTGGAAATAGGACACACATGAAACCTTGGATGCCACCATGGGTAGATATTATTCACTTTTACATCAATTCCCTAGCCATGATTATTCTCAAAGGGAATAGCTCCACCACATCATAGATGGGCTTAGAGTAGAAACTAGAAGAACTCTTGAGGTTTATGCCCAAGGGAGACTGTCTGAATTAAGAGCTCATCAGATCCGAAGGCTTATAGAGTAGGTAGCAAAAGAAGAAGGTGAGTTGTGAAAAAGGAAAACTGCAAAAGAGTATAATAGGAACCCTTCCATTAGGAAATAGGAGGTCTAATTTTGTGATGTGGAGGAGTCACCACTTGATGAAGTGGTGAACAGAAAAACCTTGCCCATCCAAAAATCTATTTTTGATATTTCAGCAAAGGTTGATAAATTATGGGACTCTTTGGATGAAAAATTCCAAACTGATATGAGGATTTTTGAAGAATCCAAAGAGAAAAATAGTGATCATAACCACAGAAGGTGAAAAAAGCTGAATGTGCCTACTAGAAAGGAAAGGATAAAGTTGTTGTAGTAGAGGAAGTTGTGGAGACATACTCTGAAGATGATACTAGTTGTGACATCTATTAATACAAACATCGAAAGGGGTGTTACCTTGTGGTGTCACACTTACAAGAGTCTAGGATGTATGCATTGAATCCTTGACTAACACATAGATAGGCACTTAGATGATTGTCTTATCCTCAAGGCAATCTAAGGCAGTTCCACCAAAAACAACAAGCTTATTACTCAAGTGATCATATGAATAGTACCAACAGTGGCACCAATCACAATAATGGGGAATTCCACCACCAAGGCAGCAATATCCTTACAAGAAACTAGATCCATATGGGTACTATGTTTAGCCACTCGTCTCTCCAAGAAGCTTTGCAAGCCATGTCTCATTTCAACATCACTATTACCCTCTAGAGTACCATCAAATACATTCACAATCTACTCGAGGGGAGAACCCATACCCATACCATCCTCCACATCTATTGGCATACATCCCTCTACCCTGAACCTAGTTACCTCCTGCTGCATCCATGCAGAAAGAAATTCTTCCACTGTCGTAGCAACGAAATGCTACAAGGGTAGCACATTCACAATCAAATTTTTAGCTAAGTGGTTTAGATAATCAATCCAGGAAATGATCCTTTTTCTGATCTAATAGTCCTTCCAAACCCTCACAACCTAATGCAGTTGGTTGCCCTACATCTCCAACACCCTCATCCTTTGGATCAAACACCTTTGAGTGCCCTTCAAATCAAACACTGCCTCAAATCCATACTGTGATGTTAACTCATGTTGTTGCTGATTAGATCAAGGCTGAAAATATTCTCATGAAAATATTTGACCTAAGAAGTCCTCTCATTTACCTACAAATTACTGGACATGAACCATGTAAGGCTCTTCTTGATTATGATTCTGGTGTGAATCTCATCTTTCATGATATGTACAAGGCTTGGAACCTACCACCTCTCAAGAAAAGTAACATCCATTTAGAATTGGTAGACTAATCAATTATTATTCATTTGGGATTAGCGAAGGACAATGTGACCACAATTAGTGAGTGGTTCTATCCTATTGATTTTCTAGTGATCAGGGTTGAAAACTACAAAGGTGACTTCCCCATCATTAGGGGAAGGACTTGGTTAAGCACGGTCGATGCACATATGGGCATAAGGAAGATCTCCTTAGAAATATCCAAGGAAAATGAATTTGAAAAGTTAAAGAAGAAGCATATTCCATGCATTGTGTACAGTGATAATGGGTGCAATTGCATGCAAAAGATTTGGTCTATCAAAAATACATACATCAAAGCATGTAATCAGTGTGCACAAGAAATAGATATTCAAAGGTGTCTGTATGCAGAAGCCATAAAATATGAGGCCATCAAGTGACTAATAGCTAACTTAGATAGCAACACATTATGCATGGAACCAACTAAGAGCCTAACATGTGCTTATGTTGAAATTATGGATGAACTTAATCAAGTTCATCACCAACTCTCTGATGATGAAGATGATGATACCTATTGGGGAGAGTTGGAAATCCTTGATAACTTCAAGTAGGAGCCCCTAGAGCTAAAAACTCTACCAACCATCATGGAATATGTATTTTTAAATAATGGTAAACTGATCATAATCAATGCCAAACTTGAAAAAAAAGTCTGTTAAAGGTGGTGAAAAAATGGCCAATAACCTTTTCTTGGTCATATCTTGAGCTAATAGGAATTGATCCAAGGATATGCTAACATCACATTTACATTGACCCAACCATGAAGCCAAGAAGATAGCCACAGAGGTGGCTAAACCCCAAAATGAAGTAAATCATCAAGAAGGAAATAGAACAACTCCTCAAGGTAGGGTTCATCTATCCCATCGTAGATAGTGAGTGGGTTAGCCTACTCATAATTATGTTAAAGAAAGGTGGTAAGTGGTAGGTATACATCAACTTCAGGTTTTTGAATATGGCAACATTTAAAGGTCATTTTCCATTTTCATTCGTGGATCAAGTGTTTGATAGCATATCTAAGCATTGCTATTATAGCTTCTTGGATGGTTATAGTGGCTATAACCAAATCCAAATTGCACTAGAAGATCAAGCCAAGACAACATTCAATAGTCCCTATGGGAATTTTGCATATTATAAGATGCCATTCAGTCTGTGCAACACCCCTACAACATTTCAATGTTTGGCCCTTAGTATTTTCCAATAGCAAATCAGTAGAGGTGTAGAAGCCTTCATGGATAACTTCTTCACCTATGAAGCTATGTTTAAGAAAGCCTTAGACCACCTTGAGCAAATGTTGAAAAGATGTGTGGAAACAAATTTGTAGCTTAACTGGCAAATAAGTCACCTCATGGTCCAAGAAGGCATTGTGTTAGGGCATCGAATTTTACAAGAAGGGATTGAGGTAGATCCATAAAAGATAAGGGTAATCCAAGGAATTACATGTCAACCAAAGATAGTCAAAGATGTTAGATCATTCCTTGGACATACTAGCTACTATCGGCAATTCATAGAGAATTTCTCCAAGATCGCTAAGTCGTTGGTCAAGTTGACAAAGAAAGATGCTCCATTCATCTAGACTAGGGAATGTGAACATAGATTCCAATAGTTGAAAGAAAAACTCATAGAAACTCCAATTCTATGAGTACTAGACTGGTCCAAACCATTTCACATAATGACAGACGCATCTAATTATACTTTGGAATTTATTCTTATGCAGTTAGATGATAAAAAATGTTCATATTACATCCACTGTGCAAGCTAAAGCATTATGGATGCACAATTGAATTACATCGCAATTGATAAAAAAACTAATGGTAGTGGTGTATGCTCTCGAAAAGTTCAAGCACTGTGTGCTTGGCTATAAAGTATTTGTGCACATAGATCATAGTGCCATTCGCTTCCTAATGAACAAGTTGATGGTGAGCCCTCGTATCATATGGTGGCTCATGATCTTACAAAAATTCAATCTCACAATGGTAGATCAAAAAGGGACTAAGAATGCAGTCACTAACCACCTCTCTCAATTAAGATGAGATAACAAAGAGGAGAAGAGCCCACTTTCTAATCAATTTCCAAATGAACTCCTCTTTACAGAAGCAATAAATGACCAAGTGCCCATAGAAAAAAAATGGTATGATGACATCCTCACTTACTTTCTCACTCAGGAGATGCCACAAGATCTTGATGTTAGAAAGAAGTAACAATTTCTTTATTAGGCCAAATACTTCATGGAAATCAATGAACACCTCTACAAGGTATGTGTTGATGGCCTAATTTGTTGGTGTGTCCTTAATGAAGATCAACTACACATTCTCCAGGATTCTCATGAAGGACCTTGTGGAGGCCACTATGTAGGGAGACACATAACCATAAAAATCTTGATGGCAGGATACTATTGGCCTACAATATTCATGGATGCCCACTAGTTTGTCCAATTTTATGAATGTTGTCAGTGAGATGGTGGGATGACCACTCGAATGGAGGATCCTCAATAGTGGATTTAACCACTGGAGCCCTTTGACATATGGGGCATTGACTTCATGGGTCCCATCACACCCATGTCCAACAAAAACACATATATTATTGTAGCAATTGACTACTGCACAAAATTGGTAGAAGAAACAGCCATCACCGATTGTACATCATCCACTACTGTTAGATTTATACAACAACATATTGTAAATAGGTTTGGGATGCCACATGCATTAATTTTTAACAATGGAACTCATTTTATAGGTGCCACTTTTAGAAAGCTAATGCAACGCTTGGGGGTTGAACATAAATTAACAACACCCTATCACCTCCAAGCCAACGGTCAAGCAGAGGTAACTAACCGAGAGATCACAAAGATCCTAACAATGACTATAAGAAAATATAGGAGAGATTGGAGCACAAAACTCAATGATGCCCAATGGGCCTACTACTCAACATGAAAACTCCCTATTGGCTACTCTTCCTATGAGCTAGTGTATGGAAAACTTCTAATGCTCTCAATTCAATTTGAGCTCTGTACACTCTCAATAGCCTATGACTTGAATCTTAACCTAAGTATAGCATAAAAAAAAAGATTAATCAACCTCAACATGTTAGATGAAAATTGACTTGTGGCCCTATCTTTGAATGAAGTGAACAAGGCATTCAATAAGCAATGACATGAGCAAAGAATATGGAAAGTGAAATTCCAGTTGGGAGATAAGGTTTTTTACTAGAATCCCACACACGTACCTTAGAAAAAAATTTCAAACATTGTGGGAAGGACCTTATATAATTGCAGAAACCTTTCCTTCTAGGGCCATGATCATATACAAACCTAAAAGCCTGAATAAAAAGTAATTGGTTAACATCCAGCAAGTGAAGCTTTTCCTACAACCAAGACAAGCCAGTGCAACAACTACCTCAACGAATGGACAACCACATTCAATTTTTTAGATCTCCTCCTTCCAACTTAGTCATGGGGGAGATGGCCATTTGTGCTAATCATCCATATGGCTCCTCAATTTTTCTATTTTTTTATTTTTTTTATTTTGTAATTTATTTATTTTACAACTTATTAATTTTTTTAATTTTTTTTACACCATTTTTTGTTCTACACCATCATTAGTATGTTTGAATATTTATTGAATATTTCACACTTTGTTCTATATATTTTTTTGTTTTTTTTAAGTGTGATTTTTAAATTTTTGCTAATAAAAGTGCTTCATTGCCATCAAGACACAATGGTGCTATAGTTGCTACTAATGGTGGTTTGTACTTAATGTTTGGTTTGCTACTATCTAGTTTCTATTTTTGAATTTTTGTACTAATAGCTCAATCATGGCTTCTTTTTCATGGAACAATTAGTGAGTCCATGATATCCACCCATCCACAAACTCTATAGTTTTTCTTATTCTAGAAGTTTAAGGTCCTTTTCATTAAATCAAATTTTAATAAATTTGTGACCTTGGTAGTTTTTGGAATTGGAAAGGATTCAAAGGTTCGAATAAGGTGTGACTTCAAGGGGACTCATCACTCTTTGTAATTTTCTACTTACTTGAGAGCTTGAGTGTTTTTCATGGACTTCTTACCATTCCATTCCAACCATTAAATAGGAAGTCAAATAAAGTCTTTGCATGGTGTGGTTCCCATCGAATAATAATAATAATAATAATAAATAATAAATGATGGGAATTCAAAGCACACCCCTTAGACAAATAAATGGGCTACAAGCATTGCTTATGGGACTAGAAAGACATGCACCCATGCCTGAAGGTTCCCTCTAACTAAGGCCCTCTCTCACTTCCTAATTCTCATTTTTTTCTTTATGGAATGATGGTTATTTAGTGAAAGCACTCTTGTGAAGAGATGTGGATTAGTCTTAGAGTGGTGATGCAAAGTTACTAAACGAGGTTGGTTTTGGTCTGGACTAAGGATGAATCTTCTTTGGTCATTTTACACATGAACTCCACAAGGGGCTTCTTACGACCTTAGTTGGGAATTCCATTCCATCTTCTCCATCATCCATTTATGCTATCCATAATTGACCTCACTGTCGATGTCCATGTTCTTGATTCCATGTCTTGGTTTAAAGTATTTGAATTCTTAAGTAGAAATTTTCAGGTTTTAGTCCTTAACTTCCATTAACCATTAGTTACCTATGGGGCCTATAGACTCCTTAGGTTGAGGTTATGTGAGGGAAAAGTGGGCATGTGCCTATTATGGTGAGGATCCACTTGCATATCCCTTGGTCAAGTTTGTGAAGTACCTTGTCCCTAAACATTCTTGTAGTTGAAATCTTTCATACATCCATCTTCCACATCAGACCATGTGCTCCTTTACATAGTTTATTCATTACATACATTCTCCATCAAATTTTTAAAATTTTGAGCTTTCAAAGATCTTATTCAATAATTTTATCATATTCTTGGCTTTTCTAGGATTCCATGGACCCTAATTTCATTGAAAAATTCATTATATTTCTGGAGATATTCAACTTTGAAAAGTTTGGTTGATGGGCCCCGTATACAAGGCCTTGTCAATGGAGCTAACCCCATATATGAGGCTCTATATACAAGGCCCTTGTCTACATGGCAGAAAAATAATATAAATAGGCATGACCTGACTTAGAAATTTTACATTTTCTCACAAATGCCAAAGGAGTTTATTAATTTTTCAAAGCCCATAACTCACAAATTGTTTATTCAAATCACTCTGTTCTTCAACCTTGTAGCTACTAGAGGTAAGCTCTTTGTCGTGGGAGCCACAAATGTACCATTTTTTACACAAAATTTTTCATGATTTTTCTAACTACAAAGGTTTAACTAACAAATCAACTATTAAACACTAAATCACAAGAGTTAAACTTTTCCAACAAGCTCTAGTTACAATTATAATAACTAATTAATAAAATACTCAATCTACCATGATCCAACCTTAGCCAAAGTGTAAGTAACTAATGAGAAAAGGCATTCAAAAACTTTAAAGTTACACATTACATCTACTAATCTATGGATGTTTTTTGATCGTAGATGACACCAAAAGGAAAGCACATGCAGGAAGTAAGACTGTCCCAACCAAGGAGAAAATGCCCTAGAACAAGAAGAGGCCAAGAACAACCCCAACAAGAAGAATTATTTGTAACACATGCTACAAGTCCTCTTAGGGAGGAGGTAGAAATGGAATCTATTAAACAGATTCTAGAACCACCAGCAGCAACAACAAAATACTCCCATTGGGATGATGTGCCTGCACAACCAACAAACCTTAAGGTGACCTTAATAAAGGCCTACCTAAATCAAATCAAATCAAGGAAGGTCTAGAAATCAATGCTCCAAGAGTTAAACTTTGGCCCTTTCCTAGAGCATAGACCAAGAAAAGTGTAGGATCAGCTAAAGGTCTCTCCCATGTGGCCAATAATCACTTCCACTAGGGAGTGGTACGTGGTAGAAACATTTTTTTTTTTTGGAATAACACACAACTAGAGCAACAGTCAAGATGAAGGACATCTCAATGTCCTACTCAGCATAGGCCATTACTACAGCACTTGGGTTGCTCAAAACAGGGGCAAACCTTACTAAGATCCTAATGCAGGTGGATTTGAGCATTAAGAAAGAATGGATGTGATAATGTTATGGTATCAATCATAAGGAGTTTGGCACACTTGCACTAGTAGAGAGGATCCATTACAAGATTGTGACCTTCCACCTCAATCCCACAATGAGGCTAAGCAAAATCACTACCTTCTCTGCCTAAGCATGTGTTGTTCTAAGTGGAAAATTCCTAGTCAACATTCCACAATTGATCTATTTAGAAATGGAGAAGTGATTTAAAGAAAATGAACATAGAATGAAGGCACTTCCTTTTCCATGCCTCATTAGGAAACTTTGTCGAAGGAGAGGGATTGTGCATTAAACCAATGATCATGTTAGAACTTTTCTGACTGCCAGCTGGGCAAAAATGATGAAGGATAAAATGCTTGCAACTACAATTCAAAAAGAGAAGCAGCGACCTCCACCACCTACCACTCAAATAATAGTGCCAAACATAGCTGCAACCACCCAATGGTTGTGTGAATATAGAGAATGGCTCTTGAGTGAATAAAAGTAAAGAGCAGGCAAAACTGGTGGGGACCCATTTGTATATAAACTAGCCATGAGTCACCTTAATGAAATGACCTGAACAATTAGCCTTATGGGTGAGGGTGGATCCATTTTCTTAGCCCAAAGAATGCAACTACTTGCAAGGTCAAATCTAAGTGCTAGAGAGGTCATAGTATCTCTCATAAAACAATAGCCACTCTTAGAAATTTCTAAGAATGCTGCGACCTTCTTGGTGCATTTAGAGAAGGGTGAAGGGGAAATTATTTTGGTGATGTAGCACCAAGGGCAAGAAACAACAATAGAAGTGGTCATTGATAGGATTTTTGAAATCCTCAATGCACTTGTGGCATCTACACTAGACATCACTGCACTCAAAGATGTGCAAATGTCCACCCAAACTATAAGTGGTAGAATAAGTGTAGTGCAACATGAAGAGCTGTTAGATTGATTGGTGGGAATTGGGTAATCGCTTTTAGATGTCTTTGATCTTTTGGATAACATCACTACAACCCAGTCGGAGTTGCTAGAGGCAAGGGGCAAGAGCATTATATTGGAGGGGAAACTCGAAATAGCCAGAGAGTAGAATGAATGCTTGGTTGCAGAGGTTGCTGAACTAAGAGCCCAAATTTCCAATCCTACATTTCTCAACCCAACACTCACAAGAGATGAAGTTACACAATAGCTTTAGTATAGGATCAAAGGGGTTGAGAATGAAATGGAGATGGTGGTGTTCTATAGATCCTTGGTAGAGGCCATGTAGCACAAGATTCAAAAGGCCTTGGATCAAACCTGCTAGGAGAATGTCCAACTAACTACAGAGAACCATTGCCTATGAAACGTTAATGTGCACAAGCTACAATTAATAGATTTCATCCATCAACAATAGGAGTACCTAGCTAGAGCAAATATAGAGCTAAGGAGATTGATAGTAGAGAATAGGAATCTCTCCATGGAGGATGTGTGCAACCTTCACTAGAAGACTGAAATTGGGGTAGTCTCTTGGAAATCTAAAGCTCTCAAATTTGAGAAACTTAAAAATCATTACAAAGAGCAAGTTGGTCTACAAAAGGAAATAAATGAAAAACACATCCAACTAGCAAACGAAAAGCTAAATGATGCCCTCCAACAACTCCAGCAAGGAAGGGAAGTTTGGCAACCCATCGTTGATGGGATAGATGCCTACAACAAAGTGGAAATCTACACAAAGGAGTTGCAAGTCAAGGAGATAATGGAGTACATAGAGCTTTCCAACCTCTACTATGCAAACCTGGACATGTTAACTACTGGATGGTTAGAGTCTAAGTTGGAGAAGTAGGTAGCCAACTCGTACTTGTTGTACGAGGATGAGTTCAAGCACCACAAGGACATGAAGGAAAGCTTACAATGGCTAATGCTAAACTTGAAGTTCTCAAGGCACATTTCACAAATCAAATATCAACTACCGAGAACCTAGCTAGATGGATGAATGACTACTAGGAGCTACCAAATGCAGTACAGGTGTTTGACATCAAACATAAATAGTTTGTTGCCTGGTTTGTTAATGTAAAGAAGATGTTCTCGATCATGCCTTGTCTGTGGGATGTTCCCATTCCAGCTGACATTGGTGAAGCCACATAGACTGTGAATGATCCCTAGAGTAAGGAGGAGAAAATGAAGGTATTGCTTGATGACTTTCACCTTCCATTGGAGGTTGCTATTGTAGCAGGATAGCCACAACTTCCTCAACCACCACATGGGCCTGAAGCAAGCAAAAATCCTTCAGAGCCCCAGGAGCCATCGCTACCTAGGATTGTCTAATCTTCATCACTATCTTTAAGTCATTAGAGGATGTGTTGTTAAAATTTTTGTAGATTCATGTAATGGTATTCAATTTTGTGTCATGAACACCACAATTTTTATAATTTGTTGATTTGTACACTTGGGCACTCAATTTTGTCAACTTAATTTATTTTAAGAGTCAATGAATAATTCCAAAAGAACTTGAGGATGAGTTTTCATTTAGTTGTGGGGGTATGATGAAGTGTTAATAAGCTACGTCGATGGGTCGCCGTTGATGTGGCTTCATCAATGGGCCCCCATTGACAAGTCCCTGTTTACGTGGTGTTGTCTTGTTGAGAGGGCTACGTTGATGTAGTGTTTGCTATGTTGACACACTACGTTGATGGGGCCTTGTCGATGCAGCCCTAGTGTAAAAACTATAAATACGAGCTCCCAACCTTGTTTATGGGCATCAAAATCATAATAGTAGTCGAACTCTTACAGTTTTTACATTTAAAAGTTAGAGTGTTTCTCCTAAGTGCCCACAATAGGAGTCATTGAGTGTACGGATCTTTATTTGAGCATTGTTATACCTAAGCACGATAGCGTGTACAGCAATAAAGACGAGCTTCTTGATAAACCTTGCAGCATTCTAGATAGTTTAGATATTTATTTATGCATTTAATACTTTCAATTAATTATTTAATGTTCTCTAGTAATTAAGCTAATTAAGCAAGATAAGCTAGATAGATTAAATACATAAGTACAACCGCTTCGAGCATAACATGTATTCACTTGGTAATCCTAGTAGCGTTATTGCTTTGTATGTAGCGTAGCGCTTGGTAACCCAGTAGTGGAAACATGGGTTCAGGACGTGTATGGAAAGTGGGAACAAATGTTTATGTTAGGATTAGTTGGAGACTAGTTAGTTAGTTAATTTAGATTAGTCATTAAATTACTGTATCTCTCTCTCTCTCTCTAAGCACCCAAAAAAATAAAACATAAAATGATAAAAATGATATGCCTCAATTACTCTTAACCATTCACAAGTGTAATTGGGAAGACAACGAAGGACCTTAGGGCAAGGTTTGCTTCCTAGAAGACTAATGTACTACACACTGTAAAGTCCACGGAATTTGACCGAATCACACATGAACACTTTGTGATTCGTAGGTTGGGTGTAGGGGTACCTCGTTGCTCATCAATTGTGTTACAAACCATTGATTTTCTATTCTTGTTGAAAAATGATTTAGTATGATCTATAGGCAATGGAATGGTATGGAAGATAAGATTGAATTTATTTGCTCATATCTAGAAGTCTTTACTTGGAAATTCATGGCCCTTATTATTGTTACCTTGTATCTTTTAAGATGCACATGACTATGATGGAGGATGTGCTTAACTTCTTTAATAAAAGGTGATGTAGATTAATAAATTGCATACCATGTTTATGTTTTCCTTGTAGGTAGCATTCTTTTTAATTGTAGTAGATTTGATTTTAAATGTCATAATTTTTTCAAGGAAACTCTAGTTTAATTAAAGTAAAGCTAGCTCTATTGTGGCTAGATCACAAACCACAAAAAATAATACTACATTAGAGTTTGAGCTTCAAGCGACCCCTTTGTGGAAATTGTATTTAAACAATTATACTCACTAATAGGCTCATTTCTCTTTTCATCTTTGCCAATTGCTAGCATTAAAAGTTGTAATGCTTGAAATATAAAAAACAAGGAGGTGTGTTGAAGAATACAATAGTATTTCATAAAGGTTAACAATGGTATAAGCCATACGGAAGAGACCTTTAATTGATTGTGCATCCCTTTCTCACATTCAAAGGGTAAGCACGGATAGCATTTTAAAGAAATTCATATTGAGGAACGAAGATAACTAGGATGATGATACATGAGCTTTATACAAATTGCAAAAACTCATGAATTGGATTACATTGAAAGAAATAATTGTAAGTATCTCAACATGATTATGGTAACAAGAACAAAAATCATTAATTCAAATACCCTTTTTTTTTTTACATTAATCATAAGTCATAAACTTGCCATACAAACATCTAGATATAAAAGTTTTATGATGGGAAGTAATCTCCATTTTCATCATGCAACCATATGTGGAACTAACACAAATGTGTGGAGACTATTATAGCCTTTTAAAAGTACATATAATGATGAATAGCCTCATTGATCTTGATCCTCAATGATGTGGATGTTAGCTCAAAACTAATTCTTAAGTGTTTCAAAACCTCTTCAAATTTGATTGCTTTATGAGATTAGTGGAGTATCATGAAATAAAAACCTACTTGTTCTTCATAACCTATGCCTATGCTTTATCATCAATGTAGAGTTGATAAATTAATTTACCTAGCTATACAATATTGATATAACCTAAACACCTTACTTGGATTGGCTGTCAAATAACATTCTATCATGAGCAATATGAATTTTTGCTTCACATGCAATCAATGAAAAGATCATTCTAGCCTCAACTTGTTGAATTATAGTTTTACGCACTCTAACAAGAAAATACATAAAGGATAGAGAGAAGAAGTTGGAAGAGATCGTGATTGGGACATTGATTTTTCCTTCCACTTTATTAATCTTTTCTGAATTTTATCAATGATTACATCTCATTTATGAATCTTCTTTCTACCTAAAAATAAAGGTATACCAAGATATTTGACACGAAATGTATTCTTTTGACATTGAGGATAAGCGCAAAAGTCCATGGATACATATGGAGGAATTCCAAAATTATAAACTTTGCTTTTGGCAAAATTAAATTCAAGATGGAAGCACTTGTAAAACTTTGTAGATATTGAAATACATTACAGATAACCTTTGTAGAGGCATGGTGAAAAAAGGTGGTGTTGGAGGGATGTCCGAGTGCTTTACGGCTCCCGACTTGAAAATCAGCATAGTGAAAACTATGGAGAATGCGATACCTGCCGAACAATCACAACGTTGTAGCATAAACATCTGTAACATAAGCAGAAAAGATTTCCAAACAAAATAAAAAAATTTTGAAACATCATACTCTCTCACAAACTAAATGTACCATATTGGCGAAGTGCAACGGGCCTGGGGTCTATTTTATTATTGGTTTAGAAACATATAATTTATTATTTCTAATACAAATTTATTAATGTACGTACGTGAGTTTTAATTTCATTTTGTACTTTATTGATCATTCTTTATCTATAAATGTTGTAGAGAAAAATAGGTGGAAACCCGAATCCTTTTATATCTTCTGACTTTTACCGTTGAATTGTTACTCTTTATAATTTATAATTCTGAACATTATTATTGTTCCAGCGGGCCCAGAAAGTTCGCGAAAGAGGAAAATAAGAAGACAAAAATAAAAAGTGTGTGACTAAAGATAAGCTAAAGTACAGCTGAACCTCCAAAACCATAATTCAAACAAAGTTAACGAAACAAAACGTGGAGAAAAATCGAGACCAGTCTCCGAACAATGCACGCCAAATTTGTTTCAAAAGAGTTAGGAAAGGTCACTAACAGAGACTTCTCCCATACTTGAAAGATTGTGTTTTCATAAGAACGCAATCCATGGTAGTCTGATACATTATTCTTTTATAACAATGCAGCCCGGTGTACTGTTGGACCAAACATTACGAATCAAAGGTCATTATTTAAGAAACTAGCTTTTGGTATCGTTTTACTTTTAAAAGATGGTGTTTAAACAACTTAAGAATAAAAAAAATAGTATTTCTAATCTCCAATAAACGAGATAAAAAAGAAATACGAAATCAACGGTGATTCCGCTAAGAAGAATTAAGTGTGGGTATCATCCACATTTTAGAAAGCAAAAAAACAAAAAACACTACTGCCAAACAAACAAGACCCAACAAAATCATTCAAAGTTCAAATATTTTATCCCCTTAATTTTTCACGGATATCACTATGTACACACCATAGCCTAAGCGTGCCCCCAAAGCTAACAGTATACAAGAAAATCTTGTTTGGATCTTCGTGGCTAGGCAAATAAAGCAGGGCCTTAAGGGGGCCATCAGTGGTCCTGATAATCTGCAAACACACGTAATAAGTCGAGTCGGGGTTCCTGGTCCAGATTCGAACCGTGGAATCCACAGACGCAGAAAACACAAGATTTGGCACCAAAACTATACAGACGACCGCCTGCGTATGGCCCCTCATCACACCAGAATGAACAGACTCAACCAGGAAAAGCCCGTCGTCCACGTGGCCGCTCTCGTCCACGTGGATGCCACGTAGCTCCCACGCGTTCACGTCGCCATCATGCATCCCGCCGTACACGCTCAGCCCATCTGGCGCCAGCGCGAGACATCTCACTGCCGACGTGGATCGTCCACGTGGAACCCTCAACGTGGCTACGCACACGTGGGGCAGGGATCCGCGGTCAGTGCGCCAGATGCGCACGCAGCCGTCGGATCCGGCGGTGAAGACCATGCCGCTGCCGTTGGATGGAGCGGCCACGGCGTGCACCGGGCCCGCGTGGGCCCGCAGAGTGTCCACGTGGCTGTGCTGGGGCCGCTTCCAGACGCGCACCGTGCCATCCTCGGATGACGTGTACAGGAACCTTGGCGACTCGGCGATGCCCGTGATGGGCCCCGCGTGGGTGGCGGCCGACGACGTGGCGCTGCGGCCAACGGCGTGGCGGGCCCAGAAGGAGTCCCAGGACGAGGGGACCACGGCGGCCTCCCGCCGCGGCAGCGGGATCCACGTGTTCCTGCGGCGGGTCCTACCGCCGCGTGGCCAGAGGCGGAGCCTCCGATCGTCGTGGGCCGTCAGGATCGCGGCGTCGCTGACGTGGATGGCGGTGACACGTCGGGCGCCAGCGTGGAGGCTGGCCAGCGCGGAGAGCCGTGAATTCCAGACGGCCACGGTGGGGCCCTCGGTGCCGACGAAGACGGCGGGGCCCGCCGCGGCGGCGCAGAGCAGCGCTGACCGGGCTCCGTCAGCGCCGTCGATCTCGCGGCGCACGGAGGCGACGCAGTCGTGGCGGACCGTCGGATGGGCGGGCCCACCGACGGCAGGGCGGCGCACGCGGATGTCGGGGGAGCCCAGCACGTTTGGCACGCGGCGCCACTCGAACCACGTGGCGTCGAGGCCGGCCGACGTGGCGAATAAGGCCACGGTCGTATGGGGGCCGGCGGAGCTGGAGCTGCGGCGCCTCGGCTCCCGGTGGCGCCGCCGGGAGGGGCTCCGCCAGAGTTCGAGTCCGTCCGGCGGCATGAGCGATGCTGCCGATTTTCTGTGCGGATTGTAGATGCCACCATCCATGCTTTCGGAGAAGGAAGCAGATTTATGGTGTGGCTGAGGGCGGGCTGGGATTTCGGGAAAAATTATTGAGCATGAGCAGGGAGCCACCTTGGAACTGAAAATGGGTCTGCGTTTGGCTGTGTTCTGGCAGTCTGGTGTTGTTGGCAGTTGCAGCAGCAACGCCGGATCCGTATATATATATGTGCAGCGTTTTTGGTGAGGAGAGGAGAGTTGTTCTTGTGACGTTTTGGGGTCTGGATTTCATGTGAAAGGAGGGACAGGGACAATGTTTTTCTTCATGTTCATCGCTGCTTTCCATGTTTCTTTAAAGTTTCGTTAGTGGATGACGATGGTTGGCCATGATCGTCTGGAGTCCACGTGAAGGCAGTGTGAATGCATTTTTCGAAAGGCACATGGGTTTGAAAATACAAGAAAGGCTTCTTTTTTGCTTCCTGTTGATGTTGGGTGCCTGCGAAATTTTGGAAATGAGAGTCTCTGTTCACAACATACATGGGAACTGATGCAAAGGTTTGGTCTGCTGGTGCTGTGCGTTTGTTGAATGCATGTTCACAATGCAAAGCTTTATCATCATCATCATCATCATCTCAGAGGTGGCGGACACAATGCATGTTAACGGTGCTTCATCTGTAGTTCCCACTGCTTTAAAGAGGAAAACACAGTTTAAACCGTCATCGTCTTGTGAATCGGCAACGAATTTAACATGTATAAAGATTTCGCACAGGGTTGGAGTGTAGCAGTGATCAGGACGCCTCCAAGTATTGAAAATAACCATATATAGCATCTATGAAACTGTATTATACGGTTTAATTTTTCCCTTTCAAGTGTTATCATGTTAAAAATAAATTGTGGCATCATGTTCCTTTATCTCAACAACGCCGTTATTTTTTAAAATATTGAATATTATGTGTTTTTGAAATCCAGAAATTTTAAAATTTTAAAGTAAATGATGGGAAACAGCCTCGTCTTTTGAGCTTTTTATAAGTCAAGATAACCAACAAACATGACTTTTGCCGTAAATAATCAGATAATTTTATTTACTTTTATCTGGAATAATATGGGCATTTGCATCATGCTATTCAAATGTAATTTAAATTTATTTTGCTGAAAAAATTTACAATTTCAATTATCATTTCATTAACATAAGCTTAAATTTGATAAGGGACCATCATTTGGAGTAATGGTAAGGTACTTGTTTCTCAAGTAAGTCGAAGACCTCGATTTGAGCCTGGGTGCACCTACCAACCCTTCTAGACTCAACTTAGTGAGACGAGCATTATGGCTCCAAGTGATGATCCTTTTGATCCTTAGGCTTGAATTCAATAATGATCCTTTAAAGTTAAATTAAATTTATAAGACAAAAACAATTGTCACAAGAAAAGCATCATGAAAGCAAACATGTAATTTCTTCTCTCCTAGTAATTTACTTACTAGAAGTTGAGCCTCCCCAAAAGTCCATTATCCCAAACATTGCAAAAACCATAATTTCTAAATGGGTTTCTAGACCTTTGAGTTGGTTCAAATCCATGATTATAGGGAACCATATTTGAAGATCATGCATCAAATCCATTGCTTATCAATACTATTTGATAAATCATGGTTTTGTAGGCTACGATATCAAGCATTTGATATCAGATCCCCAATATTGAAGCCCATGATAAGATGTCAAATATCTGATATCGTTGATGTGTGCAATGCCTATAAATACAACACTTAGGCACTGAAACACCATAAAAATTCAGGCTATGGCATCTTTTCTGCAAATTTGCCTAAGTGTCAGAACAATGACACTTTCTACAAATTTTTCTAAGTGCTAGGACTACGCTCTCCATTGCACCAGAGTGTCGTTAGCCTAGTAGACAGTGTAGTTAGCTCCAAAACTGACTTTTTTGCAAATTTGCCTAAGTGTTTAAACAAGGCTACTTGCTACAATTTTTTCTAAGTGTTAGGGCTATGCTCTCCATTGCCCCAAAGCGTAGTCAATTTAGTAGGAAGCATAGTCAACACAAACTGCTAAGTTTCCCAAATTTTTCTAAGTGTTAAGATAGTAGCTACAAAATTTTCTAAGTGCTGAGACTATGCTCTTCACTACCTAGGAGCATAGTCAAGTGTTGTTAACACAAAGAACCAGTTTCTGCAAAAATTTTCTAACTATCAAGACTACGCTCTAGAGCGTAGTTAAGCGTAGATAGCATAGAAGCCTAATTTTGGCAAATTGTTCTAACTGTTGAGACTACGCTCAGGAGCGTAGTCAAACATAGTTAGCATGAAGAACCAGTTTTTACAAAATTTTTCTAACTGTCAAGACTATGCTTAGGAGCATAGTTAAGCGTAGACAGCATGAAAGCCCAGTTTTGGCAAATTTTTCTAACTACTGAGACTACACTTGGGAGCATAGTCAAGCATAGTTAGCACGACGTAGGGACCAACTACAAGGAAGCCTCGCAGGAGGAAGAAGATGAGTTTGAAGCCCACTCTGAACATGAGAGCCCCTTTTACACCATCTTCCAACAACCACTCCACAGTTCAGCTCCTCCCTAGTTCAATTCACCTATCCTCCCTAAGACTATAACCATGCATGCTCAACCATCTTTGCTAACAACATGAAAGCCTAGTTTTGGCAAATTTTTCTAAATGCCGAGACTACACTTGGGAGCATAGTCAAGCATAGTCAGCACGACGTAGGGACCAACTACAAGGAAGCCTCGTAGGAGGAAGAAGATGAGTTTGAAGCCCACTCCAAACATGAGAGCCCCCTTTACACCATCTTCCAACAACCACTCCACAGTTCGGCTCCTCCCTAGTTCAATTCACCTATCCTCCCTAAGACTATAACCATGCATGTTCAACCATCTTTGCTAACAGTAAACATGCCTACCCAACCCTACATTCCCACAAGGGCCATCCCTAGGCATTAAATGCCTTAGAAACCTTAGACCTTGCTTGTCTCATTGACATCCTCAGCATCAGCCCAACCAACGTGTGCGTGGCTTGCCCCTTTCATTGCATCCATAGCATAGCCAATGCATCAACAACATCATGTGGCTCCGCAACTGGCAATTTAACCTTGCGCCATGCAATTGACATAAGCCTAGCCAATGTAATCGGTTGGTACATCTCAAAACTTGGATCAAGCATTCTAGCTAATTCAAAGTTTGATGAACAAAATCAAGCAACTCAAAGTTGCTTCCTCCAAAACTATCAAGCTGGTGGACTTCTACCAAGATGGCCTTGTAAGTCCTATAGTCCCACCCTTGACTTCGTCCACTGGGGTCCCGCTGCCTCAACTCACCAAGTACAATGGTGAAGGGAACACCAATGGGCACTTGGTCACATTTAGGTCTAAGTGCTTATTGCTACAAGCATGGCTGCACACCATCATGTGCATCTTTCCCATGTCACTAACTAGTAAAGCCTTAGACTAGTACCGTGCATTACCTAGGGCCTTGATCTCCTCTTTGGAGGATCTTTTAAGCCAATTTATGATATGCTTCTGGTACAACTTAAAGTTGGAAGTAACCCTCGAGTAGCTCATGCAAATCATGCAAGGCCACCTAGAGCCCATGCAAAAATTCATTCAACATTGGAGCACTGCATTGAACAAAATGTGCGAGCCAATCGTAGAGAAGAACCTCTTGACCATCTTCAAGGATGCAGTTAATGACTTCATCAAGTCAAAACTATACTACTTGGTCTTGAAGTCTTTGAGCCAAGCCTTTGTTCAAACAAAGAGCATTGAAGAGGTAGCGTAGGCCAGTAATAACTTGGCCTACATGGCCTATAAAAATCAACATGCGAAAAAGTAAAATGCAACAGTGGCAACAACAACCACACACGCTAAAGCAACCAATCAGGGCTCAATAACTAGGCATCCCAAAGCCCTAATACACAAAGTCACCAACTCTGGTGCCTAAGCAGCCAACCTACCTATATTAGTAGGGGTCATAGCACAAGCCACTCCAAGGCCCAACTTTGAGTGCAAGGATCACTCAAAGTATACCTTGTTGCCACTCAAACCTTCATAACTACTAGATCAACTACTAAAAGCCAAGCAAATCCAACACAAACAAGTGTCAGAGGATGCTTGCCAAAAACACAATAAGCACTACAAGCTGTTAAGGAACCCCACCTTTGCAGTAGCAAATGAGCTCCCAGTTCCATTGCACTTCAGGTTGGACCAATTCTATCACTACCACTAGATGTCCAGTCACAATACAAAATTCTGTTGGGCTTTGCAAGAAAATTTGCAAAGAATGATAGATAGGGGCCAACTAGTACTCAATGCAATGAGCCAATCCAACGTAGACGATGCGACCTATGTCATCAACAACATCAACATGGGTATCCAATCCAAATTGATGAAGTAGCCTTTCGTCATTTGCAAGCCTCCTAGTAGCGCATAGGTCCCCTTGGCCTCCATGAGCAAGAGGCCCTCCTTCTTGGTTAAAGTGCCACCATGGGCATCCACAACATCCTTCATGATCAAGATTCCATAGACACCGTCTGCTATGATGTTAAACTAGCAACAACCATCTAGTACGACATTAAACTGGCAGCAATCTTCTACTATGACATTAAATTGGCATACCACACCAACAACTGCTAAGCTGCCATTTTTTGTTAAGGTGCCATAACAAGTTGGCCTATAGCAGTTGTCTACTATGACATTAAACTAGCATTTCGCACCAACAACGGCTAAATAGCCATTTGTCATTAGGGTGCCACAACATGTTGGCCCCTCACCTACCTAAAGCCTAGTAGTGGGCAACGTGTTGGTTCCTTCTCCTTTAAGGGCCAACCCCTTTGGAAATTTGGGTAGCCCAACTAGATGGAAACATAAGAGGCTGAATGAGCACATGTAATTCCCATGGTTGAAGTAAAGGCCACAACTAGCAAATCACAATCAAGCACTAAGGCCCCCAAGTAGGCCAAGAAAACCAAACCTAAGTCCCCTCTGTCAGAGATCCATCTCTCAGGTTGCATGGAGGAGGTTAAGGCCAACACAATGACCAATGGCAAAATTTTCGCAGATGCATTAGCCCAGGTGAAGCGAACGCTCAAGCAAAAAAACACAATGTTGAGCTTGTACGACTTGGTCATGATCTCATCTACACACTAGGAAGCACTAGCCCAGATGTTGGCCTTTATTCCTATTATGGAGGACATCCCTAAAAATGAGAATGCCATTCGTGCAGCAATCTTTCCTCTTGCACCATAGGAATCGGGTTCAACATCCCTAACCTTCCACAACAAAGTAATCAAGGTTAACCCTAAATGAGGGAAGGTCATAACACCTCCAATGTTTATTAGCATACGCATTGGGAAATGCACCATTTGTAGGGTGCATGTCAATGATAGTGCAGCAAAAAATGCAATACTATACATCGTTGTTGACAAGCTAGGCCTAATAGATGAGATGAAGCCAACCAAAACTGCATGTCTAAAATCCTTCAACAGATCATGCGTCACTGTCAAGGGTACCATCAACAAAGCCTTCACCGCCGGGGAGTTCTCCACCTCTACAAATTCACTGTCATAGAGAAAATGCTAAACTCTAACTTGATCTTAAGTGGGCCTTGGCTAGTCTAGTTATAAGTTGTTTCCTCTCCCATCCTAAAGAGATCCACCTTCCGTACGAAGGTGGTGAAGTTGTTATCCACAGTGATAATGTAGCCCCTCTGGCCATTAATAGCCTCAGCATCGAGCAAGGATCAAAGGTGGAATTCCTTGGTGATACACCTACAACAAATAACAAAATGCATAAGGCTGATACACTCGAATGGGCAGTGGAGGCCAACAATCTTTCAAACATCCCTAGGCCCTACATGCCCCCCTAATCCATGCCAAATTAGGAAGAAACTGTGCAACCAAGGTACCCCCTTGGCCCAAACTGCATTAGGTGCCTTCCTACCCTTTGCTACTACGTGCCATACATTTTTTATGTTCTCTTGCATCACACTTGTTTACGCATTTACATTTAGCCTACTTGCTTAGCCTACACATTGCTTTGCTTAACTTATGCATTCATCTGCTTAGCTTATGCATGAAAAACATACAAATCATAAAGCATTAAAATTACAACAAAAATAAAACAATGCTATGGCCCACTACAGCCTAAAATTGGCAATCTCACAGCCTTCCATGGCCCTAAATTGGCAACACTATGCAACATGCGAGCAACGCTATGACCCACCATGGCCTTAAACTAGCAATGCATGACTTTCCATAGCCTTAAACTAGCACAATAGCTCAAAATGGTCCTAAGACTATCACCATGCTCGAAATGGCCTTAAATTAAACTAGTAGTCTACCCTACTTGAAATGGTTAAAAACTAGCAACACACATGGCTTGGAATGGCCTTAAACTATTGATGCAGCTCAGAACAGCCTAAAACTATTGCTTTTCACATTGCTTTCTTTTCATTTGTGCATATTAACTTTGTTGAAATAGGTGCCACTTAATGTTGTTTTTCTAATTGATTTTTGCAATTTTGTAATTTTGCACCCGACCTAGCCTTGAATCTACACCTTGACTCTCTCATGAGCACTTTGATGAAAGGTCAACATTTTTAGGGGCAAGCCACCCTAGTGCCATGATCACCATCAATAATGCTAACTTTGCATCTTACATCATGACACCTTATTTGCATTCCATCTCCCCTATTTACATTTCATCTCCCTAACATGTTACCTACACCTGTTACCCTCAACATACCACTATCCATAGCACTCTTGAGCATGGTGCAATGACATGACCATGCATGGAAGAGCAATGTTGGTGTTGTGCCTGCTTTGGTATTTTGCAAGTCCTTTGTTGATGTCTCTTGAGCTAGTCCTCTAGACATCAACAAAGAGGGGCTAATGAAACATCATAAAAATCTGAGCTACAATGTATTTTCTACAAATTCAGGCAATGGTCTATGTGTCTTAGCACCCTCATTTTTGTCAAAACCCTTAACTAGGCTTGCCCCCTCGCACCTTGTGACTATGCTCTACACCACTGGAAACACTGCTTAAACACTTAGCATTGTTTTTGTTCACATCACAGTTAACCACGTCACCCTCAGTTGCATCCAATGCCCCAATTGCAACCAGCAAAGTCCTTGTCTGATTGACAAGATCGTTCAGGGCATTCCATCTTTGCTTCTAGCAAGCCCTCGCATGGATTTGAGGTTAGGCTATGCATCCATTGATCCCTCAGTGATTCTAGCCACCAATGTTTTCGGTCGCTATAGGCACATCATCTGAGAGAGATTCATTCTATTGCAGTTAAATTCTATCAGTTTGTTTACTTGATTTTAGTACTTATCACTTAGCAATGTATACTCACAATGTGATGTCTTATAATTGAATGGAATCTTTATTCAAGTGTGATGTACTTGGACACATTGCATGCCCAGAAATAAAGATCAAGATTACTGTATATCATTACAACATCACTTAGTCTTTATTGTTTTCACTTAGCTTAATATTTACTATTTTCATTCATTAATGATTTACTTTCAATGCATTTTATAATTACTGTTGCTAAGTAGGATGAGTACGACTAATCTCAAGCATGTAAGTGTAGCTACTTGGTAACCTAATAGTACTATCACTTGGTACTCCTAGTAGTATAGTACTTGGTAATCCCAATAGTAGTTACATGAACTCCAAGGTGTGAATGAAAGGTCAAGATCATATGCTCATCGCATAGGCTAGATTAGATTTGTTTACTAGCACTTAGATTTAGAAACTACTACATTTACTTCATGTTAGCTAGGAGCACTATGGCCAATACAACATCATCTATCACATAACTCATTGTGAGTTAAACCATACACATCATCTTTACTAACTCATGTGGGAAGATAACAATCATGAAATATAACCAATTACTCTCATAATCACATTGCCTTGTTTGTGGGATTTGGCTAATATTTTGCATGGACACTCATATCTCGTATGGTTGGATGTTGGATACTCCACCATTCATTATTGGCGCTGTTGCCGGGGATAAGTCAATGTTATGCTAAGTAGTTGATTTTTCAAAGTTTGTTATATCTTAAACTTAAAGTCAAACCCAACAAACATAAGTAAAACACACTTTTACCTCAAATCTTCTAAAAATTATAATATGGCTTTACATAATGATCAACCATCACCTGGCGAGGAGACAAGAAGAAGCTGTGATAGAATTATTGATGAAGAAGAATGAGAGATGCCAATGCAGATACGAATCACTTATGCTCACATTGATTCATACCATCTAGATTTTACTTTCATCTTCAATCAAGACAAGTAAATGAGGTGGAGAGACATGCAAGGAAACATAGTCCTACCTCTGGAACGTGCAGCACTGAACATGTTACAAACTACTCTAAGGGAAATGCATTTGGACTAGATTTAGGAAGGGTATCATGTGACCCAACACATGACTAGATCCTATGAATCCACCAAGGAGTATATGAGAAGAGATGTTGCCATGGAGATCAAACATATACACAACAAAGGGAAGTAGACTAACACTTCTGTTGTCATAGAAGAACTTGATGCTGATTAATTCATTTTAGAACAACTCCACTAGAACCATGAGGAGCCTTCAAAGACACCTATCATCAAATTAGAGGAACCTGTCAAAGTCTAACCTCATTCTACTCTAGTAGAGACACACAAGAAGGAGGCTACTAGCTCAAGATACAAGTAGGACTCTACGTTAAGGGATATTGCTAAGTCTTACAAAAATACATATAAGAGCCATGAAAGAAAAACTAGTCAACATTATTCTTATACCACCTCATTTGCCTTATCATGATCATCAGAGGACTTTGACAAGAGATGGCATAAGGACTGAGACTCTGATAGGAATGAAAGGTGAACTCATGGTCATCATGATAGATATTCAAGGTACTCTAATTCAAAAGATGAAGAGCATGAAAGAAGGAGAAGAAGAGACAAAAGAGAGGATCAAGAGAGACATGAGCATAGAAGGGGTCAACACTACAATAGAGCATACAAACTTGACCATGATGATGAATCCATTATGGTAACCCAAAGTACGATAAATATTTAGGAAGCTATCTACATACCAACTAGGCATGTGAGAGATAGTTGAATCAAACAGCTAGACATGAACAATATGATAGGATTTGAAGATGGTTACAACATTGATCCCCAGCATCATCTTCAAGCATTTCACTATGTCTATGCCCTTCAAAACATAGAGTGTGATTGGTAGAAATTGAAATTATTTCCTAGAACACTTGTGAAGAAATCAAAAAGCTAGTATAGGTCATTGGAACCTAAATTCATCAAACATTGGAGTACCAAGCTTGAAATTTTTAATGATAAATATCAAACCTATTCACAAGTGTCAAATCTAAGAAAATAAATCTAGAATTGGAAATAAGGGACTCATGAGACCCTTGATGCAGCAATGGAAAAATATTATTCATTGTTACATAGATGCCCAGGCGACAAAATTTCATTAAAGGAATAGCTTAGGCACATCATATATGGGCTAAGAAGCAAAACAAGAGAGACCATTGGGGTTTATGCCCAAGAAAGATTATCAAAACTAACCATCCATCAGATTCAAAGACTCATCAACCAAGTGGCCAAAGAAGAAGGAGAACTCAGAAAGAGGAAATCAGTTGAAGAATACAATATAGATCCATCAATCCAAAAGAGAGATGCACAGGTGTGTGATATCCAAGAGGAAGAAACCTTGGACCAGGACATCTGAAAAGAGATGCTACCAATCCAAAAATCTATTGTCGATGTAACCGCATAGGTAGAAAAAATGTGGGATTTGATGATGAAAGGTGTATAAAAATGTTAAAGATTATGGAGGAAAGAGTAGAGAAATCCTTTAGAAGAGGCAAAGATAAAAGAAAGAAGAGAGAACTTGGATGCAAAGGCAAAGTTACTTCAGTAGATGAGGTCTCAGATATCAGCTCTATAGATGAAGAAGGTTGTACTATGTGTTAGTATGAACATCCTTAGGAATTTTTTCTAGTCATGACACATCTGTAAGAAACAAGGGCATACACATTTAACCCTAAACTTATTCAAAAATAGATGCTTAAATGGTTACCTTATCCTCAAGGTAACTATCGACAAAAATCTCAACTAATGTACTATCCTAGTAGAGCCTTGCCATAGTTGCAAGAGCAATACCATTAGCAATGGCAATAGCCTCAAATGTGGGCCATGCTACCACCTTTTCAATAGTATCCATATCAGCAACTTGACCCTTATGGATACTATGTCCAATAACCTATCTCTCTAGCAAATACTACTGTTCAAACTCCACGGTATTATTTGCCAGAATACCATCGAATGACACCACCATGGGCCAATTCAAACTCATACATGCATCCACAAGTAGCTAATTTTCCAAATCCCAATCCAAATCCTTTACCACTAGTGCCACCAACCACAATGTAAGGAGAGTTACTGTCATAATCGTAGTGGAGGAAAGCTGCAAAGGCAGTAAGTATACAACTAGAAGGTCTCACCAGCAATGCTAAGGGCCAAACAAAGAAACATCCTTTCTTCAGGATTAGTCCAAAGAAGGTTGGTAGAATTGGAGCTTCATTGAGACCATCTTCTCCTAAAATAGATCTTATCACTATTAACAAGATTTCATCATCATCAAGCCCAAACATACAAGTTGTCATGCTTATTGAAATCATCATAGAATGGATTAAGGTAGGACCACTTCCTAAGAAGAGAATTGATCCAGGAATTCCTTTGATTTATCTACAAATCGTTGGGAATTTACCATACAAAGCTTTGGTAGGCTTAGGTTCCAAGGTGAATATGATTTCCTACAGAACATATCAAGCATGGAACCTATCACCATTGAAAGAATGCAATATCAGGTTGGAGCTTGCAGATCAGTCTATCACCACTCATTTGGGGAAGATAGACAATGTAGTGACCACTGTTAATGGGTGGTCATATCCAGTAGACTTTCTAATTATCAATGTGAAAGATGATGATAAGGAATTTCCAATAATCATGGGGATGGCATGGCTTAGCACAATCAATGCTAAGCTAAGTATGATGCATACACACAGTGAATTCCATGCATAACTACTAAAAGGAAAGGGTGCAATAGTGGACTGACACTTTAGAACATCAACACCATTATTATTCTAGTCCACAACAATAATAACAAACAACAAGTGTATGCAACCAAAAGAGTAGTGACCACCAACTAAGAACCAACAAGTGCCTAATACATGCATGGAAACATCTAAAATACTTACTAATTTCCAAACTAAGAAGATGACTCCAACTAAGAGCCCAAAAATGAAATAGTTAACTCATAATCATACACCAAAAGGGAAAGAGAACAAGGATTTAGATTATTATAACTCCACTACTATCAAAATTACATCACTAAAGATGGTAGGTGAACCACCTATAGTGTATGACCCAAGAGATTCAAGAGGTATTTTCCAAACACTCGCCCATGAGAATAGTCATGGGGGAAATAATTTACTTTGACTTTGGAATTAATAAGTGATTTTTCTAATTTTTTTAATTTTACAATTGTTTTCATTTTACACATTCTTTGATATTCTCTTATTCTTTTATAGTTTTCCATTTCTTCAATTTTTCATATTCTTTCACACATTTCATTCTTTTAACATTTTTCATAATTTTTACTATCTTTTCCATTTCTTTTATACTTTGTTTTTTAAACCCTTTGTAAATAATTTTAATTACAAATAAGACATTCAAATAAATGCAAGATGTAGCCTAATAAAGTCAAGATTTCTCTATGTTATCAAGTCACAAGAGATTGATTATTTGCATAGTGAGCCCACATCATCCATCCACCCATTCCATTAATAAGAGGTTCTTACCATGGCCATAATGATATTCTTTTCCATCACACAACTAAGAATAAACTTGTGATCATTATGCTTGGATAGAAAAGTGAAGAACCAAGAATGAATGAAAAGGGTGTCACATCAAGGGGATTTATGGATTTTTTTGGATTTATATTATGAAGTTCTATCATGTTACTAAGGTTGTATTATACCCTTGTAGATCTAATGAAAAATGGAAGTAAGAGTAAAAATAAGTGGTGCCTTAAAAGGTTGACATAAATAACAAATAAAAGGACACAAAATAAATTTTTCTGGGTCCCACTAGAAAGACATGTTACCCATGCTTGAGGGTAGGCAGCTTCTCAAGAATCTAAAAAATAAACAAGTGCCATGAATAAACTCCTCCCTTGGACAATACACCAAGTGATGATACTCATTATGACATTAATAGCTTGACAATTGTAATTCCAAAAGATGACATGATGTGATGTCACTAAATGTGGTATGGACTTGGTTTGAATCTTGGACAGAAAGGCTAATGATTACCTTAACCACTAATAAAACAAAAAAATTCATTATGCCAATGGTAGGACACCTCACGTCCCGATTTTTGCAATCCCTTCTAAGCCTATTTCATCTCACTATTTAAATAATCATAACTTATAATTTTGTGTACAATAGAGTTATTTTCCCAGTTTGGTGGTACTAGCATGCGTGTTTTGCTAAATTGGTATTCATTACATTCAACTCCTTAAGTGCTTAAGGACACTTTTAGGTGTGGTTATACAAGGGCATTAAGGATTGGAGCCTACTTTGGGGAGAACCAACTTGTATAATTGTTGTATCTTATACCTACTAAGCAATTCCACATCATCTTGAACCTTCCAAACAATAATAAATACTTTTCATATCATTTCAAAATATCCATTTTAAAAATATGAATTCATTACCCTTCTCATCCAACATATGAACTTTTCTTACTTGAGATTCCCTCTCCATGAACTTCAAATGACAAATTTTTGACAAAATTATGCATATTTTCATCATCCAAACCCTCTGAGCCACCTTAAAACCTTCCAAACATCCAAAATAATTAGTTTTTTCAATCAAACCCTTTTGAGAGATGAATTTTCTAGGGCTTTGATATTGGATCACTAATATCAAATCCACCCCAATATTAGATCCCCAACGTTGGATTCCCAATATCGACTCCCTCAAAACCTATATATATTAGTAAGACTTAGAAAAATTTTCATTTTTTCTCATTTGATGCAAGGAAGATTTTTTTCAATTTTCTTCTGTGGAAAAGACCTATGACCTCCTAGTTTTCCCCAGCCATAACTTGATTACTATCACTCCAATTATTGTGTTTTTTGAACCCATTTAATCACAAAGTGTTCAACTTAGTTGTGGGAGGGGGGTGGGTACTAGTGAGGAAAATTTGAGCCAATTTTTTAGAAAATCCTAATGTCTGAAAAGTATTTTTAATGGTAAGTATGAAGAGGAAGTTGAAATTTTCAAGAAAAAATCAATCCTACTAAGGCCAAAACACTTACATAATCTTCCTAAGGAACCATAACCATCAATATAAGCAAGCCATACATAAAGAAAAAATGAATAATTGTGAGGAATTATAAGAATCCTAACACCTATGAGGTAACTTTTTGAAAATTCTTCTAACTCTATAATCATGATAGACTAAGAACTTAATGAAACTAAGGGTATGAGTAAGGTATAAATTCGTTAAGAACACATGGAAATACCTTAGTAATTTTGAAATCTTAATGATTGCAGATGGTCCTAAAAAGAGGAGAAGCATAAGGAAGACCATCACAAGGAGTAAGAAAATGATCAAGAGGCCAAAGAAGAGGTTGAAATGAAGGATAAGAACTAGCACACGAGGAGTGGGAAGCCCAATCATTTAGCATTCATCAAGAAACTCTTACTATGGAACAATTGGCCCAAGGAGAGGTAGTAGCACCACAAGAGCAAGGACAACACCTCACATTGTCACAGAATTGCCTCCAAGCCATCCAAGAAAGATCCATCTTAACCATGGTCTTTGTGGAAATGAACTTTGGCCCATTCATGGCATTTGTTCTTGAAGCAGTTAGGATGCAACTCCAAGTGTCACCACTATGGCCAATTCTATTAGAAAGTGGTGAATGGTATCTTGGAAAAACATACCAATTTTGGCACAATAAGGAAGATGGTACTATAGTCAATATTGGAGGAATTTTAGTCTCATTCTTAGTCAAGGAAATCATAGAAGCTTTGAATATACCAAATGGAGGGGCAAGGTTAGCATATTTGTCCACTTGATCTGATCTTGAAACCAGAAAGTTATGTTTGAAATGGGCTTATGACAAAGAAGATAAAGGCTACAATGAAATAGCTCTAGAGGAGAGGATGTACTTTAAAATTGACACTTATCATCTATTCCTAACAAAAGAACTCAATTGATTATTAACTTATGCAACTAGAGGAAGTGCAATTCTGATGGGAAAGTACAATGCCAACCTTGCAAAACTCTATTTCATGGAGATTCAGTGGAAAATTGAAGAAAGGAAGGCAAGGAAGCTAATGCTAGCATTTCCTTTCCTTATCAAGAAACTGTGCAAGCAAGCTAGAATCCTAGGATACACCAATGACATTCCTAGGAGAGCCTAGAATGCTTCATATGTTGAGTTGCTCAAACTAGCAGCACCCAGGAAAGATTAGGGTGATGAACAAGAACAAAAAAAAAGAATAGGATCAAGAGTAAGAGTAATGACAAGATTAACAAGCAAGGCCTAGTAACCAACAACAAGGGCAACAACAACTGTAGGTTCCATTGCCATCGCAGCTATAAGAATATTGATCATCGATGAGCCATCTACAGTATATCGTAAAAAAAATCAACTGGGAAACCAGAGAAGAGGCCAATCTGCACAAGGTCATTGACAGTGCTATAAGACCCATAGTTTTAGTTGATCCTACAAGTGGACATATTTCATTGTAGTTAAGAGGAGAGGTGTGGGCACAATAGATCTCTGGGAATGATGCATCGTTCCAAGTGATGCTAGAGATAGGAGAGGGAGCCATAGTAGTGGTAATGCAACACCAAGATGCAGCTGGAGTAACAAAAGTGATCATTGATCACATCAAAGAGTTATTCAATGTACTTGTTGTATCGGTGATAGAACTTACTCAGACTAGAGATGCATAGATTCTAGTCAAAACCTTAATGAATCTTGCAAGTCATGAGGATGCACTTGATTGATTGTTGCAGACATAACAAATAATGACAACACTCTTCGACATTACGAGTGATGTCACTGCAGCACAATAAAAAATGATCTTTACTAAAAGAAAATTTATCATGGTAGAAACAAGGGCGGAGCATGTAGGAATAGAGATTCTAAAACTTTAGGAAGAGCTCATAGCCCTAAGAGCTAAAAGAAGAGATCCCACACAATTTGTTACACCTGACTAGATTGAGCAATTCAAAATGTAACAGATCAACAAAATGATTAAGCAAAATAAACAATTAGCATATGAGAAGGAGAAAGTAGTATGGAATGCCTCTATAGCTGAAGCATAGATGTATGCACATGTGAAGGTACTTACTACTATATAGGAAGAAAAAAAACAACTTATGGCTAACAACATTAGGTTGACCATAGTAGAAAAGTAGAAAAACATTCTAGAGGAAAGTATCCATTAGTTGAGAGAGTAATTGATGAGGGTAAACTAGGATATGAGTTGCCTCATGAGAGAAAAAAACCCTCTCTATGAAGGAGGTACACGTTATTAGACAGAAATCAGTAATTGAAATCAGTACATGGTAGAATGAGGCAAAGAAGGATGAGAGGCTCAAAGAGCACTTCTAAGACCAAGTGGGCATGTAGAAGCAGATAAATGAGAAAGAGATCTAGATGGAAAAGGAAAAAATTAGTTCTATTGCAACATAAAATCTTGATTAACAACCCATCTTGGATAACATGGCCCACACCTATCAAGCAGAAGTAAAAAATAAAGACTTATAGATAGAGGACTTGAAAGAATACATGGCATTATTCAACCTCCATTATGCTAATTTGACCATGTTAAAAATAGGTAGGCCTAGAAACGAGCTAGAAAAAGAAGTAGTAGCCACCTATGCCTTATATGAGAAAGAGTTTATAGATTGAAAAGATGCTTTGCGAAAACTTTGAGTAGCAAACTCAGAATTGGAAGCAGTGAAGGCTGGCTGTCATGGGTAGAAAGATGTAGCAACAAACTTGGCTAGAAGACTCTTAGACTATCATGAATTAAAAGAAAAGGCTAGAGCATTTGAGGAAAAAAGAAGGCAATTCACAGCCTGGTATGTCAAAGAAAATCAAATGTTTCCATAGCTGCCATGCCCATGGGATGTACCAACTCCAATTGAAGAAGAAAAACTTTAGGAGCTTCTAAACTAGTATAAATTTCAAAAGCTTGATGATAACGGAAAGCAATAAATGGAAGAGCCATTGCCACCTAGAACAACTTAAGACTACATCAAGCTTTGCTAGATTTTGTTCTTTGTTTTGAAAAGTTGTCATATCATGAAATGTGTCATTTTTTAAACTCCACTGTGACATTTATGAGTTATGTATATACCAATCAATGTCATGTCAATCTACCTCCCAATTTTTTAAGGAACTCTATCCTCATTTTATTTCAACTTGAAGATGAGTTTTCAGTCAGTCATGGTGGTATGATAAATCATGGTTTTGTAGGCTACAATATCAGACATCCGATATCAGAGCCCATGATATGATGTCAAATATTTGATATTGTTGACGTATGCAAGGCCTATAAATACAACACTTAGGTGCATCATCTGAGAGAGATTCATTCCATATTAGCTAAACTTTATTAATTTGTTTACTTGATTTTAGTACTTATCACTTAAGAGTCTATGCCCGTAGTGTGATGTCTTGTAATTGAACGGAGTCTTTATTCGAGTGTGATGTACTTGAACACATTGCATGCCCAGAAATAAAGATCGAGATTACTGTATATCATTGCAACATCACTTAGTTTTTATTGTTTTTACTTAGCTTAATGTTTACTATTTTCATTAGTTAATGATTTACTTTCAATGCATTTTATAATTACTATTGTTAAGTGGAATGAGTACAACTAATCTCAAGCACTTAAGTGTAGCTACTTGGTAACCTAGTAGTACTATCACTTAGTAAGCGCAGTAGTGTGGTACTTGGTAATCCCAATAGTAGTTACATGAAGTCTAAGGTGTGAATAGAAGGTTAGGACCAAATGCTCATCGCATAGGCTAGATTAGATTTTTTTGCTGGACCTTAGATTTAGAAACTACTACATTTACTTCATGTTAGCTAGGAGCACTATGGCCAATACAACATCATCTATCACATACCTCATCATGAGTTAAACCATATGCATCATCTTTTCTAACTCGCATGGGAAGATAACGATCACAAACTCTAATCAATTACTCACATAATCACACTACCTTATTTACGGAATTCAATTGGGATTGTGCGTGAACACTCATATCTCATATGGTTGGGTGTTAGATACTCCACTGCTCATCACTATTCAAGATATCTTAGGTTAATTTAGTAGCCACAATGTGAGAGTGGGTTCTCAAATCCCTTAAGCCATAGCTATCACTAGCCTTGTATGCAATAACCTTATGTCATGTAGCCAAGTGTGTTACATCCCCATTTCCAAATGATGTTGTTGCCTAATGAAGATGGTGTCTCTTTATAACAAGTGTTATTGTTATTTTAACAAGACCTGAAAATGTAGTTGTGATAAAGACCCAAAATGGCATGCTGCAATAACGGATGTGTCTCTTAAGGTAACCTTTGGGGGTTTCACCTAAGGCATTTATACCCAGAGTTAGAGATGGTGCCAACATGGAGTGGCACAAGCAAGTCACAGGAGTTGGGTGAAGCGGGATAGGAAGTGGATTGGCCATTCCTTCTAGCTGGGTTATAGGGCTAACCGTAGTGACAATGCTGGATTGCCTCTAAGGGATAGATACCAAATGAAGAAAACCCCAAGGAACACTCTTAGAGCACGATCCAAATACGTTATTCCATATCAATAAAGCATTCTTTTTTTTTCTCTTTCTGCATTTTTCCTATTATTTCTTTTATACATAATATCGGATATCACATATATTTCGCACTTGGTATATTTTCTTTGTATGCATAATGTCTAATATATCATATATTTGACGTTTGCCATGACATCTGGGAACGAGATGTCACAAAGTGAAACCTGTTTTGATCCTTTGTTCCAATCTATAAAAAATGTTTAACTAACCAATCTATTTGATTCATCACACTTGTTCAATAGAAGTTGTATAAACTAAAATGTAAGATGAGATAAATTTAGCCATTGGCAATTTGCCAACTATTGTTAGAAGGATTTTGAGTTATTGGGGAAAGTTATATAAACTAAAATGCTAGACGAGATAGATTTAACCATTGGTAGTTTGCCAACTATTGATAGAAGCATTTTGAGTTTTTGGGAAAAGCCTTAGAGCACGTGGTTAAGTTTTCTTTTATTTATTTTTAAAACTTTGATAAGAAGATTTGAACTCTTCATGTATAAAATATACTAAACTATTTAAGTAGAAAACATGAAATTATTATTAGATGTACTAAAACTAAATGTATTTAATAATATTAACAAAAACATAAAATACCAAGTGCACTTGATACAAGAAAAAGTTTACTAAAAATCATATAGCTTCAATTCGATGCTCCCTCAAAATTCTAGAGAAGAAAAAGAGAATTAACCATAACCATATTCTAATTGAACGGAATTCGGCCAATGCTATACACTAAGCATTACTTTCTCATGGATATTGAATACCCATAAAATTCTGACAAAGTCGCAGGGATAAAACCTTAAAATTCGTTTTTACTAATGAAGTAAATCATCAAGGCTTAAAAAAATTGAATACGCCCGATGACATAATAATGGGTAAAGACAAAGAAGAGGAATTCCCCGACCTGTCTGTCCCCTTAAACAAGCTGTGCCTAAACTGCATGTCTGAGGACAAAGGCTATATAAAGAGAGCTGTAACTACCTTGTCGCAATGGTAGGAGAAATAAAAAGCGATCAGAACTATGCCAACCTTAAAATTCCAGATTCCAGTTCGTAGTGCCTGTAATATTGATCCTTTTATCTTCCCTTTACCTTCACATTAATTAACAAGAAATATAAGCTTGATTCTAGGATTTCTCAATTCCAAACCTGCCATTCAGCCATTTTCACAATCCCGTCCAAATGTCATTCTTGAGGTATTTACTAAACAGATGTCAATGTATTCTTGCCAAAACTCGGCGGAAAAAATGGGGCTTTACAAACAAAAGGAAGAACTTTTCGGCTGGCAATGCTGTACAGCTATACAATGCAACCCTGATCCAAAAAAGAAAAAGAAAAACGCTCCTTTTCCACTGAAAAGGAAGAAAAAAGCAACAAATATGAACACCTTGTCTGTTGAATGAAAACAATGATGCACCAGTGTCCTCCATCGGTGTCAAGAATGGTACAAACCTGGAATTTTTAGTTCCATTATTACCCTCTCCAAAAGAGGGGAAAAAAACATATAAAAAACATGGTAATGGTAATTTGAAATTGCAAGCCATCCCTTTGCTCAAAAAATCTTGTGCTATTAAATCAACTAATGACACGTATATCAATATTCCTGCTGAAATTGAATTGAAGACACCCTCGACGAGTAGAGCTGTTAGCACTGTTTGGATTATAAATGGAAGAAGCTTTTGTTCCAAGGGAAATTGTTAGAGAAGTTATATAGCAAATTAAAATTGCCATTGCTCAGGACTGACGTTAATTATAGCCGCCCTACAACAAATTATTTTGTCATCAAGTCTAGGAGAACAACCAAAATAACCATGTCAAGTGCATTCTACAATTATTCTATGTTTCTTACCCAAGATACACAACGTCCTACTGCAAAACCTTCAAAACAGTGTCTGCTATCGCCAAGGCTGCGAATAAAGATACGATGGTACAAGCACTTTTGTGAAACTCCAAGGGAGAGTCCAATAATTATGAAATGAGAAATCAAAGAAGAAGCATGATTAAATTTTCTGAGGTCCTAAATTGGCACCTGAAAAGGGGGATAAAAAATTACATAACTACCGTTGAAACACAATCATCAAGACTCAGAAACCACGTCTATATCTTTGAATAATTAAAAATAATAAGTTTGAATCTCGTTATATAGGATATTTCAAATATCCATGGGTTTAGAGGATTAGTAAATTAGAGAACAAAAGGGTAGCACTAAATGACTAACTGCAAGATTAACTACAGAAAAATAATGTTTTCTAAATCAAATCTATTGCTTCATAATTATTTCAACATAAGGCAACTATACAGTTGAACAGTTGACACCTTTAAATACCGAGAGAGAAGAAACAAAGGATCGACACCTCATGAGTCTTTCATCTAATAATAATTTTAGAAAACGAAAAAGGCAAAAAGGAATCACTGGAATTGCATGCTCAAATACCAAGAAGAAAAGCACAAACAGTGACACTAATTTTAGCAGACATGTTCCACACAGTTTGAAATTGCAGTAACAAACAATTAGAGCTCTGATTGTGCAGCAGGGTGTCAAAATGATTCTACATATGTTTGAGGAAGCTCGTTAACCAGTTTAATGGAAAAGATACATTAACATTCTTGCAATATTTTAAATAATTCACTTCCAAATACTGAATAAGCATGAATGCTTGTAAAGACTAGGAGACATAGACAAATCATACTATGTTAATGTATCCTTGTATTGGAGAAAACTACTGTGGTGCATCAGTGTTTAATGCAACAAATGATCTAGGAATCAAGGAGACATAAATGCAGAAACATACACCATGCATACACTTTCACTGTTTTCTTGCTAAGAGGCACTTACCATTGAAGTATAACTACTAGTTAAAGAGAGTGTTATCATGCATGTTCATTGTGTCAGCTCATGCATCCTGGATGACCATCATCAGATTGCTTACATGTTCTTGGGTCCCTCCCCTACATGCCAGCAGGTAGGTCCTAGGAACATTTGTTTCAATAAAACAAAAAATAATTTCATTCTCATCAAGCCAAATAGCATAGTGTTATCCATTTTGAATCTCAGGTTAAGGATTCAATATCCACTTTGAATCTCAAGTCAGAGGTTAAGGGTTCAATTTTCCTTTTTACACTTTTAAACTGAATTTTTCAGCATTTTGAATTTCAAGCCAGAGGTTAAGGGTTAGATTTTCCTTTTTTAAGTCAAGTCTTTTTTTATGAATAATGATACATACTACCGTACATGGTCATGCATAATGGTTAAGGCACCGTAGAGACACTTGCAGGTTCTGACCTCTGAACACAGTAACATGATGGGCAGTATACATAAAGAGAAGATTTAGTTATAAAGAAGAAAAATGCAGAGGCAGAGGAGGTCGGTTCAGGAAAGTCAGCACAGGATGGGTAGCGATGATGGGAATTCGAATAAGGACCAATTTGTTGTTTGGTTGTGGAAGGGGAAGCTCAAGGTTTATGATTGGAGTTTATCTGCTGAATGCCTAAAATCAATCCACTTTTTGAACAACTGAGAAGAAGAACAGCAGACACCAGAAGGAAAGCAAAGCAAAGAAAAGGCAGCAACATGTTTGTAGCAGCAGCCATTGGTGCTACAACGCCATATCCAGAAAGAAGAAACATTGCCGCTGTTGGTGTCGGCCCTGCAAATTGTTATATCCATAAACTTCATCGTAACAGTAAATCTTCTTCTTCATTAACCATAAAATGCGGCAGGACTTATGCGTATGATGATGGTAGGAGGAGGTCTGCAGTCTTGGTTGCAGCAGCACAAGGACGAGCAGCAGCAGGTAGAATGGGTAACGTTAATGTTGATGAGCAGAGGCAAAAGGGGAATTTTGTGGCTCTGTTATTTCCTCTCTTGTGACGCTATTTTCTAATTATTCTCAGCGTGTGACGCTATTTTCTAATTATTCTCAGCGTGTGACGCTATTTTCTAATTATTCTCAGCGTAGGCACAGCTATTTGAAGAGGTTAGGTTATGGCGATAAGGACCATGGAGATGATGATCCTAATCATCATCATCATACTCATACTGAGCAAGAAGATGAACCAAAATTCAGCAGCATTATTGATGTTGTTTCTCAGAATCAGGAGGATTACGATCAAACATGCAGCAGTAGCAGTGCCTTTCTTAAGGTGTGTTGATGTTTGCAGAAATGGTTTGTGTTGCATCTGTTAGGACGGGTATGCACAGAGCTTGTGACAATCCCATGTTTCTGAAAAAAGTTCCGTCCAAGATTATGAAAAAATCCATGGTCAGTCACTTAAAATGGCTTCTGAGCAAGTCTATATCATTAGATCATTCACACTGTTTACTCTCTATTCTACTGACTGCGGTGTTAGGATTGTCAAGCTTTTATGTTGGATTTGCTTGGTTACCAAATTTTACGTTTGGTTACCTTGCTGTATGGTATGGCGTAGCGATGCAAGGTATGTTCGCAAGAGAGTAGCTCAACCTTCAAAGCTATCGGCATTCTCTCATTGCATTGGTAAGAGAGTTTTTGCTGAATGTTTAGTTTTTTACAGAATGTTTAGTTTTTTTTTTTTTAAATTTATAACTTTAAATGTGTTTTTTCTAGCCGTTGATACTCAGTTGAATTCACTAATTTTGTTAGGTACAAATTTAGTAACTTTAAAAATTTTTCTTTCCTATTTGTAATATTATCTATTTTAATTCATGTTTATTTCTTTTTATTTCAAAATTAAGACAACAATTGATTGTTCAGCATTAATATATATCCTTCTTGTTTTTTCCTTAAATCAAATTAGTTGAGCTAGCAGCAAAATTGACATGTTAATATAAACAAAATAGATATGATTTACATTGCATGTGAAGTTGCTTAAACTTTGTAAATATTTAGTTAAAATGAAGAGTAAAAAGCAGAATTGATTTGAACTTCTATGCTAGATTATTTCTATTTCCATTTCCATTATTCTCACTACTTTTTCTCTGCCACTTTTATCCACATAGTATAGTAGCACATGATCATAATGGTTCCATATTTTGCATGATTATAGTCACTGTATCTTGTAATAGTTATATGATACAATGCCTTAGTTTAGTCTCACTTTTACTGATGTCTCTAATTCTACAGGTGAACTTTTGTATGTATGGATGGTATTGGGCAGTGTTCAGCCCTGCTATCGAGATACTTACACATGACTTTCTCTGGAACATCAATAATCATCAAATATTAAATTCCCTGAGAGGTTTATATGGTTGGATTCCTTTCAAGGTATTAAGGAATGAAGAAGAACTGAAAAGCAAGGACACACAAACCAACAATAGTGTTAGCCTATTTGTTTACAGCTTACTGTGTGGTATCCAGATCACCTACAGAGAGGGCATCATTTCAGTTATCTTCAATGGAAAACTTATGTTCATGCATGTTCAGCAACGGTTGTTATCCTGCTTATCTTGGTTGCTGTCTTTGACCAGTGTTCAGGTAAGTATCACACATATCCCAATTGTTTTGTTCTGAAATTTAGCTGGCTAATATTGACTTGCACAAGGAATAAAACAACTCTACTTGAATAGGATAATAAAGGCTTTAATTCAACGGCAAATTAGTTAACAATCGCTATTTTTTCATCACTTGCAGTGCATAATTAGCTAAGCAAGAATATCTAAATAGCTCAAAATTCTTTGTGTGAAGAACAAGTTTGTTTGGGTGCATAATCAATACCAACACCACATTTTCCTACAATGTTTTGCATTTAACTAAATTAAATTTTGGTACATTACAATTACCAATTTTGTTGATTTGTTCTAAATTTCTCTGTAAATTATCTTGACAAAATTTTTAAAAATTATAGCATACAAATTTATGTTATTTAATAGATCATGGATCTGTATAATATCACCATTTATGACTTGATGCCCATGGACCCTAAGCTTGACATAACAAAATTTCAATCTTTAGTTTTTTAGTTTTTAGGAATACTTAATGAAAAAGATTCTAATGGCTTCAGAGCAAGCATAACCAGGTGAGAATATACCCTTAGTTATCTCTATGAAGTATGGACATTTTGTTGTCACGATAGCTTGCTTAAGGCAATCTAACATTGGATTGAAGAAGACTACATTTCTACTACAAGCTACTACTCTTTAGAACACCTCCCTCTATCACCCAAATCATAAAATATTCCCTAACTACATGTTTAAATCATAAAATATTCCCTAACTACATGTTTAACTTTTCATTAAATATGATGCAACAGCTTCCAAAGTACATTGAATTAAGTCTTGAGAATGATAAGGACTTCCCTTTTTCCATTCAAGAAATTTAAAATAATTGAGAGTAATCTTTGATGACAACTTTTTTGATTCACAAGATTGTATTTTAATGCATTTGCAATCTTCATCTGTAGACTCTAGCTTTTGTAGAAAGTTTTTGATGGATTTGATTGAGTGATCTGAAATACAAAACTGAAATTGAAATTTTATTATGTCCGTAGACCCCTTGGATCATTTGGATAGTAAAAATATATATGGTATGAGTTTTGAAAACAACATTAAGAAGATAAGTATTCCTGATAATATTTCGAACAAATGAACCAAATTTGTAACTATAATATATCATCTATGTCTAATATGTTCAAATATAAGACACTGTAGGAAAATGTGGTATTCATTTTCAATGTTATTTCTATTCCATAGTTGGCACTTTTGTTCTTTACAAGAAATTTTGATATCTACCTATTTCAACTCTTACCTCATAAGATATAATTTATTCATTACTAATTGTGCGTTGCAAATCTTGAGGAATAGCAATAGATAAATAGTCTACCTTTGAATTAAGGCTTCCTCTCATACTATTGAAATTTTGTTCATTCTACATTTCTCTAAAGTTTTTGAAGTACTGCTTATTTTACCAATTTGTGAACTTACTTAGGATTAAAACAAAGAATGTGCTCTTGAATATTCTATTTATTAAGCTATAGAACTCCCTCATGAAGGAATCCTTTATCATTGGTTTTTATTGTAACTTTTTTTGGAAAGCAAACCTGTTAATCTGTTTCGCTATTCACATCCATGGACATGAAAAATACTAAATAGAAGAACTAAAATATATAGGAAAAAATTGAAGTCAATCTCACATGATAATTAATGTCTTCAACCTCCACACCATGCAATAGATTAGAAGGATTGATACCAAGGTCCTTGCTATGCTATGCTCCATAGGTAAGACAAAGATTTCTTTGAGGTAAACTAGCTATAAGAAAAAGTGATTTCAACCATGAGATCTCTATGTCATACTCATGTCACATTCCTCCTACCTTGATTAGGGAAAAGTTTATACATAGAGAAGAGAAGAGAAGATCAAGAACATCTATGAAGGAAGGAACAATTAAAATTAGTTAGATTATTCATAAATCCTTTCTAGTTAACTTAGTTTCTTTGTTCTTGAGAAGTTTAGATTTCCAATTCTGTATTCACCATAGTTACAATAATCATAAACTTGGTCCTACATTTTGGAATGTCTAAACTTATAAAATTCAAATTGCTAGTTTGAGCTTTAATTATTTTAGACACACTTTTTTTTTGATTCTGTCATAGTAACTTGGGTGGTCTAGAAATGCAATTTTTCGTAGATTCCTAGTATGATATTGATAATAGCATCTTGTTGAAGCTAATTTTAAATTTATCTTTCAAGTACATAATGAATTGATTAATTTTCCTTTCTACAGGTTGATACTAACCTATTTCAAATTGTTGAACCATTAGCTTCACTTTTAACTTATTCTTTTATACCTATAGCAACTAGGGCTTCAATGGATTGGTTTGCAGATGTATTATTTAGGGATGCATTCTTTAGGTTTTTAAAGAAAAATCCCCCTATTGAACCTTGTTCTAATTCTTTATTCATGCCCAAAGATGTAAGAAATATAGTGTTGATCATATTCTTCCAAGTATTTCTAGAACTCTTTTGTGGTTAGCATCCAACTACTGTTTGGGCTCTAATTAGTTGTATCATTATTTTTATTTTGAAAGGGAACTTCATATATGTAAAAAAAAAATTAAAATTTTTCATCTATCACTATTATTTGTTATTTCCACATTTTTGCCTTTTTTAGAGTTCTAATAATGGTGATTTCTTTATTATCTCCTAGAATAGAGAAACTAATATTTTATTGGATTTAAACATCCAAAGGATTTATTGAAAGACAATTATATTAAATTCATGGAAGTTAAATATTAATTCAACAAAGTTATCAAACACTATTGAATGTAATTAAAAAAAAGTCATCAAACATTTCTTTTTGGTACCTAATCATCTTTTTGCCTTTGCCTTAGGTGCTTAGTCTAAACGTAATTAAGACAAATATAATGTCTATCTTCAAGGTCTTCTAACTCACTTATATGAGCTCTTCTCAAGGAAGATGAATAGCCTCTATGTTTTAAGTTGACTCAATGATCACTTAAGTGAAATTTGCTAATGAAATCACAATACTATATCTAATTGAAAGTATAGTTCAAAGATAGTGGACTTTTGAGTCAAATTGATTGCCTCTTATATGTATAAGGATTTGATTTGTTATGTTTTTAATGTTTCTTGAGCATGTCATAAATTGATGAAGTTTGTTCTTGTAAAGGTAATAGATTTTAGTGCAAAATACTATAATGATAAAATAAGGATCTCTTGTTTGCATTTTTATTAAAGAGTAAAGTTGAAGTGAAATATGGATATACCCACATCACTAAAGTGAGAGAGACCTTAAAAGCTACTAAAACAAATTTTAGTTTTCAACCCTTATCTTTTAGTAAATAAAAATAACTAGATATTGATTAACATTATGTAAGATATCTCACTTTAAAGCACATTTGACAAACATTACGTGGTTTTTTTTTTAAATTGTAGGAAGAAGAAATTGTTACTAATCAAATTTATTTTGTATGCATGTAATTTTTTTACCTTTTCCCAAATAAATTCTTAATAACCAAAATTATTTGGTTTGTGTGTAATTCTTTTCCCTTTTCCTTAATCAATGTATTGGTATAATAAAAGTATCCACTAACATAAAAATAATCAACAACAATTATGTACATAAGTATGGAAATGTTGTGTTCATTTTTGCCAATGATAAATTACTTGAGTGGTTAGCTCATTATCTTTTTAGGTATGGGGTTGCTAGTTTGAGTCACGCTTGAGGCATTCTTATATTTCTCTATAATAATTCTTCTAAAGTCTCTACTGGCTATAGTCATTATTTCAGGTTCCGACACCCATTTTTGCTAATTTTTAAGTTAGTTTCTTGTTAACATCAATATAAATTCAATGATAACATTTGTATTGCATAGATTGACATAAAAATATGTATCATATCAATACTATATAGAGAACAAAAATTGGAATGTTATATGAATGAGTGAAAACTATAAATTACCTCATAATGTCCAAAAGATTGAAATCAAAATCAATTCCAATAATGTTAATAAATATTTTTTTTTACTTCGTGTGTTTTTTCACTTTTTACAATAATCTAAGTTTTTAAATATTAAAGATCGTTGAAATTAAGTTAAACTAAGTTAACCAATTAACTAGCTCTCACAAGTTAATTTCTTAAACATTGCTTAATCTTTGCAATGTTTACTTTCAATAATTTACTTTACTTTTGTATGTATTTATATTTATTTGCCATGTGATATTTCTTTAATAGCCATTAATTTCTTGAATCAAAAATAGTGATTATTACATAAAAGTTAAATTTTCAATTATTTTAATATTTTCACATTTTCAAAACAATCCTTTGCCATTGTCTCAAACAATTTGTTCGCATTTTTTATTTTTTTTATTTGTTGAAATCAAGAAAGAATAAATAGTGGAATGATTAATGTGGATGATTCTATTTGAGCTAGATTTAATGTAATTTGGTTAGTGATGAATCATGTTTTGATCTGCTTCGATATCGAGTGCTATCAAACCCTAACATGTAATGTCGAATATCCGATATTGCGGGGTATATGACAACCTATAAATATAGTGCTTGGGCTCACGATTTTCATATAGTTTTTGCATAGAGTAACGAAGTTCTTACCGTTCAGCCATTCCAAAGTTAGAATATTTTTGAGTGCCCATAGCTAGAGTCTATGTGTGTACAGATTTTTGTTCGAACACTAATGTACCTGAGCACAATAGTGTGGCAGAAATAAAGACGAGCCCTTTTGATCATCCTTGAAGCACTGAGAATAGAGTAATGTTTCCTTGATGCATTTAATATTTATGCACTTTACTTTAATGCACTTTAGTTAAGCAATTAATTTCCAGTTGTTAATGAACACAAGCATGACCACTTCGAGCATGTGTAGCACATGATAACCTAGAGATGCTTAACGTTTGGTAACCCAACAGTGCTAGATGCATTTAGGATGTGTCAAGGAAAATTAGAATAGGTACTTGTGTTAGGCTAGCTAAGCAGTAGATTAATTAGATATTAAATTCCTCTACCTTTCATTTGTTCTAGGCGATTAAACTTATAAAATACAAAATGATAAAAATCATATACCTTAGCTGCACTTAACCATATACTTGTACCTTATGAGTGGAACTAAGAAGACAAAGATTGTTCCATTTAGATTTCACGTCTTAGAACCAATTTATTTAAGAACTTAAGGTTTGTGGAGTTCTACCAGATCACACGTGAAAGCTTATAATTCATATGGTTGGGCATAGGGGTACGTTGCCACTCATCAGTTAGTAAGAATCATTTCAAACTTTGGAGTAAAGGAATTCAAATTATTTAAAAACATCTCAAACCTTAAAAGCTTAAATATTTTGTGTGACTTTATTCATACTTCAATTATGAGAATTTATCATTCGTATTCATATTTCAACATATCCTTTATGTAGTGTGGATGATTATTTTATTATTTGTTATGTAATATAGAATATATAAATTATTGCAAGGTTTTCACAACTAGATTGAAGTTGTTTCAAGTTTTCTTCACACTATTTGCAAACTGCATTGTGATAAGATATTATACTACTATTTTTTCTTTAAATTTTATTTTCAAATAGCAATTCTCCAACAACTATCATAATTGAACCTTTCTTAAATTTATTTTCTTAGTAGGTTTTGAAACTAAAACCATCTCACTATTTATAGCCTAGGACATATAGTCAACATAATACTTTTTTTAAATTTATTTTCTTAATGACTTCTTATACCCCTTCTCTAGTTTTGAAATTGTTAAATAAGTCTATTAGGATATCTTTGCCAAGTAATTTGGTAGAAAAGTTATTAATAAAGTTGTATTCAAACCTAGAGTGTTATGCTAAGAGTTTTGTGAGATGAATGTACCCACACAAACTCCTTTAAACCTCCACAATGCTTCTTAGCATGAATGTTATTCTATTTGTGAACCATTTATACTTTTTATATTTTTAATAACTATATGTAAATTACAACTAGTATTTATCATAGCTCATAATTTCTATTTCAAAGGTTATCTAGTTCATGATT